>ML781411.1:34640-51801 GCA_009831015.1 Picea engelmannii
CCGCCTTAGATACATCACCTAACAAGTATCTCTATCCCAGATTTGATAGCTCGTAGCCACCTACCCTACTATGTTTATTAGTCCATAATGATACCCAACATCATAGAGACAGAAGCAAATACAGGAGCATAGACAAGACCAGAACTAGTACCAGGTCCAGCTTACCTAGTTGGAATAATCAGATCGATCCTTACGATGAGCCTAGTCATTCATTAATAAACCAAATGTACACTCTAACCCGTACTTAGCGGATTGGTACACCACTTATACTCACTTTGTACACACCACTTAGAACCACATACAATTCTAAGAATTTGTGTATGTAATCCATAACCCTCATTATTCCTTCTTTATCGATCACCCACTTACGCATACATAGGGATTTATCAACCACCGACCCATTACCCATGTTGTGCTCAGACCAAGTTAGTCATATTTACCATAGGCTAGGCTATATCAACCAACCAAAGGACAGTCTTTTCCTCTATCAAAATGTACATTCAAGCCAGATCACCAATATTCCTATGAATGCACAAGATATTAACCAGATTTTGAGATCCCTTTGACCGACCTATACTATCATTTCTTAGGGGCCATGTGTGTACCCCTCAATTCTCCACTTTCACCATTTTGACCTAGACGTCCAGATTTTTACACCTTAACGGAAATGTACCAATTTTGACCTAGACATCCACACTTTTACACCTTGTACGACTTAAGGGTTTATACAGGGTCAATGAGCACTTTTAGCCTCCTACAGGAATTCTTATTTCATTACCCATGTTATATCTATTTCATTACCTGGATGAGACCACATGTTCTAGATACGAGTTCTATATATGATATATAATTGGTTGGCATCGAGGGGACCACACTCACCACATATTTGATTGATACAGGCAGGTCATCGTGGAGATTCTGTAATCTACACTGATGGGCGCCATTCAATCCGGTGGGTAAAAGCTGTAAACAAAGCGAGTTCCAAGGGTAGGTCAAAGGTGTAGACAAGGCGAGTTCAAAGCAAGAGAAATAAGAGAGGTGGTGGTCGAAGCCAACAATGTAGCTCATGCCTGTATCCAGATCGAAATATGTATCATTAAGTTCTCATCTGATTAGGTACATGTTAGGTACTAACTGGCCCCAGATGGTGGGTAGCGTTGGTCCCAACAGGATTACTTAGTGGATACAGAGAAAGAGAAATATCCAGAGCCATATGGAAAACCACCTAAAGAGACAGAGGTTATCCACGGTTATCCCACAAGCAAACACAAGGTATATCGGGAAAGCAAACAAAAGGTATATCCAGCGTGGACAACAAGGTATTATATCAAGATGGCGTGGACAAGGTGGTATATCCAGATGATGCACCTACATCAATACATAGATGAAACAATATATATCTGATTCCTAAACAACTAATTAGCTAGTTTATCTAGACCCAGTAAAGGACCATCTATAGACATATATAGTTTGTAATAGACCTGTGAAAGAAGGCTAAATGCTAAGACCCAGGTAGTTAGTAACCAGCTTAGCCTTGCTTGGTGACAGTCCCATATAAAGAGTAAGTGGATGAGAAGTAGTCGTCACTATGTTATGGTTTTAGAAAGGATCAATGTCGGAATAAAGGACCAAGTGCCTACGTAGACTGACTGGTAATAACCTATCCAAAGTGCATCATGTCCCTAGGCTAATCAAGAACAAATACCTATCAAAGAGTGGAGAGCATAAGGCTGCACTAGACGGCCCGTGATAGGACGAATGCAAGCGACCCGGATAGATACGGACCTTCATCATGATCAAGCGAGACTCGAGTATCAGCGATATGTTGTGCTAAAGCCCAGGCCAAGGACCATATCGAGATTGGAATGGCTGGAGTTGTTTTGGTTTCGTGATGTGATTGAATGAGCTAGGTGATTGTGATGGTGTGAGAGATCGCGATTGGTTCGGTGTGCTATTTATGGCTAACGGTATACAAGCTAGAATTTCCCTACGTAAATGGTGTGGATGTCATGATGAGCAAAAGTAATAGAACGCATAGATATTTCGGTAGATTCTTTCACTACGTTCTAGGTTTTTGGTGCATCCAGTCTTGGAAACAAAGATCATAGTCTGAGAGTAGTAGTATTTGTACAGGTGTGATCGTAGTTGAAATGACCTTGGGCGTATGAGAAATGCTAATCTGAGGAGTATACATGGTTTGAGTCTTCTAGATTACTATAGGAGTATACATTTCTAGACGAGTAACCATGGTATAACAATACATGGGGTAACACGATAAAACATGGGTAGACGAGGCAAACATGGGCTACCGATACATGGTCTAACGAGGAGAACATGGCTAGAGTATATTGGGGGGTCTGGGGGATCGCCCCCAGTAAATGAATGGGATAAAAGAATAATCAAAGTATAAGATTTAGAATATAGAGAAAKCACTAATATAAGGAAAGAAGAGAACTAATGGAGAAAAGCACTAATAGGATAAAGAGTTAGTGGAGGAGAAGAAATGCTCAATTCTTATGAAAGCTCTCTCTATGTCAACTTGAACATCTAAGARCATGGTCTGGTCAACAGGATTAGATAGCCCAATATATGTAGGTAATAAAGGTAATTCGATTATCAGGGCTTGGGCTAATGATAGAGTAATTGGTGGTTTATGTGTGAGGGTAAGATGAGCATTATTGGTGAGCCAGGTTCCTTGTTGTGCTAATAGGGATCTGGTTAATATCTTGTGTATGAGAGTGATAGTGTGTGCTTGTGTAAGGCCCTTAAGAGTGAAAGGTGGGTGTTTGGTCTAGGTGTTTGGTCATTTAGGTGGTGTTACCAATAATGGGTCTTTTTTCCATTTTTATGAGTCAATTCCCACATGCCATAACCAAACTCATAGAAACAATAGCAGATATTAGAACATAACCGGGATAAAGAGCTTATGTCGATCGGAACAGGTAGACTAGCTAGTAAATAAGCTACTGATACAAACGCAACTGTTGGAATTGCTCCCATAAATAAACACTACTAGCACCACCAATAGCATCTTTGCCTCTAAAAGAGATAGCTATAATTTTTGGTTAATCTAAGGTTAATTTACCCAACTAATGTAACCAAGAGTATATTGTAAAGCATATCTAACATAGGTCCTAAAATAAGTTAAGCTGAATCTATGCCCAGAACTATTAGGTGGGTTGTAAAAGTACCATAGAATGCGGTATACCTGGATATAATATACCTATATTCTTCATATTACCCATATCCTCTACATATGCTATATTTATATTAATACCTTGTATATCCACATATTGGCTATGTCTACCATGTATATAGTGAAACAGGGGTAAGATTCAAATAGCAATCACTGGGAAATCAATCAGGGATAATGCTATATACCTGGATAGTTGTTCTACTTTGATTATGTGGCTTGGGCGCTTCCTCTGCTCTCGTCTATGCCCTTGGTGGATCTGGAATAGATAGAGTATCCTATAAGATGTTACCGCTATGTCGAATATGCGTTATAGCCTAGTATATATGTATCCATACTTCATAGTTTATCCATATAGAACAGTTAGTGTAATGATCCATTTTAATATGGGGAAAAAAATAAGGCTTCATAATTATAGATAATACCACATCTAGAATTCAGCTTATTACTATAATCATCTTATTAATTTGTTTATTAATAAAATGATAATAAACAAATTAAAATGATTAATTAATTTGTTTTAATTTATTTTATTCATTTATTTATTTTGTATTGATATTTTTATTAATTTTTAGTTTTTTTTTTTCATTTTATTTTATTAACATTATTTACCTATATTGTAGTGATCAAAATGTGATGATTGTCTTCATAAAATAAAACTTAACATAGTTGGTTAATTCCCTCCTATCCCTCACTTTCAAGCTTGATGTAAATTCATAAAACTTTTGAATGTAAAATTTGACTTTGACTTTTGAATGTAAATTTTGACTCAACATCCATACATAAATATAACAGAGCCCCATCATTCAAAGATCCACATCAAAACTTCTTGTTTTATCCATCTATTTTCTTGCCTCGTCATCTTCTTAGAAATTAGAGCTTTAATTCGTCAAGTGGGTTATGGTTAATTGATTGATTCAAAGCACTTTCAATGATATCTACCTTATTTTCTTGGATCATGGAAACTTCTAATGATAATTTGTATTGATTAGTAGAACTTTGATTTATTTTCTTGGATCATGGAAACTTCTAATGATACATTATTTGTATTGATTAAGTCGACTTGAAATGATAATTGACTTTAACTAGAAGTTAGCTAGAAGTTAGTCGAACAATGACTTTATCAAGAAATCACATGTCCATCAAATATATCCAATAAGTAATCAATCTACATATTCATTTGGTCCACTAATTACTTAATCGATACTTAGTGAATTAGGTATTTATATGTTGATGTATACTTTGTTTATGAGGGTCTATTTGATGTATAACGTTGTAGATTGCAACTAATAATAAATGGTAGACTTTATTTGTACTTCACACTAGAATATAACATTGGTTTCCTTGTTAGTTGTAATGGATTGGGGACTAGGATGAAATTTTGAGAGATAAAATGAAGACGCACAAATGTTAATAGAGAGATGTGGTTGAATGGTGGGAAAATAAGGTCAAAAATTATTTGCAAAATTATGCAAGGTAAACAAACTCTTTCTAGCCAAAGCAAGAGCAAGAGTTTATTTCTTCACAAAACTATATGAGGGGTTTTTTTATTCTATTTCAAGGAGATCAAGAAATTATCGAAGTTAGTCTTGCATGAACAATACTAATAATGAAGCCCTCAAAGGTCATTTGATAAACTTTGATCAAACCAATTTGTATGAGTGGTTTAAAAGAGCTTTAAAACAATTTTGTGAAGCCATTAAAGAAAGATGGTCAATTGAAAGCATGAAAAATAAGACTTTTCATAGACTTTCATGAGGGTTTCTTTTCTATTTTACTGATTTACTAAACATGGTTCATGATATAATACAATGTTTGTCACATTGTTCATGAATGATCTCCATTGAAGTTAGATAAGTAGAAACTAGTAAACACTTTGGAATATTTCTTTGATAGAATAAGAGATGAACTCATTGAAGATCGAGCGATAGATCCAAGATCTTCTATTAAAAAATATGAGTTTTACATCTACTTACATGAATGATTTTTTTGGACAATGCCAACACCTTTGCACATGTTTTTTATTGAACGGCACTTAGGCAACATTGTCGAGTGCTTTGAGCAATTTCTGAGAAATGATGGAGGCGTCAATCTATGAAATGAAAAGTAAGGAGCGTAATTATGATTGAGTGTCAAGGATTTGAAAAGAAGAGATTATTAGTAATCGAAGCCCTATCAAACAAGAAGGGGCCCAAGATTGGGAAGAGATGTCTGGAAGGAAGCCCTAACTGGTGGCTCAAAATAACAACTAAATAGAGCCAATCATATCCAAGAAATTGCAACTGAACTTGGATTATTTAACCAACACTGGTCAAAATATGTAGGGATCTACCTAAAGGATTGTTCCCACTTGGGGACTCAAGAAATTCCTTACATATTCATTAATGTATAATGCTCTTCGTGGAGAACTGAAATACTGGAACAACCAATGTGTATAATTCTCAACTATGTGATAATCAGTTGATGTTGAGCACGTGAGAAACTACCAAGTCAAAGAGTAATGAGGACTCTTCTTGCTTGGTCCAAGGTGACCCACGAATGATGTAAATAGGACCAAGGTACATAAAGCCTCTAAATTGAACCCCTAGAATGAAGGTGTTGATGCCGATAAGGGAAGCTCCACTAGAGTCAAGGTATAAGGGAACCATTGAAAACAAACACATGGTGCAGTATTCAATGTAGTAAATGGGACTAGTTGTGATTGAGACAATAATGGGCAATGAAGGCAATGAGAGATGGATGCAAGACATTCTTTTTTTAGAGCATAAAGTCAAGGTTAATGTGGTAGTGACTATAAAACACTAAGAGATAGGGTCCAAACATAAGAAAAGGGATTAAGGTGACAATTCAAAGGGTAAAGAATAGTGATGGTCAAGTTACATGACTCATAGAATCAAATGAACTATCATGGGACTGAATTAAGGTACTATGATAAAAAGACTCTAGGAGTCATAAAGGGTGACTCGGGGAGGATGCACTAAACTAGAAATTATTCCATAATGAGACCATGTAATGTAAGTGTGCTAAATAAGAACTATGATGGTTTCATAAAAAGAATAATTTAATTGGTAGTTGGTACAAGCAAGGAGATAGGTGCCTTGAAAATGAAACCAAGTGAATTGATCCTCTACGAGGGAAGGAATAATGGTGAACAAAAGAAACCATGGATGAGACACCATGGTAAATCTCCTTGGGGATGGATCAATGGAAACATGAAAACAAAAATAGTCTACAGAGTGTGGAGTTGGGAGACAAATATCATATGATGAAGCTCAATGTAATACACCAAAGATGATACAACACTATGCAGGAGTCTGGATGTAAAGTTAGTTGACATGATAAAAAAGAAGCATGAGGATATCTCTGGGATGAAAACTATACAAACTACTAATCATAATGGGGAAACAACAACATGGGTGCTAATATATAATGGGGACCTAATCCACAACAGCCCCTATAGGAAAATACTAATGTTAGGCACAGGTCAATGCAGAAGATGGATTCCCTAAGCCACTTGCTCGTGCTTTGGTGGGTGGGGAAGCAAGGGGGTCTTGCAAGAATATTTAAGGGATGTAAGCAAGGAAAATGAAGTATAACGGAGGGAATGTGATTTCTATATACCACTTTCAAGAAGTGTACCCAAAGGATTAGCAATGGGCTTGTTTAAATAATGGTGGGAAAAATGGCTCTCGAAGAAAACACTTGCACACATGAAATGGATACCAAATTGTAAAAGTGCCTATGAAATAAAAACCATGGTGTGAATAGAATGAAAAATTGAGCTAGTGGGAATGACATGCATGCAAATAAATTGTAGGGGGAGAAGTGGCTCCTAAGTGAAGTACCTAATCAAAAAAAACAAACAAAACCATGTTGAAGTGCTCAGTTAGAGGAAACAAATAGCCTAGACATCATATCGAATAGATTTCATATGGTCTCGTATGAGACAAAGGAAAATCCAAATATAATCTATAAATAAGGTGGAACACAAACTTTAGAAAGCATTTGCATGATTCTGAGTTCAAGTTGATCTAAAAGCACCAAATATTTCAAAGCTTGCAGGAGGAAAACCATTTGTTTGATTTTGATTCTACGACCACTAGGTTAGAGATCTCAACTTCCTCTTCATTTTCATTGGTTTGTTTTTGTAGATTAATAATATATTAACTCATCTGAAACCCTCCAAAATTTCCACTGAGTTACATGATTGTCGAAGGAATTTTTGTGTGCCACACACACATAAATTCCCTCGACAATTGTGCATTGCACACAGGGGAGAAGTCATTGAGGCCATGCAATGGTTTTTCAAATATCAAGCAAATAGATGGTTGTTGCATGTAGTTGTTTTTCTAATAGTTTCACAATGTGCATGATAGAGCGGCTAAATTTTGTGTGAGGAAATTTAGGGGGAAATCCTCAACAACTAACTAATGACAAAGTAATGGCCTCCCATGATCCAAGTCAAGATGAGAGTGTATTGGTGAGATAGATACTTTAAGGATATTTGTGATGAGCTAGCTAAGGCACTAGTAGTGAGGATGAAGCTATCTCGACATGGGTTACTCAAGCTCCTTTAGAACCCTTGATATGTGTGGGTGTGGGCCTCCTAAGCCAAATTATAGAGTATTAAGATCCAAATGAGGAGGATCTCATTGTCTAAGACCAATGGATAGAGCTGATTATAATTGATATTTACTTTATGATTGGGCTATTGATAATTGGGGTAGTTGAAAACACCTATCCAACCCTCAACAAAGACAAGACATTGGATGATCTGATAGAGTAGTGTTACTAACTAGGATCGAGACAAAGAGATGGGGCTATCAAGTTCAATCACATCCAGATGCTAGAGACTTGAGTGATAGTAGCCACACTGGTGTGGATCATGGGTTCATAGGGACCTCACCAAGTCTCAAGTGGGAAATTGTTGACCATAAAGAAGGTCTAAGAGGGCACCTAATTAGATGGGCCCAAATGTTGCACGTAGTCATTTATAGGTAGCTAAGTACCTACAATAAGCAAAGTAACACCAAATTTGCATTTGGGATGTTACTTTGTGCAATATTCTTTGAGTGGATCATGACCATCCACCTGTGTGTAAGAATCAAGGCAACAAGGCCATGAGATCCCCAGTTGCAGAGATGGGGTGAACTTATGAGACATAGCGGTGGAGGTGAGATGGGAAATGTGTTCAAATACTAGTTTTTTACCCGCTAGGATCAACTTCCATTGGTGTTCAAGGACTTTCCCTATGAGGGGATGGATTACACAAGAGATCCATAGTTGGCTAGACTAGCTAGATAGTCATGGGGACCCAAGGGTAAGTTATTGTGTAATTTTTTTAGGTGTTTACATATTAGCATAGATGGTAGCTAGATTATTATGATCAACTATATGATACATGTGGCATTGATACCCCTTTGGTGTGTATGGGTGCATATATGGGATTGGTGAGACAAGCAAGAAAGAGATAATGACACGGATCTGTGGAGTAGGGAGATTTGGGTCTAGTGTCTCAGAGACAATGGGATGATCCATAGTATGTTGATGTTGCATATCGGATGACCTACATGGTCAGTTTGATCATCTACATCGTGGTATCCCAAAACAGGATTGGTATAACCTTGATGATGCTCTGGTTCATGACTATATGGGGGTAGACCCTAAGTGGCACACCATATTGAGGAGGACAACCATGGTTGGTTAGACTATGAAGGACCTATCTAAAGGGGGCCTTGTGCCATTAGCTAGGGAACCTCTATCCAATAAGGATGATGAGGATGGTGACTAGGTCATAGCTAGATGGGCGATATGCCCCAATTTTTGTACTTAGTATTATGAACATGTATGATATCTTGGGTGGTGCTTGATTTTGATGAAAACAACTATTTTTTATGACACACACACACACACACACATCAGTGACTCTAATTCTTATTAAATGCATGATGTGATGAAGATTTAACGTAAACATGTGTGATGTCATTTATAACATATTATACTTACATTCTTATTAATATGATGCATGACAATCTAAAAGTTGATTTGTAATGATATCCATGAAATTATTGTAATTTCTAGGTATGTGAATGAATGGAATAGAAGCAATTTTTCTAACCAAAAGTTGAACTCGCGGATATTTTCTAAACAAGCAAGGGTCACGTACATTATAAAATCATTCGATTTGGAAACAAGAAGCTAAATCAATATGAACATAAAGGTGACAGATGTGAAACTAGATGGTGTTAGTGAGTAACCCAATCACAACATTATATTCAACATGGTTATTGGTAGTTGATCCAATGTAAACACCACTAGAATGTAGCAATGTGTGATAAGTGGAATAGATGGCCCAAGTTGTCAAGGTAATACTCAAAGTGTAGCGACTCATGCCATCAATGTTCCCTATATGGAAATATGGTTGATGAACCATATAATCAATAAGAAGTAGAGCTAATGATGCAAAACGGAACAAAAAATGTAAACTACATACAAATATTCATGGATGTCACTTGTGGTCAAGGGTAGAATATCTTCAAGGGTAGGGTGGAATACATTGCAAGGATTTTTTAAAAGTTCACCATCAATATCATCAATCAAATATGACTTCTTTCCTAAATAGTGTTTGATGACATAAGATCTTTTCCATAAGGATTCAAACTTCCCACAACCTAGTATATCATGGGCTTGGTCAAAGATGAGGACTAGATCACCTTCCCAAAATGAGTGAAAGTGGATGTGGTGACCATATTTGGATTGAGAACATTTTTCCACAACCTCATTATTCTGAAAGGCAACACAATTGTCTATGTTCTAACACAGTGGTATCAGGTAAAAGTTCAATGGCCAAACGGAGGGAGGAGATCTCACATTCAATAAGTAAAACTACCTTTATGACATGGATGAGATGAAAAATGTAAACCCTATAGTAGTCTTAACAGATGTCATATGGGGCCACAAATTAGGGAACAATTTATGGTGCCAAATAGATTCATGCTTGTCAATGGTCCACTAGAGCATGGTTTTAAGAATTTTATTAATAACCTCAACTTGGCCATTACCCTATGGATAGAATGACGAGGAAAATTTTTGCATCAAACCTAAATGTGCAACCATATCACTCTAAATTGCATCCTCGAAATGCATGTCGTGGTCAAAGAGAAATTGTTTTGGGACACCAAAATGAGTGATAACATGGTTTAAAAAGAAGCGGGTTGTCGTTGTTGTGGTGTTATTGAACTTTCGCACGGTTTCAGCCCACTTGGTGAAATAATCATTAGCCACAACAATGACTTATGGATAGTGATAAATGTTAGACAACACTCCCTAAAATCAACCCTTGTTTGCGAAAGGGCCCAATGGTGATTACGAAGTGAATTGCAATTGGAGGAGCTCATGCCTTAGGGTTGTTGATTTGAAACTTGGCATAGTGCTTCACTGCTTAGATATAATTTAAAAATAGAGTTGGCCAAAAATAACCTACCCAAATGGTATTTTGGCAATATCCATTCCAAAAACATGGCCACCACAAGCATTGTTATGATGGTCATTCAAGGCTTGTTCATCCTTGTTAAGGATGAGACAATGACACAAAATAGTATCAACTTCTTGCCTATAAAGAATATCACAATAAGGAGATATCAGAGAGCTTGATGTTGAATATGACATTGATCATCATATGAAAGGTGACGAACAAACTTTTGAGTGCACAAATAAAGTAATATATCTCTATACCAAGAATCCTCCAATGATATGAGAAACAAGTGCTCATCGGGAAGATCATCATTAAGGGGAGGGTGAGCCACACCTATTGGTAGGTTTGAGATGAACTCAACCAAGGCCAAGGATTTCTTACTCTTGGGAGTCTAAAATTTAAGATGGATCTCTTGGAGGATCATGATCTAATGGGTGAACTTACATTGATGATTCACCTACTCAAGAGATATTGCATGGGATTTGAATTTGCAACTGCCTTGGTCTTTTGCAATAGGATATAATTACGCAGATTCTAGATAGAAAAGACAATGGTAAGGATAAATTTTGATCATGATTGTAAGATGATAGTGGTCCTGATAGATTCACGCTAACATAGTAGAAGACATGATTGCAATGATCCTCCCCTTCTTGGACTAACACACTAGCCACAGTGAAGGGTGGCATAGATATAAATGATTATAATTGTTTTGAAGGTTGGGAGGGCTTATTAAAAATAAGATGTAAGTTCACATTTTAATGCATATAAGTATTGTTGATCTTGGTCATCACATACAAAGGGTATATCAATACACAACAAATGAAAAAACCCATGAGCACACAAAGCATATTCAAGAACAAATTGTCAAAGAAAATTGGCCTTGCCTTGAATACTTTGCAACTGGCATAGAGTCTTTGGTGGAGGAAGAATGTCTTGAACCTTCAATGGGTGAAAAATAATACCTTATTTATAGACGATGAATCCCAAAATGTGACCAACTGTAACACAAAAAACACACTTGAGGGTTTCATATGGATGTTATATTTTAAACACCAAAGGAAAAGAGTACAAAGGTCTTCTAACTATTGTGACCATTTTTTCGAACAAGAGTGAGGTCATTGAGATAATATATGATTATATCTTCCAAGTCATGAAATCAATATGATGTAGCTCATTGGAAGGTTGTGCTAGCACTATTCAATCACAAATCCATAACATGATAAGCAAACATCCCCCATGGGGTACTGAAGGTGGTCTTATACTAGTCATGTTGATGAATCCAAATCTAAATATAGCCAGAGAATCCATCCATGAAGAATAGGACCTCATGAACAGTGCAAAATAAATAATCTAGTCAATGAAAAGCATAGGGTAATTTTCTTTAGGACATGCCCTATTAAGATCATGAAAATAATTACAAACACAAATGGTGGTTTGCGTCTTATTAATAGGGACCAAACTAGACACCTGATATGTATCGGAAATTGAATAAATGAAGTGGGCTTAATAGACTTTATCAATTTCATCTTTAACGGCTAGGGACTTAGTAGGATGGATAAGCCTTTGTTTATGCAAACCAAAGATGTATCAGGCCATATGTAAATATGATGTTCCACAATGTTTTGGTTGAGTCATGGAATCTCTAAATAAAACCATGTGAAGATGTTACAAAATGATTGGAATAGTGTTTTGTAGGCATCAAACTCTTCATAAGAAAAAGAGGCTCCAAGAAGAATGTGTTCAATGACACTAGGTTTAAAAAAATGTCCACCTTAATGGTGGAGGGAATATTGGCCATATTGCCTTCCTCAAAGGCTTCCATAGCAAGAATCATATTTTTAAACCAATTGACATGTCTTGGAGGTATGAAATGATTTGTTTCAATGGAAAAATGGTCAAAGGTATTCTTTGGCGTGAATGCATCCTAAGGGAGAACATAAGCTTGATGGTGCATATCATCCCAAGGGTACTCAAGAGAGGTCATGACTTCTAGAATCTCTTCATTTGAGTGAAAAAATGGAGTATTAGAGCTAAGGGTATTAGGTATCACCATCAAAGTGATTGAAGAGGTATTAGGGTTGGAACCTACATCAACTCCATAAAAGAATGAGGTATATATCACACTAACAACACCAACAAATCATTATATGGAAGATGTGGAGGAAAATTCCACTATTGGTGAGGCCAAAGGTGTCGAAGAAACTTAGGAGGTGCTTAGAGAAATGTTCAATGAAAACAAAGAATGGTTATAGGATAATGATCCCACTAAAGTGCAAATGTAACAAATTGATACATACTCTACAACCTGAGTATTATGAGTCACCTCTTCCAAACTAGAATTGTCCCCATCCCTAAAATAAATTCAATGTCGTACTTATATAGGATCTTCAACAACTATATTAGGGGATGTCATTACTTATAGCATGGCATCAATCTGGCATATTGTCACAAGGGTGTTCTAAAACTCAATAAGCTTGGGACAATGATGTGAATAATAGCCATATGTATCACACAAGGCACAAACATGGTTTGTACACAAAGACTTGTGTTTCTTGGTAGAATTAGAAAGAGTTGTCTTGACCTGGGGTGGATTTAACAAAAGTCTCTTATTTTGGGTAAATTAAACCTCATAATTATGGGAGCTCCAAACACTTATTAGTGGTGTGGCTCATGATGTCACAAAGAGCACAAGGAGGAGAAACACAAGTAGGTGTGGTGGTATAAGTGGTCATAGATGCCCCAGGAGTATTGTTGCCACTGGCTTTATTATTCTTGCCCCTAACTCTCATTTTACTCTTTTCAATCTAACTATATGGGATAGGTTCCTTTAATTGTTGTGGGCAATCATAGGCTGTATAGGAGTTAAGACTAGATGTGGAGATGGGACTAAGGATATTGGTGGATTGGGTGTACTGAGGTACCAAACTAGGATTCTTAAGGTAAGTCCAAGAAGATTCATTGTGTCCATAGTGGGGACATAATACTAGGTGGAAGAAACAAAAAGAGGATCTATGTAATGGATTATCCAAAAAATGGCATTCCTCCATATGGTGGCCCAAAAAATGAGGAATCAACGGGCCTAGTTGATGGATGAGAGGAAGGTTCCCCTATCATAAAATGGTAAACATTAGAGACATTCCTTATGCATAACATGTGGTGGTGGACCCAAATATGTACCAAATAAGGTGGAATCTCTAAAACCACTAGCACCTACTTTATAAAAAGAAGGTATGGATTGGTTTCCTTCAAGAGTAGATAAGACATCATCAAGATTAGATTGCAGTTTAGGATCATATTATGTAATTTGATCTAATGTCACAATATTTCCATGACGGGGAATCATTATGAGGCAAAAAATAGATGAAGCAACCACCTTCGTTGCATACATATGACTATGACCTAGAAAAATGTTGAAGTCTAGATGGGCATCTACAACTTCAATGTCAATCGTAATTATCTTACTATCAAGTTTGATGATAATGTTTTGGAGAATTCCTTGCAGTTGGGAAGGACAACCATCCTACTCATGAAGGGTGATTACTTATGGTATTAACTCCATAGAACCTAACGTATTCCATACATGAGTGGAAATAAAGCTAATGGATGCACCTTCATCTAATGCGATAATGGACAATAAAAAATTTAATGGTAAGCGAATCCTAAAACACGATCATTGAATGAAGCATAGGCTCAACCTATTCTATGTCAAAATTAATTAACCTAGCATTAAATGGATCAAAAACACCCAAATTCAATAGTAAGGACTTCCATTATGATGGACTATTCTGAAGAACCTCAAGGGTATACATGGTGGCAGGAGACTCAGCCAAGTCATCCACAATACTATAGTTAGGAGTGACCTTTGCATGTGGGTTATGTGCAGTGCAATGTAAAGGTAATTTTGGTACTTTTGGAGTAGGGTCTACATTAGATAATGGAATCTACAAGTGACCACTATTTGAATGTAGGTTATCTTCCTTGTTAGATGGGGTGATTTCAAGGGTCATATTGTATTTTTAACTACAAGTATGAATATTGATATCCATAGTATTCATGTAAATAGTCTAGAATGAGGAACTACATGTGTATTAGAGGTAAATGGTTGATTCACATGTAATGTTTCCAATTGTGTGGCTATTAACCCTTGTGGTGGAAAGGGGTTTTACAACACTAGAATTTGGGAAGCAAGTGCATGAGTCTATTAAGTGTCAACTTACCCTTGAGTGGGATTGGCATGAGATTTCTTGGCTACTTATGCTTGCAAGAAATGTACTAGGTAAATGAGGATAATGATGAGTATAATGTTGATTTTCCTACTATAGCACCTAGGTAATTTTTTATCTAGTGATTTCCTTCTTGTAAAACAAATTAGCGGCTCACAAAACATAATGCACTTGTTGGAATAATCAACTCAAATAAAAAGAAAAAGGAATACTGGAAACAAAAATATCATACACAATCCACAAAGATATTTTTCCAATCAACTAAGCTTATCATTCAATTAACTTCAAAGCTTACAAGAGATCCCTTACTGGGAAAATGGCCCACAGAGAAATACAAAAAACTTTAGACAAACCCCTGTAAACCCTAACAACTCCTAGTCTGTTGTACGATCACATTTCCCAATATGTATGTCCCTTTCCTTAAGAAAACCTACATCTACACACCTGCCTCCACTAAAACCCACATACATGTGCACAAAGACAGTACAAAAAACTCCATACGACATGACCATGCTATTGTGGATCCAATCTATTGAAACCCACTTGCAGTTTCCTCTGTTCTCTCTTCTTCGTGAACTGTATCGATCTTTAAATGGAATTCCTTATCCACCTCTCCAAGATATCCTTGAATCATAGTCTTTCGTGATCCAACCATCTTTGTATCAAAAGTGTCAAGTATCTCCTCCTTGACCCTTGTCATGTTGATATAATCTTGAGTTGTGACCTAAACCTAATCTCCAAAGTGATTGACAGTGAGATTACTTCTCACCTCACTTGATATCAATGGCTAATATTTAATTCACTAATTCTAGTTACTTTAGCATATCATTAAATAAAACTCAACTAATTAATAAAATCACTTTACTTTAATAATTCCTTTAATTAAAGTAAAGTATCAAGGTAGAAGGATTTGGATTATTTCCACACATCTAGACACTTAGACATGTGCAGAAGTACATGTTTGATGCTATAAACATCAACACTCCCTCTTGGGGAGGAAAATATTCTGCATCACTCCAAGTTTGTCCCTAAAGAACAAAAACTTCACTTTAACCAAAGATTTGGTCAAAATATCTACAACCTGCTCATCTATGGAAACATATTGAAGCTTCATTTCTCCCTTATGGATCATGTCTTGGATGAAATGATATCTAGACTCAATATGCTTGGACCTGTCATGGAATAATGGATTGTTAGAGAGTTTGATACAATTATGATTATCACAATATATCATTATAGGCTCCAACTCCTAATCAAGTAAACCTAAAAGAAATTTGCAAAGCCAAATGGCTTCACATCTAGCCATACTCAGTGCCATATACTCTTCCTCTACTTAACCGAGTGCTACAGAAGTCTACTTCTTGTTGAACCATGTAATCACTATTGATCCCAAGCTGAAGCAGCACCCTAAGGTGCTCTTTTTGTCTATAGCACTCCCTACCCAATCTGAGTCTAAATATCCTTGCAGCCTCACTCCATCACCTCCAAGATACCTCAATCCATACTCCATTATACCTCAAGTATCTGAGCACATTCTTCGTTTCTATCTAATGCACCTTCCTCGGCTCCACCATGAAATTACTCACGGTGTTCACAGCAAAACATATATCTGGCTTGGTGTTGACCAAATACATCAAGGACCCTATTAGTTGCTTGTATATCTTGGAATCCACCAACTTTGAATCTGAAGTGACAACCTTCTTCATATGTGTAACCATTGGTGTAGCCATCAATCTACATTCCTCCATCCTAAATATCCTCGAGATATACACTAACCCCAAGGAATGTCTCTCCTGATATCTTCCATACCTCTAACCCCAAGAAATAATGCATCAATCCAATGTCCTTCATTTCAAACTCTGTAGCCAAATTTTCTCCTCTGCAATAAGCTCCTCTGCACCTATGAGAAACAAATTATCCACATACAACACCAATATGAGTGGATCAGACCCAACAAGTGTGAATTACAATTTAGGATATTCCTCATGTTTGTAAATCCCATACTTTGCAAGTGTATCTGTCAATCCTAGAATACCATGCCCCGGGTGCTTGTTTGAGTCCATACAACTATTTCTTAATCCTACACACATGAGACTCCCTCCCATGTACCTCAAATCCCTAAGTTTTTAATATATATACTTCCTCCTCGATGATCTCATTAAGGAAAGTTATCTTTGCATCCATCTTGTGAATCCTCCACCTCATAATTGAAGTGATAGAAATAACAAATCGAATAGAAACATACATAGTGACTCGAGCAAATGTCTCCTC
>ML781411.1:58929-96435 GCA_009831015.1 Picea engelmannii
CTCAAGTGTGATTCAAAGGGGATCTTAGATCTTATACATTAAAACTCTTGTCCTCCGTAGTTGAGACTGAGAGCAAGTTCTTCTTCAATCCTGGTACATAAAGCACATCTTGGCTATCAAACGAACCTCCTGACTCAAGCTAGAACAAATTTGTTTCCTCTCCCTTCATTACATAGGTGGCATCGTCACCAAGATCCACATGAACCCCTAAGTCCCTTTCCATCAAATTGTTGAATAGCTCTCGTGCTTCTATCCTATGACAAGATGCACCATCGTCCAAGTACCACGCACTCCTATTAGTTGTGCTAGTAAAAAGGAAAGAAAATAGTGATAAATCCTTCTCAAACTTCGTTGCAAACTCATCTGCCTACATCTTTGTAGATGTTGTTTTATGCATCTTTCATCTTCCCTTCTTCTTCTCCGGACACTGAGATGCATAATGTCCATTCTTATGACATGAGAAGCATTTGATTTTGCTCAAGTCATTCTTCTTCCTCAATTGCGATGTTCCTCCATCATTGTTACCCTTCTTGTTGGAACCCTTCATTTACCCTTCCTTGTCTTACTAACAAGGGCCATGTTCTTATCACTACTTCCCTGTTTGTTTCTCTTAGACTCTTCCTAAATCTCTTCCTAGATGCAATCATCCAAAATCCTCTGCCAATATGGGAGTTTTTCCTGAGCACAGACTCCCTTGACAAACGGTTCCCAAGACTTGGGAAAATCATTCAATGTCACATTCACGAGATCTACGTCATCCAATTCCTCTGTTATAGTTTCAAGTTGATCATGTATCTGAGTTATCCTCATGAATAGCTGGTAACATTGTCGTATCTAGACATTTGCACATATTTGAGTTTATTTCTTAAGACCATCTTCCTACTCATGTTAGTGCTATGGAATAATCCTACCAGGGCATCAAACATCTCCTTGGCCATCTTCTTCTTGGATAAGTGAGGAATTAGATAATCCTTCACTAAATCCAAGAAAACCTGCTCATCTGTAATCTCCTTCTTCTTGTGGGTTTCCAAATCTTACAGATATGTTGATGGAACAACTAATTTTTCCACTAACTCCCAAAAGTCATATTCCTTCAAAGCCAAAGTAACTCTTACTTTCCAAGATAGGAAGTTAGATGCTCCATTCAATATGTCTTCAACTCTTAGACCTGTTTATGCCATCCCTTAGACCTGATAAACTTCCCTGGAAATAACCAACAGCTGAAATTGCCCTTGTATTGACCTGCATGAACCTGTATGTGCCCTTCACCACTGAAACCCGCATATGTACATGACTTTCCTTAATAAAAATTGTGTACGTACACGACTGTTCCTTCTACAACCTGTGTATAGCTCCATATGACTACAAACCCTATTTTTGCTTCAGTAGAGTTGTTTACTTGAAATCTAACCCTTGATTTCTAACTGTTGGTTATCAATCTGTTAAGATATCCTTGCAGATCTATTGAGATATCCTTGCAGATCTGATAGATCTACTATCAACTATTATGGATTTGAGATATGTCTTCCTCTCATAGCATAGGCTCTAATACCATGTTGATTTTCCTACTCTGACACCTAGGTACTTCGTTATCTAGTGATTTCTTTGTTGTAAATCAAATTAGCATCTCACAAAACATAATACACTTGCTAGAATAACCAACTCGAATAAATAACGAAAGCAATATTGGAAACCAAAATATCATATACAATACACAAAGATATTATGCCCATCAACTAATCTTATCATTCAATTAACTTCAAATCTTAGAAGTGCTCCCTTGCTGGTAAAATGGCCCACGGAGAAATATAGAAAAATTTAGACAGCACCTGTAGACCCTAGGAAATCTTGGTCTATTGTATGATCTCAAACTTTCATGTGTTCTGAGATGTACGAACCTTTCCTTAAGAAAACTCGTGTATATGTGTCTATCTCCACTGACACTTGCATACACATGTACAATTATTGTATGGAAAATTATGTACAACACGACCTTGTTGTTGTGGCTCCAATATGTTGAAACCCACTTGCGGTTTTCTATGTTCTCTCTTCTCCCTAAACTGAAATGATATCTATATGGAAGTCCTTCTCCACCTATCCAAGATCTCCTTGAATCACAGTCCTTCATGATCAAACCCTCTCTATATCAAAAGTGTCAAGTATCTCCTCCTTCACCCTTGCCATGCTTTTATAATCTTGATTTATGACCTAACCCTAATCTCTAAAGTGATTGACGGTTGAGATTACTTCTCACCTCACTTGAGATCAATGGATAATATTTAATTCACTAATGCTAATCACTTTAGCATCTCATTAAATAAAACTCAACTAATTAATAAAACCACTTTAATTTAATAATTCCTTTAATTAAAGTAAAGTATCAAGGTAGAAGGCTTTGGACAACTTCCACGTGTCTAGACACTTAGACATGTGTAGAATTACTTGTTTGATGCTACAAACATCAACATATAATGACCAAACACATTGCAAACTATATGGTGATTAGTTTGAAGCTAATTACTATTCCCTTGTTTTGATGGATTATTGGGATCTAGATTCAAATTTGTTGGATTAGGATTGCCCCGGGTATTAGCAAGTTGGTTTGGTGGGTTACCCCCATCCCCTTGATTCTAGTTTGGAATCTTTCTCCTCCCTTTGTTTTTGTTTTTTTTTTTTCTATTTTTCACATTTGGAGGATTGGGCACATTTTTTTGTACTTATAATTAGCCTTGCTTGGGAGGAACATGTTGAATGGGATTGACTTTAGGTTGGTGTAACTAGGCTTATGGCATCAAAGGGCCTAATGGAGGATAATGAAAGGGATAATGTGGATTCTGGAGCTATGCGGCCCCATAAAATGTGGATGCAGGATTACATGAATGTCATCCACTTAAGGCTATGAAAAGGGCCCCGAAGAATATTTGTCAGTGCATACTTTGGATGAAGAAAATGAATTATCATAAAGACTATGGGGAATGTGTGGATCAACATATGAAGGGAAGCCAAACATAGGATGTTCTATACCATGGTGGTTACATTGCATGCTAGTACTAGTGGGGAAGATCATTTGACCATATGGATTAAAATTTTGGGCAACTAAACTATAGCATCATCCATGGCATGGGATGCCCCTGGCTTGTCTCAACTGGAAGAACCATCGTGAGGAGGATAAAATTAATGATGTATAAATACCTTGAGTGGGCATAAATGTGATCCAATTGTTGTGCCTTCAAATGGCTTCCTCTTCTATATATGGCATGGTTGAAGCTACATCCTTGGCAACGATAGGAAGAAGAGACTTCCAAAACCAATCAAGGAGAATGGAATCTTTAAGTTCAAATTTACATAAACTCCATCTCCTACTCCATTCATGAATAATATTAGTGATATGAGTGGCAGTATTTTGATAGAAATAAGTGATAATATCAATGCCTTTATCATTGCAGGCTAGTAATTGAAAAAACATTAGGAATGCCTTGGCTATGGACTCAAAGGAGGGATGAGACCTAGCTAGTTGATCAATGTACCATTTCGCAGCAACCCCCATGGGGGCATATGGAAACAATTGATGCCTAATTGTATCATCAATAATGTTGTTAGATGAAAAACATAATTGGAAGGACATGATATGATTTGACTAATATTCTCAAGCATGTCCCTTGAATTTAGGACTATCTGAGGGAACTTTGGTTTGCATAGGGGGGAAAGTAGGATTGTGCAAGATAGGATCATTGGTTAGCCTAGTTAAATTAGGAATATTCAAATTGGCCAGGTATGGTAGATGAGGGGTTCAATTTTGATTCAAAATCACTTTATTTCTAACCATAGTGATTGTTGGATTAACCTAGGGGTTAGTAGAACCCAAACTAGATGAGGATGAACTAGACATGGAAAAATGTGACCTAGAAGAGATATCAAGGGATGAACTCGCAATGAACTTAATGAATGGTTGGGAGGCATATTTGGTTCTAGTCTAACATGATGAGTGGGATAAGTAATACAACTAGTTAGTTTTAGTAAGGGATGGAATCCTTGAAGGATATGAGATTCGTAAGAGAATGTAAGGGTACACTTTTAACTAAGTGTAAAATGATGAAGTGATAACCCTAAGGAATAGTGTTAAGAAAAAACAAATTACTTTAAGGAAAAATTTGTCTAGACTAAAACTAAATGTGTAGATGGTGCAACAAGTGGTTTGAGCATGTTTCAATAAAGCACAATTATGTATAGGCATTAAGCAACAAGTTTCTCCCTAGAAAATTAAATGACACACTTTCCTAAAGATGTTACTAATCGTATACTCAAATTGTGTAAAGACAAAGTACCCTTCCAGACACTTCTCAACAAAAGGTGATGAGCTCCATCAATAGAAATAGAGTGAAGAGACAAACAAGGGCTTTCCATATACTCAAAATGGATGATAATGAAGTTTTTCAAAGAAGTGAATGAAGGTGTGAAAGAGGCCACTTTGATGAAGGGCATTGGGGACAACTCCTAGTGTCCAACAACTACCTACCTCAGGTAATCCCCTCACATCCAAGAGCCACCTATATAGGAACTCGATGGTTGGTAACTAAGCTACTTCTTCATGGATATGTGCAAATTGTTACCTTCCCTCAAATGATTGAAGGGTCTTTAGCTCTAAAGATATAAGTGTCGCTTACAAACCTTCAATTCCAATCTTGGCATTAACACTTTGAAAGAGCGCATCCTTTATCAAATGGGTCTTAAACCATATCCAAAAGAAAGTATTTCAAGTACCCTAAGATTCAACAATTATGTCTCAAATGTAAGCGGCTATGGCGACTTATTTGGATCTCTATTTCCATAACCCTAGCCTAACTAAAAATTTTGGCCCCAAGTGGGGGATTTTAGTTCATTGAGATTAATTGTTAATTTCAATGGTTGAACTTGGTGTCATGAACCAAGTATATCACTTAGGTTATGAGATGTGTGCACTTGTGGTGTGTAAAACCGAAATTGAAATGTTGAAAAGGGAATTATCTATTATTGTAAATGCACGAAAGGAAAAACATCCTTTAACAAGTATTAAACCCTAAGGATATTTTTCTTTATCAATGTTATTTTTCCAAAGTAATGCGCAATGATAAATGAAAATCCAACAACTAAAATTTCAAAATCAAAACTAGAAATGGACTAGAGAATAAAGAAAATGAAATTGCAAAATAACAAACTGAAAAAGTGCTTGATAAGCATTAGAATCTAAGGAATCTTGTCTTTACCAAATTAACTTTCTTATTCTATTCAAGCAACTTCATGAATCATAACTTGAAGAAACAACCTACACCTTTGGTTAAATGCTAAAAATGAAACAACCAAGAAAATAGAAAAACCTTACAAGCAACAAGTACTAGAAATTTAAAAATTTCTTTCCTTACCTAAAATGTTTCCCTAAATACCTAGCAATCAACACCAGTTAATAGAAAACCAAATGGAAAGGTTGAATAGGCTACAAAATCTCAAATTTGAATTAGAAACTAATTGGGGCTAGTATGATCGCATCGTGAACTAAGGGAAAGTCGTGCATGTTGAAGCGAAGTTAAATCTTTCCTCTATAAACCTAAAACTTCATTATTTTCTAGTTATGGAGCCACCCTTAGTTCTAAAAAGGAGTCAAAAGTCTTTCAAAATTTTCGGGTTTCGGGATTCGGCTATTCACAAAGTATGATTTTTAATTAACAACTCCAAAGTTCCGGTACCTAAGTCCCGAAAGGGGTTTTATTTGAAAGAAATAATTAAAAATAAAAACGATTAATAGTTCCCTAAACTTTCCAAATGTTTTTGTTCAATCGTCACAACTTTAAAAGTATTATAAAGTCCCTATGCGCTTTTCACTAAGTATATTTTAATCATGATTAATTAAGTTTTAAACGTATTTAACAAATCATTAATCAGTCGCGATTCGGGATTCCTTGTATCAAAATTCTATCAAAGTCTCGACCCTTGAACCCCCAATTCCCGATTTCCCATAAAGTAAAAACTAATCCCTGATCTTGATAAATTAAAAGATTAATACAAGTGGTTAGCACCTTATTTAATCCCATCCCGATTTCACGATTCAGGGTTTGCTTGTGACATACCTCTTGGGGACACGATACTTGAAACTCTGAAATGCGAAATCGTGAAAGTATTAAAAGCGTAAACTTAATTAACTTAATTTTAAACAAGATTAATGATGTTTAAATGATTTTTCATGTTTCGTTATTCGGGAGTCGCTGAGGACATTTCTTTTGAAGCTCCAGTTTTGGATCGTCGATATACGGTAGTATCTATAACGGACAAATGGAGATATTTTTAACACAATTGCGTATCTCTATGCGTATCTTCCCCATTAAAACATTAAATTTTTATCGCTTGTCTCAGTACACTCATTGTAAGATGAGTTAAAGGTTAATAAAAGTTTGGTTTTTCGAATTTCATTCTTATTTTTCAGACTCAAGAGCGAGTTGCATTCAACAAAACTTACGCATTTTTCTCTGCAACATGATTTTGTTCTAGCGCAAATGTCATGGCACCCATAAAGGCACCTAAGAAAAGTGAAGAAGCAAGTGAAAGCTCGAATCCGAAGGGAGATGTTATATCTGATACTACGTCGCATGCTATTGATTCGATCAAATCCTGGAGGCAATTTTTTGAAAACTTAGACTATGAAATTAAGAATTCCCCCAATGATTCTGAGAACAAACTCAAGGAAATAGCAAAGTATGAGCTTCACAAGATAGCCACACACCCACGACTCATGTCATACAATGATATGATCAGCTGGGCCTTAGAGAAAACCAACGTGTAGACGAGGAGTATTTTAAGTAGCCAAGGGGTCGTCGTCGGCTCATTCAAACCGGAGCATATTCAAGTAATGTATAAATTGTCTCGTAATTATAAATACATTTATAATGTCGAATTCATAGTTGAATTTCAAAGAAAAGAATGCACAGAGTCAGCTCAAACATATCCTGATATAATCAAAGACTGGTGGGGAGTTCCAGCAAAATTTAGGGCCGATACCCATGGCAATTATGCCACAGCTCCATTAAATGAGTACATGGTTTATATAGCTCTGATTCTATGTATACTTTTCAGAAAGAAAATCCCTACCCATTTCCCTGCAGAATGGGTACCACTTTTACATGAAGTAGCCGAGGGATACAGTTTCAATTGGAGCAAGATTTTATCAAATAATCTAGCTAAGGATATTACAGAGTATCAAACGGTGAAATACAAAGGTCGTCATGTATATTTCTACATGTTTGCATACATTATGGATGCTATCTGCTTCATGACTCCATTCCCCATGATGAACTGGAGCTGGAACCCAACCTGCACTGAACCCATTCATGAGTATCACTCTAACCTATGGGAGGAAAATGTTAAAGATTCCTTTTACGAAATCTGTCATTTCCTAGTGTTGCCTGTGCATCAAATGTTTTATGGTTGTGCACCCCCTTGTATTTCGGTATCAATCATAGGAAACCTCAAGGCCATTGTCGATTGGTTTATTGACGAGAGTTTCTCCTATGTCAGGGTTTTCGAATGCTCAATTCCTCCTCACGCACTTCCGAAATTCCTTCCTGAAAGACTGGTGTGCAGGAAGGTGGCCTATCAAACAATAACAAGCGGCATTAGGATAGAACTGAAAGCAGCTCAAAAGAAGTTCTGGTCAGTTTTCACTGTGCAGATTGGGAAGTTTTTCACTACTTAACCTAGGTCATTCCAAGGTTAAAGCCACAACACTAGAAGAGGTCAAATTGGTGGATCTCAAACACAGAAAATATGACCCTTATCAAATTGTGGCAAATCACCTTGCCCACTGCAGTCTGAAAGCGTACGAACACAAAAAATCCCCCTGCGACAACATGTTCAAAGGAGCTAGAACCTATGAGAAGGTATTAGACATAGTACAGGCATTATCACCTGACTTGTAGACCAGTTTTTTTACCTTCCAGAGACACAGGCAAAGTGGTTTGCCAAAGGTACTACAAGGAGAATCGACAACTTCCCCTCTAGCACAAGGAATTCCTCCCCTGGGTTTTGGATCAGAAGTGCAAGATAAATCAAATACAAAGGAAAATCCAAAGGAGACTGAAACCTCTTCACAAAAAGCAGAAGTTCCATAGACGGAGAACCTAGGATCAGGAACAGAAAAAGGGTCTGAGACACCTCCCAAGTCTAGTAAATCGATTCCCCCTTCATCATCAAAAATTCATGTTGATATCCCCAAAACAACAGGAGAAACAAAATCTACAGAGCTGGGTAGTCCCATTACTTCCTTGACTCCTTTACAGTCCACTTTTGGGATCCYCCAGCTACAAGTCATATATGCTAGTGACCTTACTCCTATCTCTAGAGAAGAGATACCCTCCTCTAACTACTTTTTCAGTAAAAAGAGGAAGGTTGTGGTGAAGCAGGAGATGCATCAAAGAGAAGGTACCATGGTAAAGAAGCACAGAGTTCCGGTAGAYGGACAGAATTTGGAAGAAGAAGATTTCGCTACAGAGGTAGCGGGMTCTATGGGAGCTTTGGCAACAACCAACCTTTTTACTGTTGACAATATGAGAACAAGGATGAAACAGATTAATCACATGATAGCCCAATTRCAGGGCCAATTAAAAAATACTAAGAAAAATATCAAAGAAGAAATAAATAAAGTTWTGGACCAAGCCAGAGCTGTTGACAAATAGGAAATTCAATTGCTTACTTCAAGTCTAGACGAGATGAACAAGAAGATGCAGATGAKTCAAATGCAAGCTATTCGGCAAGAAGAACTTGTAAGACAAYTATAGGCTAAATTGAATTCAATGGAAGGCCAGGTTATAGATTTGAAAGTTTTTCAGGTCCAGTCACTGGAGGTGCATACAAAGATAGAAGCTGAGCAACAGAGATTGATCTCCAAAGTAGAGATTATTCAGAATTATTTTCAAGTAATAAGTGAATCCTTTGATAACATTGTTTTCAAGGAAAAAGAGGCTAAAGTAGCAAGGGCTACTTTTCAAAAAGTAGTTGTATGTTTAGGAAACGAAGAGGTATCAAAAACTCCAAAGCTATCTGTCACAAAGCAAATCAGAGGTGATATCATGCTTAAGGTATGGGAGGCCAACATAGCCGAAAACAAGAGAATGGCCAAGGAAATCAAAGATGATTGTGAAGAAGTCTTTGATTTACTAGACAAAGGATCAATAGGTATTGGAAGAGACAATTGTACTGGGCTTCTAGGACAGATCAATATCATAAAACATCAATTGAATTTCAAAGAGAACTTGAATGAAATTCAGATGGAAATTTCACAACTAAAAGAAATTGGTGTTACCCTAATAGACAGGTGGTTAGTGAAGCCAAACTTAAAATTGCAATCAATTAAGTTTGTTGATAAAGGGATTGAAGACCGACTTCCGAAAATTCAGAGAAAGTTTTATCTATTCGAAGCGAAGGATCTTCCAGAGCCTCCCAGAATTTTTGTGCACTTTCTAGAAAAATGTGTTGAATGTATCGGATCAAAAGAAGGAGATACTTCAATAAAACAATGAAGTATCATTTTGAAAGTTTATATTATCGAGATAACAAAAAAATAAAAGAAGATCATGCAAACGGTTTAGGTTTGCATTTTTTTAACTGTTAGCCCCTAGGAGTTAGGAAATCACCAACTATCAATAATTGGTGACTTTGTATAAATATAATTTCATAAGACTAAGAGAAGGCCTTTTTTCTGGGTTGATTGTAAGAAAGAAATTTCGATTTTTGCCCGAATTAATATGAATGCAAATTGAAGATTCCATATCTTGTCAAGCATAAGTTATGTGTTCCTTTGTTGTTTCATCTTTTTATTATATGTCTTTGATGAATCTGTAGCTTCAATTTAGTACAACCTCTACTGTGGTGATTAATTATTTTGGTCATCTAATTGTTTACATTTTTTCCTCTGTATCGGCGATCAGTAGGTACAAGACCTATGAATGTCTTAGGTTTCAATATCATATGCTTCATTAAAGTTTTCATGTCTAATTTCTTCTTCTGTCATAAAGTGAGATTCCTCTTAAATTGATGCCACATTGTTCAACAGCTCTATGTTTTTCTTTCATTTCATGCATATTTTCCCTTTCAAATTTAACTCAGATACAGGAAACGGCCTTTAATTTTGTCATACTATTAATTCAACGTTTTGAAGTTCTTCTTACATATTTCAAAACAGAAATAGAAAAACTTGAAAATGAAGAAATTGATCTTTTAAATTTTTATCCCTCATGACTATACCCGTTATGAGACAGCCCAATATAGAGCCCGACCTATCAGATCAAACAAGGATTGCTTTAAATTTATCTTAAACCATCTTACAGATAGCAAGCAACCAGTTTGAGTTAGAACGTTCATGGGCAACAATTGAGAGAGATATTAGCATCCAGGAACACTGGGAAGCTCGACAGAGACAGTTAAGAAATCATCCATAGCTTATCTTTTTAAAACCGACACTTTATTCCTTAGCTCTATCTGCCTTTTACGGATGCCTTGACAGTATACTTTAGAGACTTAAAGTATAAACTCAGGAACAACAGTGCACACACAGCTTTTTGGAGGAATTATGTGCATTGAAACAAAACAAAAATTGTATAATGGTCACTAGTTGAGACTAAAAACATGGTTTTTGGCCTAAATAGGACCTACCAAACAATAGTACCATACCTAAAAAAAATAGAAATAATAAGGTTACTAATCTAACCAAAAACAAGGAACACACACACAACTGAGAAAGCAGATTGTGGATCAACTTCTCTAGTGGAGTCGTCGATCTATTGGTGAGTTTTGATTCAAGGGTCTACCAAAAACCCTACCCTAGTTGGTTGTGAAGCTAGACACAAATAATAACGAAATAAAACTTAAACAAAGGACACATGCAAGCAACACAATAAATCGTATCTTATGAATGAAAGAAATGCAAGCAATGAATAATGGATTTACTACTAACATATAATATCCAAACCACAAGACATGGTGGAATAATAGTTAATGTTTTATTAATCCAATGGAAAAAGGAATAACTTGTGAAAAATGGGAGAAGCTTAATGTAGAAGTGGGCTCCACAGCTCCTCTTTGGGATGAGTCATTTACCTCTATGTGTGTTTCAAATAAAAAATTGGTAGAAATATGATGCAACTCTCAAAGATAGGGGGACGAGAATTATGGCTTTAAGTCTCTCTGGAAGAATTTTGATAGCATATCCTTACTTAGGAATATGGAACAATGGTGTGACCTCAAGACGTTTATTTATAAGTGAATGATGGAACCCTCTTTGGATCGAACTTCTATGTGAATTCTTCTCATTATATTAATGAAGCTATGGGGCAATGGTGGTTAAAGAATACTATATCAAATGATTTTAATGAATATGAGGGTCTCACAAGGTCCACATGCAACCACTACATTGTTTTAGAGGTATAGGGGCATTATTGTGCCATTAAAATAACTACTTTTCTTATTTTAGAAATGGTTGGATGGATATTAAGGCACATCCTACGCACCACATGCAAAAAATAATGGGAAATATGTGTGCTCAACAATTAGGTCAATTGATTGTTTAATTAGGCTATATGAGGTGCAACTAAGGTTACATGATGATGGATATGGGTGCAAATGGAGGTTATAATAGTGATGGTGATGTTTATGAGTGGAAAGACTATAGCTGATCAGATGAGAAAAATTAGGGTACAATTTTTTGTTGGTGCCACTTCCCCATTAGATGTTCTAGGAGTAGGAACCATATATTGAGATAATGGGAAAATCAATAATGTGTTCTATGTTCCTACCCGATAGACTAATTTATTTTCAATTTAAAAAATCACTCATTCAAGTGATGACAAACTTTTGAGCTTTCACCACACGGTATTCTAATTTGAGATCTCAAGGATCCATCTCAAGTAATTGATTAGATGTGATGATGATTATTCAAGGTTGTACAAGTTTTAAAATTTTGAACCCTCATCACCTACCAACATATTCATTGCTCACACTGATGGCTTGAGCATCCTTTGGCATTAGTGGTTTCATCATTTGAACCACTTCCCATTACAACAACTTTCAAAGCACCTTATGGAATGTGCCCTTCCTCTTGTCTCTTGCAATGATGGTGTGTGCCATGGTTGTGTACTTGGTAAACTTCACAAAGACAAATTTCCATAAGAAAAGAAAAACCACCATTGTAGTTTCTTCACAAATATATTATTGGTCCATTTCCCACTCTGTCCTTTTCTAGTGTATGTTGTCTTCTCACATTATTGATGTTTTCTCTAAGCACACTTGGATTTACTTTTCCAACCAAAAAAGGTGATGTTTTCAACAATTTTGTAGCCTTTAGATCACTTGTTGAAAATCAATTTGGGCATCTAATTAAGAGAATTCACACAGATAATGGAGGCAGAATATGTAAAAAACAAATTCAACAATTTGTTTCCACTTATGGAAACAAAATGTAGCATGTCTTACCCTATACACCATAGCAAAATGGTGTCATTGAATGGAAGAACCTCACTCTTAAAGAAACCTATCTAAAAACTTAACCCCTCAATTTTGGGTTGAAGCTACAAATTGTATCGATTATATTTGATTTCCACCAAATGTAAGTATGAAAGAAGCATGAACTGAAATCAAGCATAGTATAATTCATTTAAAATTGTTTAGATGCAACTTTTAGGTGCATCTTCTAGATGAAAATCATAAAACCATGGAACCAAAGAGTGAGCATTGTATATTTTTTGGTTATTATGACAATGTTAAAGCATATGCACTACTTGCACCTAAAACATCAAAGATAATATTTGAAGACATGTTCAATTTGATTAACACTACTTAGCATGTGTGCTTATGTATTGATATTCACCAACATCTTCTTCTTCTTCATCTCTTTCTTCTCCAACGCTTGCATGTCTTCTAGATGATGATTCTTCTTCTTCAAGTGATGAGCATATTGTGGGGAATTTTACTCCTCCTCCTCCAATTCAGTTTATTGGTCCTACACCACCTTCTCTTCTAATATGGTTCAATAATACTATGGAAGTTTTTGGTACTTTAGTTGGTGATCTAAATGATCCTTGTAAGATTTTATCTTAATTTAGAATAGTTGGTTTTGTTCTTTTGACTAAGCACATGGAAATTGAATATACTCATAGTTATAAATAAGCAAGTGGTCATCCATAATGGGAGGAAGCAATGGAAGAATACATTCATTCTTTTATAAAGAATGAAACTTGGGATCTTTTTCCTCTCCTTGATGGACACAAAGTTGTTCACTACAAATGGGTCTATAGAACTAATTTTCTATCATATGGAAGTGTGGACAATTCAAATCCTCCCTTTTTGCCAAAGGTTTCTCCTGATTTGAAGGAATTGACCTCCCGAGTTCAAGGAATTGACTACTCAAATACCTGTGTACTTGTCACAAAGATGGATTCAATATAACTTGTTCTTTCACAAGGTTGGGAGGTATATTAGGTGGATGTCAAAAGTTCCTTTTTTCATGGGGATTCGAATGAAGAAATCTACATGAAACAACCTCCTAGTTTTGTCAAAGGTGACTCCCCCTTTGTTTGTCACCTAAAGAAGCCCCTTTATGTTCTAAAGCAATCTCCTTGAGCTTCATATGAGAATATGGACAGTTTCCTTCTTAGTTATGATTATATGAGGTGTCAATTGAATCCTAGTGTCTACACCAAACATGCTAATGGTGAACTCCTAATCCATGTGAAGTATTTTGATGAGATAATTGTCACTAGAAGTGATCGCCAACATATTAACCATGTGAATTCTACTCCTATGACTTAGTTTAATATGTCTAACTTAGGCCCTTTTCATTACTTGATTGGTCTTCAAGTCCAATATTCCAAGAAGGGAACATTTCTTTCATGGCCTAAGTATTCTAGTAACCTCCTTGAAATGTTTCACATGGAAGACTCCAAGCCTGCCCCCACTGCTTTTCTACCATGTGTCAAAATTTCTGCCAAGTGTTGAACACCTAAGGTTAATCCTATTTTGTATATCTGGTTGATAGGAAGTGTTCTCCACCTAACCCATACTCGATCAAACCTTTCATGCACCATTGGATTAATGTCTTTATTTATAAAGGATTGCCATGAGACTCATTAGAAAGAAAGAAACCACATACTTATATACATTCAAGGTACTTATCGGTGTGTCATATAGTACATTGCACATTATTATTCTTCCTTTGTGGGTTTTACAAACTCGGGGCTAATGAAATTGATGATTGCAAGTCTACGTATGAATATATTTTCCAACTTGGTTCAATTATTATTACTTTATCCATAAAGAAGCATCATGTTCTTATTGTTTCTTATATAGGGGAAAAGTATAGGAGAGATGGCAATTGCTCATTGAGTTTAGTTTTCCCCAACATCCACTAATTACTCATTGGTGCAACAATCAAACTTTTTTTCACATACTCCAATCTAGTTGAGAACAAGTGCAACAAATGCATTAACATCCATATGCATTACATACACTAGCTCATTCATCATCAAATTATTGACTTGCAATTTGTCATACAAAAGATTTGATTGCAAATGTTTTTACTATGTCACCAATTGAAGCCAAGTTCCTTCATATCCGACCTTTTCTAGGGCCAAAGGAAGTTGTCATTATGGGGGGGGTAACCTGTAATCCCTCCATCCTTTCCCTTGACTTGAATTCAACCTTAGGAGGGGATATGGGTGTATAATTATTTGTGCAGATAAATTAATTATTTATGAACATATAGTAATTATTTATGTACAATAAATAAGATTTAAACAAGTTTTGGAAATATAAAAAATAAACATTGTAATCATCAAAATAAGCATTAGAATTATCAATATAAGATTGAGTCACTCTAGGTAACCGATCTTGTTCTCATAATCACTGATAGATCCCAAGTTGGAAGTAAGATTGGAGAACCCAACTATATCTGACTTGGCTATTTCAAAAGTGGCCCATTGAACTACCATAGGTGTCTTTGTAAACCATAATCAGTGATCAATAAGTCTTCAATTGATTTCTTTATAAATTGGACAATAGTCCACATTGTACTATGTTGTCTGAGGTCATAGAATAATAGAATTATCCTTGCAACCATGGGTGTTTCCCTCTTGAGGATTTTACTACATTGATCATATTGTCCTTTCTGAGTTTTTCATTATGATCTCGTGACCATGTTAAAAGTCAAACACAAATGCACCCACCACTTTTATGAGACACATGATTAAAAATTTTGGGGATTTCGTAGATGATTTTGTAACCACATATTTAGATGATATCCTTATCTTTAGTTTTTCTTTATTAAGTCATTTGCAACATCAATATCAAGTTTTGACTAGACTTCACAAGCATTCCTAGTACGCCAACCTTAACAAGTGTTCATTTTCTCAAGAGTTAGGTTCTTATTTAGGGTACAATATTGACCAAGATAGTTTTCATGTAAATCCTCATAAAATCGATGTTATAGTCGAATGGCTTGCTCCAACTTGTCTTGTGGACCTTAGGAGTTTTCTAGGTTTAGTAATTTTTTATAGGGGATTAATCCATCATTAATTTTTAACTGATTTTCCTTTATATGTTTTAGCAAGGCTTAAAACCCCTTATGTATGATCAAAAGACCAAGATGTAGTATTTTGCAAGCTTAATCATGCATTGTCTTCTGCCCCTTGCTTATTTCTTCCAGTTTTACAACTACAATTAGGATTTCAAATGGATGCCTCACACTATGTTTTCTTTATGATCTTATTACATGACTAAAATCCCATAGAATTTTATTCAAAAACCTTTAATAACACAAAAATGAACTACTGAGTGTGCCATAAAAAATTGTATGCACTAGTACAAGCTTGCAAACAATGGAGGCATTATCTACTCGGAAAATAAATCATTGTATACTCAAATCACCTACCATTTCAATACCTCCAATCTCAGTCAAAGATTGAATATGAGTGCATGATCAAATGGTCTTCCTACTTGCAATCTTTTCACTTGATGATTTACTACAAAAAAGTGCAAAATGATAAATTTCTCTACAGTTTGCTTTGTCCACTTGGGCCTCTTCTTTCTACTATTTCTTCTTTCTCACATCTTGACTATCATTGTTTGAGTGACTTGTACAATGATGATGTCTCCTTTTGACCAAATTTATAAGGCTTTTCCACGTCCATATTCTTCCTCACGTGTGGAACTCTTCAAATATTACCACATCAAAGATAAACTTTTGTACAAAATGGATAAGATGTGTTTTCCTAATGGGGGACTCGGGAACCTACTTCTCAAGGAGGCATACTCAACCTTTTATGGAGATCATTTTGGTAGGCACAAGACACTCCATCACCTACAACACTTCTTCTTTTGGAAAAATGTCACTAGGGATGTTTCATGTTACATAAAGAAATTTGCTTTATGTTGTACCTCTAAACCAACAAAATCGAAGTTAGGGCCTACGAATTCTCTTTCCATCCCTTCCATGCCTTGGTAAAGCATCTACTTGGACTCCATATCTAGCTTTCCCATGACCATTAGACAACATGATATTTCATTTGTGATTGTGGACTGGTCTAGAAAAATGACCAAGTTTATACCATGTGCTAAATCGATAATGCTTTCAGAGTCGCTTTTTTATAATTCACTCATATATGGCCACACATTGGCCTCCCTACAATAATTGTATATAACATAAGATAGCATATTTGTGGCCCATTTTTAAAGATACTTATGGCAATTACTAGGGACTAAACTTCAATTCTCTACAACATTCCACCCTTAGACATATGGGGAAACGAATATATTCAACCACACCTTGATACATCATCTTTGCATATGAAATAAAAATTCTCCATCCAAGAGGGATGCTTCCTTATCTCCATATAGAAATGTTATTCACACTCTAATGTCACATTCACCATTTCATTTACGTTTGTATTTTCAACCATTGACGCCATATGAACTTCCCTTGGCTTTTCCTCGTGCAGTAACCAAGAAAGAATCAAGTGAATTACATGTAAAGGTGTTGCAAATACTTCAAAGTACACAAGTACAAAAAAAAAGTGTAGTTGGAGAAGAAAAGGGCTCCATATCATTTCTAAGTTGGAGACAAGGTTTGGTTGTTACTTAACAAAAGGAGCTTCAAGAAAAAAATTGCATCACAAACATAAGCCTTTGATATATGGTCCTTATAAAATCATTTCAACAATTTAGGGACAATACTTTTAGGCTTGATGCCCCTTCACATATTGGCATCCATTGTGTTGTGAATGTTAATAAACTCAAGCCACATGATGAATCAACAATGGATAGGGAGATCCAACATATTGAAGATGTTCAACCATAGTTCCAATCAATTTTGTCACAAGATACAATGCTTGACACTAAAGAAAGGAAGACTCACTAGTCAACACAGCTTTCTTAGTTGGGGAAAAGAAACAACAATTTCCATGCCAAGAAAAATGGATTTTGAAATAACAATTACACTAATTGTTTCCTCACTTGGTGGGAGTATGGGAGTGCAATGTTCATTCTCTTGGAAGGTATGATGAGAGCCCCACATGAATGTTCTCAAGTTAAAGTGAAATATTTAAGTAATTAGTGAAAGTTTGTCTAACTAGTTTGTGTTTGAAATTGCACATGGAAACATGATCATGGCATAATAGCAAACTCAAAAATGACACAAGATATACATGATAAAACCCTCGAAAGGGAAACGTCCACAGAGAAAATGGGAAAATCTCAATTGCTTCTTTATCAACTCTTACAATGAGAACCAGATCCTTTCTTTATAGAACATAAACTTGCATGCAATACACTCATTCTTTTTTAGTTCACTAAATCAATAACTAAAAGATTCTCCAAGTTAAGCTTACTTAAACTTGGAATCTATCCATACATGGATAGATCAAGATAAACTTGATCTTGATCAATCTAGTGTTATGAATAATTACAAAGTTATTTATTGTGCATGATTAATTTATTGAATGTGCACCAATAATTAAATTATGTGCACATGGTTATGCACCAACATTTGAAGTAGTAAATAAGGGGTTATTCTCTAAATACCAACTACCTTTTATGCAAGAGATTTATGGATAAACATTGTGTGGTAAGTTTTGAAACATCATTTTTTATTATCAAACTAGTATCTTCTAAATGTTCTTATAAGTACTCTTCATCTTCTTTAAGATCAACAATCAAGATTTCTCCAATGCTTCTATAAAAAAGAATAATGTTTATCAATACAAGCATGAAGTCAATATAGACTCATCTTTGGTTTTGTTTTAGGTATTTGTCTCATAATATTTTCCTACAACATGACCTCATTCAATGGTTTTATTAGTGGTTCTCATGTATTAAAAAAAATAAGATAAGAATGATATGCAAGCTTTGTAAATCATAAATCATCTTTGGTCCTAAAGATGGACTCACCTAGTTAGTCCAAAATATTGACATAAATAAATACATAATGAATCTTGAAAATATTATACTTGCATGGCTAGAGTGAGATGATATATTAAAATGCTTTAATTATTGATTTTAGTGGTTTGTTCATTTTTTGGTATATCAATAAATATCTACAAACTTATAAATTAAGACTTTTTTTCAAATTTCACGATTTTTTAAACTAAATAAATTGTATATAAATGTTATTTAAAAAAAAAAAATTAAGCATGCATAAAATTTGTACAATGATTGTTTTAGACTATCATTATACAAATTTCACATAAAAAATTGCTATTATTAAAAAGGGTTGATTTTTTAAAACATTTTTACAAAAAAATTTAGGGAGTATGAAACAAATACTTTGGAAAGTTGTTGTATATAACACAATCATGTTAAGTCTTCCAGAAATAAAAAAAAACTACAACAACTTAGTACAACATTAATTATGTGCACCAACAATGGTAGAAATGGCAACTTACTCATGGACTTTACAAGCATGGGGCTCTTTGGTATGTCCTCCATTTCAAGAATAATATGGTAAAGTGTGTGTTGTACGTTATTTAGTGAATGGGTGTACCAACTATAGTCCACCAAAAGGTTGGAGTTGTTGGTGCAGACAGAAAATAAAATATGCATGTGTGTGAATGGAATCAAACATATTACTTTCCTTAATACGCAAGATAAAATATATTTAGAGAAACAAGAAAAGAAAACCTTTGAAGCAAACTCTGTGAGAAACAATCACTATTGTAGAGGAAGGGAAAGGGGATCCAAGTGAATGAAACTCCTTTTAGACCCTGCATAGAATGGAATTCAACCAACCAACACTACAAATCTTTCAAGATGTTAGTAGGTTAGCATCTAATCCACTAAAAAGGTATGAAAAAACCATTCAAATGCATGTTTTAATGGGGGGAAGAAAACCCAATACTTTGTATTAATGAAAAGTGAAAAGAAGGCTATAAATAAGAATAGTGTCACCTAGAGTGAGCTATGCAAATGACCTTTTGAGCTCTCTCATTGAGAAATTTCTATCCTCTTAAAGGCTCTCTCCTTGACGTTGATGGTGGCTGGAAGAAACTTGCTCCTAAGTGAAGGATAAAGTGAGCAATACTAACCCCAATGAGGTACAATGAATTCATTGTAGCAAAGGACTCAATCTCGAAATGCACTTGCATAGCATAACCTTAATTAAACTCATGTAACCCATGAGAGATCCATGTATTTATAAGTTTTCTTGGAGAATGTCATGCATGTTAAGTGGAGATGTTTTCCAAGTTAGGCCATGTAGTTGCCTTAATAACTCCAGTTACCTCATCACAATTGTCAAAAAATGCAAAATTTTAGTTTTTCCATGCTTTAAGTGTGCATGGAAATAATTGTTGATGTTTGGACAACATTGGGAAGGCATTCTCCTAGATTAATAATTAATAATATAATTATTGATTATTAAATAATATATAATAATAATAATAAATGGTTATTGATTATTAAATAATATATATAATAATAATAAATGGTTATTGATTATTAAATAATATATATAATAATAATAAATGGTTATTGATTATCCAATGTGTTATCACTCTATAATTTTCCTTGGTTGTGAGAGGAAAACTCGGAGGTAACCACAAACCAACTTGCAGATTGAAAGCTAGACCTTCCAATCCAGAGAGGGCTCTCTCTGTTATAACTCAATCAATGACTGACTGGTTATCTAATCACGAACAGTGGCTAGATCTTCAGATAAGGATGGAGTTTATAAAATCGGTGGCAAAGTTAGGGTTGAAAGAAAATATCCATTGGGTATGGAGTCAATCACTGAGTTATTTGTGAAAATGATCAATAACTTGGTGGAAAAGCAAATTTTCCAATAGAGGCAAGGTAGAAAATGCATTTGAGTGATTTAATTCATTGTAGTATGGTGGAATAATTTGAGAAATACAATCCATCAAGGCAAAGCATCTATATAAGGATGAATTCTGCAATGACTTCGGAGGAAGACTGCGAGTATCTAATTGGTGTGTTTTCAGAGCATTAAATAATGAATTTTGAAACATCAATTTTAAACTAAACACTTAAAATATTACACATTCAATGGAAAATAATATAAATAAACATGTAGAGACAAGAAATTCACATACTCAAAGGCATTGGCATAGGAATCTCTGCACAAAACTGCTTTATACCTCTATATTGATCCCTTTAAAATAAGTTCAGGAAATATTACATGCACCACCAGTCTCTTTTTCCTTCACTCCCCAACCCCTTCACCCTCCTCTCTTTCATCAGATATAGAGTAATATTAAATTGTATCTCAAGAGGGTCGAAATCTTTAGGTTTTCTAAATTTAGAAGGAGTTACAACAAATTATAACAAACTAGAACTGATTCCTAGATTTTAGGGTTTTGTTTCTTGACTAATTTAAACATACAATTCTCAACAAATTACACTATCTGAGGGGAAAAAAAATTATCTGAGTCTTCATGGTGATTTAGCATGCTCCATCCAGCTGGCAGTCGAATAGACTTTGTCTTAGTCTGACTATGTAATTTCGTAGTGTCATGGTGACAATCCGTTGCAAAAACTGTCTAAAATTATTTATCTGGTATTTTTTAATTTTCTCTCAAATGGTAAACTAGGTCGGGCAATTTTTTGTCAGCAAGTTAAAAACATTATAATGCTCCTCCAAAAAAATTTTGAGATAAACCTAGTTCATGGTTTGGGAGATATGATGAAAATACACTTTCGCAGCATATTAGTTCATTGTGAAACTACTGCTACAAGAAATTTTGCAACGTGCCAAAATTCACTGTGAAATATATGTTTTTAATTATGTGCAATCTATATGATGGTTTTGGCCTCTGCATAGGTTAAATATAGAAAAATATGTGCCACCAACTCATTGTTACATTGATGTACTACTTTTGCAGCTTGATCACTAGCCCTTCAACACTTTTGCAACTTGCTCACTGGCCCTTCAGCACTTTCGCAGCGTGCCCTGTTTCACATTCGCTATGAAACTATTGGTGCTGCAAAACTGTGTTAACATTTAAAACTTGAGCCAATAGTCTCCCATTCTTCTTAATGATGATTGGACTGTTGTAGTAGATGCATTTCAACCTTATATTAATCATCCATAATGAGCAGTACACTTATTAGAATTCGGGTAACTCTGTTTGTTAGTATGTTGTTGAACAAAATCTGAATTCAGGTAACTCCCCCTGCAATACAGCTCTTCCTACCTCAACTGAATGACTCCTCCTATCAATCTGATCTCTTTGTCTTTGACTGCTCTCCCCCTTTGTTTCTAAAAGGGTAGCTCTTCCTGACAAGGTCTCTTCCCATGTCATCTCTACAAGATGCCATGTATACCACTATATACAACATATTGTTGTCGTTGTGGATATTGTTGCCCTACTGGAATACTGCGCAACTGTAGCTCATACTTATCAAACGATCCTTGGACCTGTCCATTGCTTCTCATCAATCTCTAACCAGATGTACCCATCTCTATCCATGATGCTTCTCTACTGTATAATGCTCTAAATTCATCTGAGAGACTTTTATGCTCTACTTGCCGCATGATTCAGCTTGTCGATAGAATGCAATATATCCAACTAGAATTGATCTAGTTGTCCATCCAACTCAAACACACATCAACTAGCCAATACATATTCAGATTTTCTCAGTCACTGTCTCAGTACCTACTACAACCTCTGTCAAAATCATTGTTCCTGAAACTTCAGCTTCTAGTTTGTTCCCTTCATCTTCATACTTGTACTCGGCCTGTCTTCATCATTACCTCACTTGTTGTAGAACTACTATCATAGAAACCAGACCACGGAGTTTTCTTACACTTTGATATCGTCCTTACCCATTCTCTCACAAATGAATCAAGCATAGTTGTATTTATACTTTTCCACTCACTCCATTTCTTGCCCACATACTAACTTCCATTTAGGGTTTGTCCACTTATAATCACTTTGGGACCAATGCATGACCATATCACATAACTTTACTAAGAGAATACATAACCTGCATTATTCCTGAATAGATGAAGACTTGCAACAAACCATGTCATAACTTGCATAGAGTTATACCATCAAACCATGATGTTTTCGATGATCCTAGTTATCTATTCATTTTTTTGTGCTTCAATACTCATAGGAGTATCAACATGAACAGTTTTTAAGTCTTCCCTAATTTCTCCTTCCCTTCTTTGTTTCTAATTTTTTGAGAAGGAGTTTCAGTGGATCATTAAAATAGCATTGGAAAACTTTTGAGATCATCATCACTCAATTCTTTTGGTTGTTCTACTATTGAAGATCCATCGTCATCATCATTATTTTGTGCACCGGAAGCTTCTTTATCCTTGTTTTGAGAATTTTCCTTTTTTATTTTCCATTTGTTGCTTAATGGATAATCTACTTGTATGACATTATCAAGTTCAGGAATTGTGTCAAATTTTTCTTTAGGACTTTTCTTGTCTTGAGCTTGATCTACTTTATATGCATAGCTTTGATTATTATATTCCTTATTAGAAGTTTTACCGACCATTCTCCTATTATTAACTTCATCAATTTCAGGAGCAATATATTCATCATCTTTCTTTCTTTGTACTTCAATTTTTCTTTTCCATATCTTCTTATTATGTTTGTTAGGGTTTCATATCTTTAATAATTGTATTGGTAATCTACATTCTTTGGTTTTATGACCATAGTTGTTGTATTTTTTACATTCAATATTGAAATTTTGCAAAGGAACAAATGAGGTATAGTTTCTCTTCTCAATGTTGTACTTATTATTCTTATATCTTTTGACATTTCTATGATTGTATTGTCCATAAGCTTTGCAGTGTACTGCCTTATGTCCAAAATTATTCCAAGAGTAATAATATCCAATAAATAGATATCTGTTAGGGGGATTTCTTCTAGTGATTGTATTTTTCTTGTCATCTTTTATTCTAGTAGGGAGTGTTGATTTTTTTTTATGTGGAACATTTTTCAATGGTATCATTTATTCCTTATTATCTTCTCTTCTTAAGGAGATTTTTATAGCATCTACGTAATTGATTGGCCTTTTGGCTGATCCTTGTGATGTAGTGGTTGAGTCTCAGGTGTATCCCAAACCAGTCTTATTGTTTGGTGACCTTTGACCACTGAGAATTTCATCCAAGATTTTTGGACTATTTTCAAATTTTAATACCTTCTTTTCTTTCTCAAGCTCACCTTTTAGCAGCTTAATCTTAGCTTCTAGTTTCTCACATACTTGTTTTTTATCACTAAGTTGTTTTAAAATGACTTTTTCAATTTTGTTAGCTTCCAGGAGCTGGGATTTTAAATCACTGATGATCTGCTCTAATTCTTTGATAGTTCTTAATGCATATATTTCTTTTGATTGATGTGATTCTTCAAATTCTTGAATTTGTGCCCTAAGTAGCTTTTTCTTATTTTTATACTTTCTTAGTTCCTCCAGAGCACTAATCAGTTATGCTTCTAGATTCACTTCTCCTTCAAATTCAGAGTTTTCTTCATCATCTACAACGTTATTTTGAGTGTTCATTCCCATAAATAGAAGCTTTGAATATTCATATTTACTCATGTCTGAAGAGCTAATGTCTTCTTTAGAGTAGAAGTTTTTACTTTTCTTATAAAATTTCTTCTTGTATTGATTTTTCTAGTTGTGAACTTCTTCAACATTTTCCTCCTTCTTTGGATAGGGGCATTTGTTAGAAAAGTGTCCAATTTTTCCATAGTTGAAACATTTGAAAGGTAACTTTCCTTTATATTTTCCAAATCCTTTTTGGATTTGATTTATAAAGTTGGCCTCTTCTATATCAAATATGATTGACTCGTCTTCATGAGACATATGTTCATGTTTCTTCTTTGCTTTAGATGCCTTAAAGGTTGCTTCACCTTTTGATGGTTTATCATTCCTTGTTCTCATTTCATATGTTGTAAAAATTCCATGAAGTTGATCAACTGTGAGTGTGTCAAGATCAAGCCTATCTTCAATTGTAGAAATCTTGGCATCATATCTCATAGGTAATGACCTTAGTATATTTTGCACAACAGGTTTACATGTAAGTTCTTCTCATGATGCTCTGATTGAATTAACCACTTCATCTACCTTATGAAAGTATTTATCAATGTTCTCTTCTTCTTTCATTTTCAGATTTTCAAATTGAGTTCTACAGGTATGTAGTTTGGCTTCCCTGACTTTGATATCTCCTTCATATACAACCTCCAATTTGTCTCAAATTTCTTTGGCTGAATTACAATGCATAACCTTCACACATATAGAATTTGTCAATCCTCCTAGAATTGCATTAACTGCTTTTGAGTTGTCATTGCAGATTTTCTTTCCTGCAACATCTTTGGGTGGAGTAGTTGGTGCAATGTAACCATATGCAACAGATTTCCAGATATCAAAACCAAGAGCCAACGGGAAGTTTTTCATTCTTATTTTCCATAGAGCATAGCCACCTCCATTGAACAATGGTGCTTTGTTGTTAGACATTCCCTCTTGTTGATCCATCTTCAGGATATACCTTCTAGTTGTTAGACTATACTGAAGGCACTTGCTCTGATACCAATTGTTGGAAATACTGAGAAGGGGAGGTGAATCAGTATTACCCTTTTTCAACAATTAGCATTTACTTTGATATTTTATTATTTACCACAATAGATCAACAATGGACTTGTATTTAAAATCAATTATAAATATATAATTAACAGAAATTATAAGGTTTTATAAAGAAATAGTGAAGGACACCAATCCTTTTTAGAGCACCAACTCTAGGAGACACCAATCCCCTTTTTCAGGGCACCAACCCTAGGAAGCACCAACTACCTTGTTTTTAGGGCACCAACCCTGGGAAGCACCAACTCCCTTATCTTTAGGGCACCAACCCTAGGAAGCACCAACTCCCTTAACTTTAGGGAACCAACCCCGGGAAGCACCAACTCCCTTAACTTTAGGGAACCAACCCCAGGAAGCACCAACTCCCTTAATTTACAGTTTACTTAGTAAAGGATATGAACCCTTTTGTACTCCTCCCTTCCACCCTCACTTCATAAGAATCATCAATTCTTCTTCTTGGACTCTGCTTTTGTTTTGATCTTCTGATCTGGACTACAAAGACACTTTCTTCTCACCATTATTTATTGTTTATATAATCTTCCAACTAGTGTGATCTAGGAAGCGTTGTGTCCCTTTGTTTGGACCATCGCAACTCTTCATTTTAAATTAACAATAATCTCTATTATTATTCAAACATTATTGTGAAGGTTTTTTAATTTAGTGAGAGTAATTTTCATAAATCGATCACATATATGGATTGATTTCGTTTTTAACTCAATTCCATGTCTCTGCAAATATTCCAAAAATCGAATTCTACAAAGGCGCTTCCTTCAAACCATTTACATGTGACCATATGCGCAAAACCACGGGATTATTGATTTAAACGATTTTCCCAGCGATTCACGGCTTATGTGTTCGTAACTCGTAACTGGGTGATGGAACCTAGTCCTCCGGACTTCAGCCTTTGAGCATTTTCTCTCTCATCCAGTCTTATGTAGTTTCAACTCCCTAAAGTGGTTACCTCTCGCAAGGGTTGATTCGATGGTCATTGTCATTCCTGGAACCAAATCAACGGTCTAGATCCAATCCTTACTTATCATTTTGCTGCTTAATCCAGCGGCTATGAATTAATCCAAGGTTGAGATAGACGGCCACTATTTACTTCGGGACTTCGAGACTCCGAAGCTTCAAACGTCTAGGTAATTGTTTCTTCAATTTACTTCGGAGTTGGTCAGCGTCGAAGTGGTCAACATGGGAGTGCTTACATATCTTTCCACTACATTTTGATCCAACAGTCATGTGAGAATCCGGAAGATCTTAGATCAACGACCGGCATTAGTTCGTGACTTTGCGCTTCGACGCTTTGGGCAGTTTTTGGTGGTAGACATTGGTTTCCCCCGAAGGACATACTCTCAAAGTGACGTAACTTGTTGACGTCACTGTTGATGTGGCTTCCACATGTCACATAGATTAAGGACTTACGTAAAATAAAGTTCCATCTTGACCTAGACACTTGTCACCATCTAATTGAGACATGTGTTCTTGTTGACGTGGTCTTGCTGACGTGGATCTCATGATGTGTTGATGGTTGTAGGTTCATATGAATCCTTGATCCAACGACTATGATCAGTTATTAGATCAATGGTCCAGATTCACTTCAAGCATTTGTGACTCATGAGCTCCAGGCTACTTGAACTCTGATAGGTTCAATCCCTCTAGAGTGCATTTCACCACAGTAGATCAAACGATCAATTTTTTATCTATAGTTGAGTGGATGGTCCGCGCAACCTCAACAAGGTGTTTTGTTAATGGTCTTTTCAATGTGTGCTTTTTAGGATCTTGACCGTGAATCTTCCTTCTTAATGGATGGTTAGATCTTACTTCGAAGCTTCGGCTCTTCGAGACTCCGGGTTACCAGAACTCTGAGGTAGTTCAATCCCTCTGAAGTGGTTACCTACCGAATAATGCATGATACTACGACGACTGTTTGTTGTTAGTTGTTTAGTACACCTTACATTATCCTTCCACTGTGGTTGATATAAGGGTCATGATTCATCCTGGAGTAGATCAACGATCAGGGATGATTGTGGAGTCCCAACTAGCACGATGTTTAAAACCATCATTGAGTTTCGCAATGGAAACTTCTCATTGTTAGTGGAACCGATGCCAACTGTTGATTTGTCGAATCTACAGATCGACAATCTGTGTGGATTGCGGAACTGAAACTTGCACGATCGTTAACTCAACCCTTTAATCCCGCAATGGCTCTTCGTCGTTGATCTACCCTTACTGATATCCAATGGTCAGGACTTAATCGAATATTGATCTAACGGTTCTCCTCTACAACTCCCAGATCTGACGGTCTTGGTTTGTCCCGAAAACTACATCAGTGGACAGAATTCCTCTTCGATTCTTTTGGAGTTTTACTGTGTGGATTTCAATCCCGATAGCGTTTCTGCAATGTGCTTTTCCTTCTGAGCTTTGATTAATGTTCTTTTTCACCTTATTTGTCATCGATGACAATTCATCATAACTCATCATCACATCACAATGAATTCGACTGTTGACATCAATGACAATATGTCCAACAGAATGAAACTATGAAAATGTTCATAGCAGTTTTCAACCAACAATAAAGATGGATAAGATTCTTTAAAATGCTCAAAAAATACTGTGTGAAAATCCTTTAAAGAATAAAGACTAGCAGGTGGTAAATTTTCATACCATGATCCTGCCTTTCCTTCCAAAGTGGCCATGAACATCTTCATTAGACAATCGTCATGCCATTTAACCTTTAGCTAACGTGAATGCATGTGAAACTTAATCAAATGTAAAGCATCATCATCAACTTCCTCATCTTTAAGACTCGGCAAATATTTTAGCCAATCTATACAAGGCATTCGATTTGAAAACCCATGAATATGTGAACGATTCATAGGAGCATACCTTACAAATGAATTTATTTTTTGACAGTGGAGTCGCCAGTGATACTTTGAAATCTGGATTCTACTGACAGTAGAGTCGTCGGGTGAATGATGCACAGCCTCTTTGTGTCTAACTTATGTTCATCATCAAAAATCACATCTGCAGTAATAATACATATCTCCTAGGGAAAATTTCACATTTGTTCCCTGGCAACGACACCAAAATTTTCTCACTTTATAATTTTCCTTGGTTGTGAGAAGAAAACTCATAGGTAACCACAAACCAACTTGCAGTTTGGAAGCTAACCCTTCCAATCTAGATAGGGCTCTCTCTGTTATAACTCAATAAATGAATGAATGGTTATCTAATCAAGAATAGTGGCTAGATCTTCAGATAAGGATGGAGTTTATAAAATTGGTAGCAGAGTTAGGGTTGAGAGAAAATATCCATTGGGCATGGAGTCAATAACTAAGTTATTTGTGAAAAGATCAATAACTTGGTGGAAAAGCAAATATGTCAACATAGACAAGGTAGATAATGCATTTAAGTGATTTAATTCGTTGTAGTATGGTGGGGGGATTTGAGAACTACGGGCCATCAAGGCAGAGCATATATCTAAGGATGAATTCTGCAATGACTTCAGAGGAAGACTAAGAGTAATTAATTGGTGTGTTTTCAAAGCATTAAATAATGAATTCTGGAACATAAATTTTAAATTAAATACTTAGAAGATTACACATTCAATGGAAAATAATATAAAGAAACACACACAGACAAGAAATTCACGAACTCAAAGGCATTGGCACAAGAATCTTTGCACAAAATTGTTATGTACCTCTGTATTGATCCCTTTAAAATAAGTTCAGGAAATATTGCATGCACCATCAGTCTCTTTTCCCTTCACTCCCTAACCCCTTCACCCTCCTCTCTTTCATCATATATAGAGTAATATTACATTGTAGCTCAAGAGGGTCAAAATCTTTAGGTTTTCTAAATTTAGAAGGAGTTACAACAAATTATTACAAACTAGAACTGATTCCTAGATTTTAGGGTTTTGTTTTTTGACTAATTTATACATACAATTTTCAACTAATTACACTATCTGAGGTAATTTTCTCTGAAACGGTAAACTGGTTCGGGCCTATTTTTTGTCAGCAAGTTAACAACATTATAATTCTCCTCCAAAAAAACTTTGAGAAAAAAACAGTTCACATTTTTTTAGATATGATGAAAATAAACTTTTGCAGCGTATTAGTTCGTTGTGGAACTACTACTGCAGGAAATTTCGCAGCGTGCCAAAATTCGCTGTGAAATCTTTGTTTTTAATTATGTGTGATCTGTATGAGGGTTTTGGCCTCTGCATAGGGTAAATATGGAAAAATGTGTGCCACAAACTCATTGTTACATTGTTGTACTACTTTTTCATCTTTCTCATTGGCGCTTCAACACTTTTGTGACTTGCCATGTTTCACATTCGCTGTGAAACTGTTGGTGTTGCAAAACTATGTTAACATTTAAAACTTGAGCCAATAATCTCCCATACTTATTGATGATGATTGGATTGTTGTAGTAGATACATTTCAACCTTATATTAATTATCCATAATGAATAGTACACTTATCCTAGGAGCACATTGTCCTTTCAAAACCACAATTTTTTGCCAATATTTTCAATTTTTTTGCAAAAAATTATACAGTGCCAACACAAGGGATGCATCCTTTCATGGATGGTCACCATATGTTTTCTATATATGGAACACTCATCATTGTAATAATATATAGAATATATCAATCATATGTCATCTCATATGAAAAATCAACATGGTATCAAAGCAGAACTGGGCTTGACTCCCCCACAGGAGAGCCCACGAAAATGAGAGATAGCTTAATATGATACATAGCAACAGGGTAATGTTTTGTGTGTTGGTAGTCTATTTCTTGTTTGGAATGGCCAGTCCCATTTGAAAGATTCATAGGGAATGCTTGAACATGGGACTATGGTAGTTATAAAGAGGTCGGAGATTGAAAAAGAAGATAGTTTTCGGCTCAAAAGGAGTAGGCATTGTAGAAGAGATTGGTGAAGGAGTAGCGCCAAGACACAGAGAAATATCGTTGAGTTTTGCAACCATTTTTGTGGGCGTTGGAAAGAATCAAATTGTTGACTACCCACATGATCAAGAATTTATGATAGCCTCTATTTTTTAGTAAGATCAAGTGCCCTATGTAGATTTTAACCTTGTACAATATTTATTGCAAACAAATTTTCAGTAAAAGAACAGAAAAGATACAATGGAAAATACACACATTACATGGATATGTTTCCCCTGGAAACCCAAACCGGGAAAACCAACATATTCTATATTCATTCACAATCATACATTGTTTACCATACAATATACATATAGGAGCCAACGACATCCAAAACCCTAACCCAATGACCTGGATTAGTCAACAACCCTAATTCCTTAATCAGAAATAGAAAACCATTGGCAAAATCCATGTGCTGAAAAACCGCCCAACAATGGACATGAAAATCGAGGCAACAAGAAAAATGAGGCAAAAATGTGACACATTTCTCGAGGAAAAAAAATCCTCAACCACTCCCCCCCCCTCCCCCCGCGTACGCGCACCCAATGCAACATAGCAGACACTAGAGCTAGTCGTCCAAAGAATATAACACATACCCAACACCCGAGACGTTGAGATTTAGAAACTTTATTTGTATGGTTGTACAGAGGCAAAGTGTTTCTTTGAGTGCTACAAGGCCTTCTATGATAGAGAAACTTTGGCTTATGATAGGGTCCTTTCCTTATTCGCATGGAGCTCGAGCCGCTACATTGGCATGATAGACTACCCATACTGACAATGAGGTAGAGAATTCAGGCCAGTGCAAACCGGAGAAACTATTGCGGTTGTTGCAGATCACGAGATCAAATTCAATGAGAGAAGGAAAGTAATATTCCAAGTGAACTGGTTGTTGCTTGGTTTGGTTTTGCAGTGCATGATATTGATGCCTCTTTCTACGTGTGTGTTGATCGGATTTTTGTGTATGAACTTGAGAGGGGTCATGATGTGACTTAGGCAGGACCCATGCATAATGGCAAAGGTCAGCATGTACTGCACCTACTCTCTGTCAAACTTCATGGCCAATAGTATTATGCATATGTTGCAAATATACATGTGCTCTTAGGGTCTCATGATGCCAATGATGAGATGCAAATGACCTGACGTGTGCAAATGAGTACCATGAGGATGACATGTGGGCATCGCTAGTCCTGAAGCTAGATAGCATGGGCATCAAAGGCCAGGACAATGAGTGTGTGATCTGCTAAGTGGTGAGTTAAGGGGGGATGAATGTATTCTACTTATGTTCCTCACTTGGGTGCTCCCAAAACTCTTTGCAAGGGAAAGAGAGGAGCAAAAACATTTGTATGATTTCTGGGATAGAGAATTTCTTATAGAACAACAACCTCATTTAGACTTTGGTTTCCATATCCTTAAACAGTGATAAATAAGTCTGAATGTGGATATGACCATGTGTGAATGGAGGCTTCATCATCTAAAGGGTTATTGAGAAATATTATCACAAGCTCACCACCTTCATCATTATCTGTATCATTAATAGGAAGTGTGTTTGCAAGGATCACATGAAGCTTATGTCAATGTGTTGATGTTTGAGGCAACATCATGAGACATTCTCCCTGGAGGGTCCTGTATGGACTAGTAGGAGAAAATGTGGACTTCATCCTGATGTGCCTAAGATGGTCAGATGAAGGAACCAAGACATTGGTTTCATGAGGAAACATCGATATGTCTTGGGGGACATTGATTCCATGAGAGAACATCAATGTGTCCTAGAGATGTTTGAGGCAACATCGTGAGACATTCTCCCCGGAGTGTCCTGCATGGACTAGTAGGGGAGAATGTGGAATTCATATTGACATGCCTCAGACGATAAGATGAAGGAACTAAGACATTGCTTTCACGAGAAAACCTCGATATGTCTTGTGAGACATTGGTTCTATGAGGGAACCTCGATATTTCTTGGACATGTGTTCCACGAGGGAACCACGAGATGTCTAGTATGAGCACAGTTCGTGAGTGAAGCCTGAGGTTGGACACTTTAGGATATTTGGGTGTCCATTATACATTCATGTACCCAAGTAGAAAAGGGCCAATCTAGACCCTTTAGGTAGAAAGGGTACATTTGTGGGGTACAGTGAGTCTTCGAAGGCATACCGGATCTACATCCCTGGTCAGAGATAGATTGAGGTGAGTAGAGATGTTACCTTTGAGGACAAGGTAGCCTTCAGAAGAACTAGAGGATCTCACATGGATATTGATAGTGAGAGATGGGAAGAGATGGTGCCTTCTCCCCCTCACCCTCCAATAGTTTAGAGGGAGATAGTTGAGTATGTTGATCTTGTAGCTCCAGTTTATGTTCCTAGAGATATTACAATAGGTTGGAAGAGACCTACATGGGATCGTCAGACTCTATAGGAGGCATAAGGACATGCAACTCCTCGATACCTTCCGAGAGAGAAAGAGGCCTGAGAGATATTCGTTCTATGTCGCAGCTATGAGCCACATCATTGATTCTGAGCCTTCATGTTATGAGGAGGCATCTAGTCAGCCAGTATGGAGAGATTCCATAATGGAGAAGTATCAGTCCATCATGAAGAATGATGTGTGGAATATTGTTCTAAGACCTAAGGGGAAGTCTGTAGTGACTTCCAAGTGGATCTATAAGATCAAACACACAGCTGATGGGAGCATCAAGAAGCACAAAACGAGATTTGTTGCTAGAGGATTCTCTCGGGTGGAGAGAATATATTATGAGGAGACATTTTCTCTTGTTGCTCGATACACTTCTATCTAGATGATTATTTCCCTTACAACATCCATTGGTCGAAGACTACATCAGATGGATGTGAATACAACCTTTCTCAATGGAGAGATTGAGGAAGAAGTATACATCGAGCATCCAGATGGTTTCGTGATACATGAGAAGGAGTCTCATGTGTGCATGTTGAAGAAGGCCCTGTATGGACTCAAGTAGACACCTCGAGCTTGGTATGCAAGGATTGATGGACACCTTATGAGTTTGGGCTTCAACAAAAGTGTTGTTGATACCAACTTGTACTACAAAACCGTTAATGGTGAGTCCCTGATTTTTGTCCTCTAAGTTTATGATTTATTCCTCATCAGTACAGATAGCCTTATTAATGAATGCAAGTATGCATTGGCCTTTGAGATTGAGATGAAGGACCTTGGTATGAAGCACTACTTCTTGGGACTAGAGGTGTGGAAGAGAACTGATGAGATCTTCCCGAGTGAGGGGAAGTACACAATCGATATATTGAAGAAGTTTGGGATGTTGAACTGTAATCCCATGGCTACACCAATGGTGACGAATCTGAAGAAACTAAGTGCGTCCTCTTCCGATTCCGACAAGATTGATCCAACCCTGTACAAACAATTGATTGGATCATTGATGTATTTGGTTAACACCATACCAGATAGTTTATATGCAGTGAGTGCACTTAGACAATTTATGAGTCAGTCGAGACAGACACACTGGATTGTTGCGAAGCATGTGTTGAGATACATGCAAGGCATAGTTAGACATGGTATGAGATATACTTCCAGTATGGACATGAGATCACAGAGATATACTGACTTTGATTAGGCGAGGGGCACAGTGGATAGGAAGAGCACCTTCGGGTCTTGCTTCACTTTGGGATCCGGCATGGTTTTCTGGTGTAGCAGGAAACAAACTTCTGTGGCTTTGAGCACCGCAGAACCAGAGTACATTGCATTGAGTTTGGTAGTCCGCGAAGTAGTGTAGCTTCACAAGCTCCTTGCAGATTTATTTGGACATGTGCTCGATTCCGTCGTTATTCATTGTGATAAGAGGAGTTATGTGAAGCTCTCAGAGAATCTAGTGTTTCATGGAAAATTGAAACACATTGAGATCAAGTACCATTACATCTGAGACATGTTGGAGAGGAAGGAAGTACTGGTGTAGTACCTTCCTACAGATGAGAGGGTTGTTGATGTTCTTACCAAACCCCTTACCAGGACGAAGTTTGAGTACTTATGTGACAGACCTAGCGTGGAAGAGAATGCCTCCCTCGCTGAGAGGGAGTGTTGATATTTACAACTTCCTGAGACATTCTCCAGGTCATACTCCTCTGTGATTGAGTTGAGTTGATCTGTTAGGACACTTATCCGAGAGGGATAAGTGGGGTTTGGGCTTATAGCCCAACGTCCCTTATGGAGAGCACATGAGGACACGTCAAGGGAGTTTACCTTAACATCACACACTATGGGGAGTTGACCCTAGTGTTTCTAGAGGGAGTAGCCTCTAGAAGTCCACATGGGAGTGTCATGTGTAGACCTTTTTCTACTACGGTGGTTGTGTACCACTCGTGGAGACTATGTGTCTCTGGACAGTAGTTGTGTACTACTATGGTGGTTGTGTACCACTAGTAGTGACTGTGTGTCACTAGACATTAGTTGTGTGATACTAGCAGTGGTTGCGTACAATTTGACAGTAGTTGTGTACTATTATGGATTAGCACAATCGTGTTCTATTGGATGGCATTGTAGTAGTTGTATGCTACTAGTTGATTGTCATGGAGACTATCAGATCAGTTGGAGTAGTTGTGTGTTGCTTGATCACAGATACTGTGACAGATGATTCGATCTACCGATGGCATGGTAGTAGTTGTGTGCTACTAGTTGATTATAGAGTAGTCAGTGGACTACTAGATGAAGACATCATGGAAAGATACCTCCCTAGCTAAGAGGGAGTGTTGATGTTTCAACATCGGGCGAACCTTCTCCTAGATTGGGTTGCAGACCACAGGAGATAGGATACATTTATCACAAAGGTATACTTGTGGTAAATAGGCCCAGGCATAGTCCTTCCTTGATCATGATAAGGAATAATATGGACTCGAGGTGTTTGAGGTACTTTCCATGTGTCAGTTAGCATCAGGTTGGCATTCACTCACAGGGGTGTACCTATGGTGAACGACCTTGGTGTAGTCTTTGTCCTAGTCATGGTGATTTGACAAGGAATGATAAAGACTCAAGATGCTCGATGTTATCACATGCGGACCCAGAGTGAGCCTAATCTCAGAGAGAGTCAGTTGGCTTAGAGGGAGAGTTGCAAGGGGATTTTCCCTCCATTCAGGTGGGAGAGAGACATCTCCAAGGACTGAAAGACAGGTGTCATGAGTCTAGGCAAAAGTTTGTATACTTGAGAGACAAGCTTGGAATGATGAAAAATGTCTCCCTCGTTGAGAGGAAGTGTTGATGTTTGGACAACATCAAGAAGACATTCTCCTAGATTAATAATTAATAATATAATTATTGATTATTAAATAATATATATAATAAGTAATAATAATATTATATAATAATTGATTATCCAAGGGACACATCCTTTCATGGATGGTCACCATATGTTCTCTATATATTGAACACTCATCATTGTAATAATATATCAAATATATCGATCATATATCATCTCATATGAAAAATCAACAATAAATAGGATACATAATTTATTACGTTGATGATGTACAGGAAGCCTATGCAAGAAAGAATTATTTGCACACACTACATAGCCTATGGAACCGATGTGCCATGGAGTCATGACTATGGTAAATTACATGGTTTCACTTTGATTCTCCATAGATAACTAAGTTATTTCTCATGTTTTGATGCTTCAATCTCCTCTTAGTGTTGGTATATGCTCATAAGTAATGTTGTCGATGAAAACCTTTTCATCTACAAAAGCAAATGAAAATAAAGTGATAACAAATGCCCCTTGAAGAGTGAGGTTAGGAGAAAAAATGTATGATCGAAAACATAATAGTTTATTTTATAGAACACGGATATATATATATATAGAGAGAGAGAGAGAGAGAGAGAGAGAGAGAGAGAGCCTTGTTGATTTGAAATTGACCATAGAAACAAAGAGAGAAGACCACCTACATAACAACAATTGTGAGGTTATATACTCCATAGTCCTTTCAACAAGTCGGGAATACCCGTGCCCGTACAATAATCAAGCCAAGTACAATATGAATCCATTACATATGCAACATGATACATATGATGTTAAGGTCATAATACATATAAAACATAGTTACCAACTTAATGAGAACTGTGACCTCAAAACGAGAACTCCAGCCCTTAAAACCCATATTTTTGCATAAAAAACATGAAAATCAACCCCCAAATCAAAAAGTGGTGCTACTGGTAGCACAATTTTTTGTAATCGGGTCAAAATTGCAACTTTTTTCAAGCATGGGCTTAAAGGAGCAAATGGCTTCCCAAACAAACTTTAAAATCAACCCCCAAATCAAAAAGTGGTGCAACCGGTAGAACCACTTTTTGTAACCAAGTTAAAATTACAATTTTTTTCAAGCATGGGCTTAAAGGATAAAATGGTTGCTCAAAAAAACTCTAAAATCAACCCCCAAATCAAAACATGGTGCTACTGATAGCACCAATTTTTCTGACCGGGTCAAAATTACAATGTTTTTCAAGCATGGCCTTAAAACATAAAATAGTTGCTTAGAAAAACCTTAAAATCAATACCTAAACAAAAATGTGACGCTACCTAAAGCAAAATGTTTTTTTCTAAACGTTAAAATTACAGCTAATTACGGCCTAATTCAAATTGTGGCCTTGACAACAAATCCCTACACAAAAAAATAAATAAAGAGAAAAGAGAAAATCTTCACAAATATATATTTTTTAATGAAGACAAAAACACATTTAAAAAAATATATTAAAAATCCAAATTAAAAAAAAAAAAATGGTGAAAACCAAAAAAAAACTAAAAAGAAATTTAAAAAAAATAAAATTTGGCCGGAAAACAATAATTTAAAACAAAAATATGTTTTTTTTTAAATAAAGAAAAAAAAAATGCCTTCAAATAAAATTCAATAAAATATTTTAAGAAAAACATCTAAAATAAAACATATTTGATGAAACTAAAATAAAAAACCTTAAAAAATTAAATTTTTTTCATAAATATCTAAAACAAATTCATGTTTATATATTAAAACATATGTAATATTTTTTTTTTTGTACTGGGGGAATTGGCAACTCGCAGTTCTCGTACTCGCGTGACACGGGGTATCGGCAGTTCTCGTACTCGCGTGACACGGGGTCGATACCCGTCCGCTACCACTATAACCCCAGCGGCTTCCACGCAACCCGCAAGAATGGAGCACAAGTAAATCGGGGTGAGAATCGACCTTAAGACCTCTTTTTACATATTTCCTTCCATTTACACGGCACTTGCCAATCGATCCACACCCCTGTACACTAAAACATATGTAATATAAATTTTATATATTAAAACATATATAATATAGATTTTATATATATATACATATATTATATATGTTTTATATACCTATATTATATATATTTTATATATTAATATAAAAACATATATGTTTTAAAACATATAAGATATATATTTTATATATATATATATATA
>ML781411.1:98323-116264 GCA_009831015.1 Picea engelmannii
GTTTTTTTTCCTGTTTTTTTTTTTAAATTGAATTATATATTTTGGTAAATATTTAAAAATAGTGTTATTTAAATACAATTATTTTCTATGTATTGAAGTAAGGGTAAAACAATGTGTTAAAAATGATATTTTCCACTATATTTAAAAAATATGGAACCATAATTTAATTAGGAACACATAATAACATGAAAAATCTTATTTTAAAAAAAATAAAAATGGTGTACAACATTTTTAACATTGGATGGAGCATGGAAATATGATTAAAACCGTCATTGAATAAAAATAATAATAAAAAAGTTTGAAAATAGATGAAAAAACACCGTGAAAAAAATAAAAAATAAAAAAATTGAACAATGTGAAAATAAATGAAAAACAAACATTTAAAAACTAAAAAGTGGAAACCTTATGTATCAGAAAATTTAAAATATCAAAAAACCACCTTATAAGGGAGGGGGGTGCTATCGGTAGCACCATTTTTAAAAACCGGGTAAAAAACTTAACCCCCCCCCAAAATGAGAACTCTGTAGAGTTCTCGTTAAGTTGGTAACTATGTTCTAAAAGTGAATGTTCTTTTTGGCTGAAATATGTGATGAATGAGTGTGGCCCTTATGAAGACAGATAATTGTTGCAAAGGAAGCCCACTAAGATGTGGGCTTAGAATATTCTGCTAGCTCACTATCAGTAAGCCCATATTAATGGTTCACAAAAATCTTGGAACAGAGTTGTGCACTGACCTTCAACTAAATTTAGAGCATGATGATCACAACATACAAATTCTGGAAAAGAAAAAAAAAAAGGGTCCCCAAGGTGTAGGACAGTCGGTGACGGAGTGTGTTGTTAAGCCACTCTGTGTTGTTAAAGTCACCGGTTTGAAACCTACGGGGACAAAAAAATCCAACCATGTTAAGGGTTGGTGTGGCTCAGGCCGGGTGCGATCCCCGGGTGATTTTGACAGCTTAGATGCCCCTGAGTCGCAGTTTCTCAAGCCACGGGTTAATCGCACAGCCAACAGGTCCCGCACAAATTAACAAACAAACAAAAAAAACATACAAATTCTCAACAATGTAATTCTAAGTTGTGGTTGAGCATGGGAAAACCATCTAGTCAGAAATCAATAACGAAAATCCCTATTGAACACGAGGTATCCCACTGATGATGATGATGATGGGAACCAAGGTACTGAGTATGAACCAACATGGTGTAAATGAATGTGTTGTCATCAAACATCAAAAGGAACCATGCAATCAAGAATCAATGATGAAAATCCTTGATGCATACAAGGTATACCACCAACGATGAAAATGATATCTAATGTACTAGGCTTCTGAATCAAACTCCCAAAGTATATGTGTTGAAGTCAATAAAAGTAGATCCATTGGAAAAAGGTTAATAATCCTCTCTATAAACCAACACAACATAAGAGGAACATTGTTATATATAAGGACTTGGACTAGACTCAATGCAATGAGTTCATAATGGGTTTAGACACAGGAATTCCCTTGAACAGATCATAATATGAATGTTGACTTCAGCAACAACCATAAGTGTTTGACTAGATAACTTGACCAAGGATCAATGTGAAGACTGTGAGGTGAGTAACAATGAAAGTGTAATAGGGATCAAACAAGGGACACCATATTATGAGGATGAGCATGACTTAGTGATCGGGTGACATAACTTGATAGATGAGACAAGTCTTTATGCAAAGGGAAAGAAAACGAGGTTGGATTAAATGGCCATAGACAAGACTCAAGATTCAATGATGTCTGCAAAATGCAGGATATGATGACATAGTATAATGCTTCAAACAAGTGTGACATTAACCTGAAATGGAAATGATGTTATATCCAATAATACAAAAACTAATTCTCTTTCCCCTTTTTAGTGTTTTTGAACATTTTTTTATGTTTTTGAAAATTTATGTTTTTTATTTCTTAATCTTAGGGTTTTTATTTTTTATAAAGAATAAAAGAATGAGTTTGTCTTTTACATTACGATAAGGGTAAGAGGGCCAAATGAAACCAAATGGTTCTGAACTATGGGTGAGTAACATGATAACCAATGGGTGGTGACCAAAGATGAGCCTATGGTGTCTCTCCTTGAAAGGAATGATTGATAGAAGTTGACTGCAAATGGAACTTTAAAAGAGGAATATAGTGAAATAATGGTTCATCATCATAATTTCAACGCAAGGTGATAACCCAAAATTAGTTGCTTAGGAGTTCATTGTACAAACGCCAACAATTAAGTAGAGAAAGGCATTAGGCTCATTTATGCGAGCTTAAACTACGAGGACTCTCGATCCTATTGGACAAAGTAGCATGGGTGCAAACAAATGAAGTGTGATAAGCTAGGGCGACACATTTAAGGAATATCACTAATGTCTGATGATGTTAACAAAGTAGCTTAGTGGGGCAAAGCCACTAGCCAAGATGGGGTGGATCCTATGGAAAATTCAAAGGGTTGCAAACAGATACAAATACAATGTATTAGAGGGAGACTAATCCTACATACTAGGGTAACGAATTATACATGGAGTGGATCCACCAAAAATGGTAGAAGACGGGGAAAAATGGCTTCTCGAAAAAAAAATTGTACAAAAAAAAAATTGAGAGTGCTAAAAAAAATTGAATCCATGACAAAAGTGACATCAAAAATAGACTTTGTGTGCTCTTGAAATGTTCAGTTGAAAATATAGGGCCAATCATCAATAAATAGTGTGAAACATAAATTTCGAAATTATTTTTGTGATCAAGATTTAGAGTAGAGTGTTGATCCCAAAACCTAATTTTGTTGATTCCAAGAGTGTGCCCTGTCGATTTTTTATTCTACTTCTACAAGGTTAGTGCATTTATATTGATCTACATTTTTACCAAATTAGTGTTTAATTTTACTTTGTATTGGGTCTGAAAACCCACCAATTAAGGATCTCAATGAACTACAATGATATTGAAGTGATAGTCATGCATTCCTTTATGACAAAAGCTGAGACAGTCATGTATTAGGCTAAGATCTCAAGGTCCAAGGACATGCAATCACATAGTGGAGGACTGCCAAGATTGTAGAGATTATAATGGAGGACGTGCTAGAGATGGATTGGACCACACTAGAGGACCGTCGAGTGGAGACTTGCATAGGTGTCCCTGTGGTGGTCATTGATGAGGTTGGTGGCATGAGAGAGCCAGATCACATGTGATATGGCCCATGCTAGAACAATTATGAGGCTACTATCTACTTAGAGGCAGGCACGATCCTTTTGTTCCCTTTTGTTTCGAGTAGCGAGCTAGATGCCCCCACTTTTGTATATTGACATTATGTATTTTTCAAGACACAAACTTTGATATGTATAGACTTTGATAATGATGATGATGATATATGTATGTGTGTGTGTGTGTGTGTGTACACATACACATATATATACATATATACGCATACATATACATATACCCTGAGGGTTAGCTCAATTGGTCTAGAGCCAAACGTGNCCTTTTGTTTCGAGTAGCGAGCTAGATGCCCCCACTTTTGTATATTGACATTATGTATTTTTCAAGACACAAACTTTGATATGTATAGACTTTGATAATGATGATTATGATATATGTATGTGTGTGTGTGTGTGTACACATACACATATATATACATATATACGCATACATATACATATACCCTGAGGGTTAGCTCAATTGGTCTAGAGCCAAACGTGAGTTTTCATGCTTGTTGTTTGTCACAGGTTCGACTCTCTTGATTCCCTTGGGGTGAGGCCCCGTAATCAAGGAGGATGGTTTACCCCGTTTACCATCCACAAAATGTGGGGAAGTACTCGGTTGGTTTCCCGTGATTACCTCCATGCGAAATATATATATATATATATATATGTCTTGAGATGGTTTGGAAAAAATGACGTGTATTTACATTCATACTTTACCTTTGTGGTTGTATTCAATGAGAAATATGCCAATCCAGTATTTGATTTTCCAAACTATCTACATAGGTTTCATGACTCCTAGCAACACGAATAAATGTAATGGGTTGAAATTGGCATGATGGGATTCTAACCTGCATGTATTTCCTAAAAAGGAAAGGTTCTTTGACACCTAAAATTGTTTCAAATATGGAACAAGCAGTTGGGAATGTAATTGGACCTAAAAGTGGCAAATCCAAAGGGTCACAGTGTTGGCTAGAAAATTGTTCACTACATCATATTCAACTTGATTGTTGGTCATGACACTAGGGCATACACCACTATGATGGAGCAATTTGTGCAGCCGTGAGTAAATGGTCTATGTGATCAAGGAAAGATTATGGTCTAGTGAATAACACCATCAATAAATCCAATTTGATAAGGTTGATCAAAAATCATCTAGAGAAGCATGGAGGAAGCAAGGTATAAGGTGAAGCGAAATAGAATATAACAACTGTGTAGGTCAAAACAAATGAAATAAAGCAATCGTGAGTGTTATGTACATGGGGGTCTTCACCGATGGGATGAATGTTTTAGTCAAGTATACAATATTCTAGTGATGACGAGACCAGTGGAGTCTCATTGTTAGGAGGTATGATGGAAACTAATGAAGAAAGGTCACCAATGGGAAGAGTAGCAGTACTCTAATGATAAGTAATGGATGGTGCCAAGACTGGTGGTGTCTTTATTATTGATTCAAGGGCTACATGCACAATCAAGAGATATAGTGGAGGAACCTACTAGCAAAGGACTATTAAAGGGTGGCCAAGTATGAACACTCATGAGTATAATGACCTAAAACTTCACAAATGGAGATGGTTTGTTTGAAATGAGGTTGTTTGATGTTAGAGAGGAGGGGTTAGGACCTCTTGCAGAGACTAGTTAGTAAAAAATGCCTAGCAAAGCTCCAGACGTAGAGAACACTAGTGAGTGGCATGACCCATCATGCCACAAAAGGAAGAAGGATAAAAGCATTGAATGTGAACCTTCGACTATGCTACCAATGGAGTGAGACCATGAGCAATTGTGGGATTACCCCAAGTTTTTTTTGTTCCCATATATCTAACTCTAATTTTTTTTACCACATTGTCTAGGTTTTCTCCTTGATGGTTTGGGTGGATCATCGTAATTAGGCATGCTTTCCCCAAGAAGAATGACAAAGGTGAAACCAAACTTGTAGAGGGCATTATGGATGAGTTAGATTGCTAAGGAGAAAAGTGTCAAAATAGTAATTTGATGGTTAACACTGGAATACTGAGAGTGACCATGACAATGATCCCAACAATGCCCAATGGAGGAAAGAGGAAAGGAAAATGTTGAATTTAATGATCTAGGTTGATGATCTTTGTTGGGGGGAATGGACAATGGAATAGTGATTCCATGTCGAGTCATGGTCAAATATCACTAATATCTAACAAGTGTAACAAAGTAGCTTAGAGGAGAAAAGCCACTCGCTAATATGGGGTGGAGCCTATGGAAAATTCAAAGGGTTTAAAATAGATAAAAAGGCAATATATTAGTTGTAAATATTAAGCCTATAGGTTGGGGTGGTGAATTATACCTAAGGCAGATCCACAAAAAATGGTAGATGATGAGAAAACAATGCTTCCAGAAAAAAGTCTTATGCACAAAAACAAAATCAACGACATGAGATTACTCAAAGAATTGAATCTAATGGTAAACATATCATCGAAATTATGTGCTCCTAGAATGTTCAGTGGAAAATATAGGGCCAATCATCAATAAATAGGGATCTAAACATAACTTTCAAAAATTATTTTTGTGATTGAGATTTAGAGTGGAGTGTTCAGATCAAAACCTGTTTTCATTGATTCCAGGAATGTGGATAAATGATTTTCGATTATGATTTTATTAGGTTAGTGTCTTTATTCTAATCTACATTTTCACACATTCAATTTTTAAATTAACTTTTATTGGGCCCAAAAACCTACCCATTAAGGATCTTGATGAATTGCACAAGTGTCAAAGTGATAGTGCTGCATTCCTTTGTGACAAAAGCTTCAACACTCATGTAGTAGCATGGGATCTCAGGGTCCATGGATGTGAAAATACACAGTGGAGGACCACCAAGATCCTAGAGATTCTGATGGATGGCGTGCTAGAGTTGGATTGGAGCACTCTAGAGGACCATCAAGTGGAAGTCTGCCTAGGAGTCCTTGATGAGTGGCGGCCATTGATGATGTAGGTGATGCAAGAAAGATAGATCATGTGTGATATGGTTTGAAACAAACCTATTATGACATTGTCACCTACTTAAAGGTAGGAACGACCATTTTGTTTTGGCTAGTATGCTAAATGCCCCCATTTTTTTATATCAACATTATGTAATTTTTGAGACACAGAATTTCATATGTATAGACTTTCATTTTACCTTATGTGTCATTTATATGGTTTGTGATGGCTTGTAATAAAAGACATGTATTTACATTGATACATTGCTTTCATGCCCGCATTCAATGAGAAATATACCCATCCAATATTTTATTTGCCAATCTACCTACATATGCATCATGACTTCTGGGAACATGAATGAGTGTAATGGTTTCAAACTAAAGTATAAGAGTCTAATATGCAAATATTTCCTGACAATGAGAGGTTCCCAACCATCATAAAAGTGGTTCAGTTGTGCAACAAAAAGTTGTGAATCTAAATGGACCCAAAGGTGTTGAATCCAAAGGGTGATAATGTTGTCTAGAAAATTGATTACCAGATTGTATTCAACTTGATTTTTGCTCATGATATGAGGCATACACCACTATGATGGAGTAATTTGTGTGATGATGAGTAAATGGCGCATGTGACGGAGGTAAGATTATGGGTCTAGTGACTAGCACTATTGCCAAATCCAATGTGATAAGAAGCATCAGAAACCATCTAGATAAGCATGGATAAAGCAAGGTATAAGGTGCAAGTGAAACAAAATATATCAATTGACTAAGCAAATATAATAAAGTAAACACAAGTGTTATGTACATGCGGGTATTTTCCAATGGGATGGACATTTTAATTAAGTATATGGGATTCCAATTATAGAGATACCAATGGAGTCTCATCATCATGAGGTGTTATGGAAGTTGATGAAGTAAGGTCACCAATTAGAAGAGTAGTGGTACTCGAATGATAAGCAATGGATGGTGTCTCGATTGTTGGCATAAGGGTTGTTTGTGCAATCGAGTGATATTGTGAAGGAACCTGAAGAGTACAAGGTAGTGTCGAAGGGTCAACAAGTATGAACACTCATGGGTATGTTGACCTAAAAATCTGCAAATGGAGCTGGGATGATTTGTTTGAAATGAGTTTGCTTAATGATAGGGAGGAGAGTTTGGGACCTCTCGGGGAGACTGGTTAGAAAAAATGCCTAGAAAATATCTGGAAGAAGAGGATAATGGTGAGTGCGTTGACCCATCCTATCTCATAGGGAACAAGGATGAGAGCACCGAGTGTGAACCTTTGACTATGATATTGATAGAGTGAGACCAAGAGAAATTATGGGATTTCCCCAAGTATTTTTGTTGCCATCTATCTGGCCTTGTTTTTCTAACCATGTTGTTTAGGTTTTCTCTTTGATGTCTAGGGCCAAGAGGAATGATAGGGGTGAAACCAAACTTGTATATGGTGTCACAAGTGACCTGGGATGTAGAGGAGAAAGGTGTCAAATTGGTAAACTGATGGTTAACCCTAGAAGGTTGAGGGTGGCCATGACATGGATCTGAATGATGCTTGTGTCACACACCTTAAATTCCATTAATATATATATATATATAATTATCGTTGTCATTATCGTCATCATCATCATCATAATTTTGTCATCATTATCGTCACATATAATTTTATTCCTATCTTATGTCTTTCTTTGTTTTCCTTATCATGCGGTAGTCTCGTTATCCTTTCATCGTTTTGTTATAACGAGAATCCCATAGAGACTAAATACTTACACAGAAAGGCCTTTATAATCTCTCATAGCTTGTCATATAATCTTATATTTTAGTAATTGAATCGCTCTATATTCATCAATATAGTTGTCCCTTATATGTCATGTTTATAAAAGTTATCATAAGTCTTATTTCATTAAGACTAGGTATTTGATAACCTATAAATATAATTGTTGTTACTAAGTTTCAAACTCTATATATATATATTTGTTGATTCTTGAGGTCATGACCCACACCATGTACAAGGTTGCATGATGGTTTGATTTTTTTCTATATCCCTCCCCCTGTGGCTATAGGTTCACTATTGACACTATCGTATTATTATTATTATGCTCCTTAACTCGTTTCATACTATATGTCGTACAAGGTTTAGTATTGTTTTTAAGGTACCTCACATATATAAACAGGATTCATATATTACGTAGGTTACATTGTATAGTAATCGATGTATTTTGAAACAAGTTTGTCATTGTATGCCATCCATACGTATAACACTTGTCCTTTGACAAGACGGCTCGGACTTAAAGGATTTATTAAGGGTTTTTAAGAGGTTTAAACTCGTGTTATGGTACTGATTCTAAACTAAAAACCTCGCCAAGTTTTCCTCGCTAACCAGCACGTCCTGCGGAGAATTTATCATGCAGCGGTCCTGCATGTGCCACCAATGATGTTACCATCTCGAAGAAGTTTAATCGACAATTGTCCTAAGAATTGTATACGTGTTGTTCTATTATGCCTACAAGCATTAGGGTTTTATGTTGGATCCTTTAGCTGTCCCAACCTCTCTCAAACTTGGCTAATTTCAAACTCTTCACTTTCATTTTTATTTGCTTTGTGTTCGTCTTGAGAGGGTTTTGAGAGGCTTGACATTTATGAGTTACAGGGGTTGAAGGTCTGAATATCCCAATCTCATTTATGTTCATTGTGGAATTATTCGGCAAGACCTTCAGACGTTCATAGCTTCCCAGGCTTGCAGTTGGTCTTTCTGTCGACTTCACGATTAGCCCCTTAAGCTGGTAAGATTTAACAGAGCCTCCCTTACTCATTCAGGCCCCTGGTACTAGTGTTTGTGGCTTATTTAACTTGGTATTGATTTCCTGAGCAACTTTATTTTAGGATATTATTTTATAAACAAAATTAAACTTTTATTCCGTCGGCTATATCTTTGAAATTGTTTACTTTATATATATATATATATATATATATATATATATAATGTAGTGATTGTGAGTTGTATATTCGTTCTCGGTAGGTCTCGCCTCCGGATTTGTTTATAATTCGAGGAGTTTTTCCTTGAACCCCAGGGACTTACCGTCTAAACCTAATAATCTTATGAACTTAGTGGTCTGAGTTATCATAACAGGCTTTAATGTAGGGTTTTTAATATATTTGTTTTATTACTCTCATTTATGGTTAATGATCAACGCCTTTCACATCGTTCCATTCGTCCTAGACTTAGTTAGGATTTTTGTTATAAATAATTGCACAGGGCGGTGTTCGCACAAAGTGTAGTAATTTCTTTGGTTTACATTATGTACATACGTCGTGATTTACCTCTGTTATTAAATTTATTCTTGGATATTAAACTAAGGGTGTGCCCTTTTGATGTTGCGAGGGGTACCCATCAGTTATCCGACAACCCTGAACACTCAGGTACAGTTCAACGATGACGAAAGGAGATACATAGGCACCCTGCACTTCCATGGTAAGTTTTATCTCTATTTGAGTATGTAACTTTCATTTGATTAAATAACTCGTGCAACGTGCTAACTTGTTTTTTGTTCATTATGTAGGCGTCGAGGCGATGGTTACCATGGAGCTTCGGAAATACCCTTTTACAAAAAGGTATTCGGGTTTAAAATATGATATCACAAAATGTGATTATTCTACTCCTACATTATGTCGAACTAGTCGACCGAATACTTTTGTATGTAATTATTTCTGAAATTCTTGTGGCTTCGGACTGCTGTCTATGCATTTTGACACTTTTGTAACCATCTATACTCTGTTTACGACTCCTTCTTGAATATACATAGTTGTTATTTATATCTCTTAGCATACATAGTCATTACTAGTATTTTGTTAAACACTGTTTAAAATGTAATGGATTCCCTTTCGATCATACACGGTCATTACTTAAAACTTTGTTTAATTTTGTAATGATTCCCTGTTGAATATATACAGTCAATACTTGTATCTTGCTAAACTCGATTTAATTTGAAATGATTCTCTCTTTTTTTAATATACCCAGTGTACTTTGTCTAGATTTGTAACGAATTCCCTTTCGAATGCAATTTATGTTTAGTAACTAGGTTTTACCTATGAGTTTTATGGATTTGCTACTTGTGAAACAATTATGTTACTTGTAGAATCTAGAATCAGAATAATCTATTGTTTTTCTTTCACAGTTTTTTTGCATGAAACTTATGTTATGCATCTATATTCTCATAACAAACACTTAATTTAATATTGGTACAAGTTATTTATGCTTTACAACCAATGATTTTGGCCACAGTAACAAATGATAAAACACAGTAAACATTCAGATAAACACATTCGTAGTAAAAGAAGTAAAACCTGAAACTTGGGGAAAACACACGTTGAAGACTCTATTCCTCCCAACCCTAGATGAGAGTCTCTGTCAACCTCTGTCACCCCCGAGTTGAGTTCAAAATCCAAGGGGATGTCTACATGGCCTCTTGCAGAATTCTGAGTTCTAGTTTGTTGTGTGTAAAGGAAATCACTGTGTCAAATCAGTTCAGTACATATCCTTCCCGAGCTATTAGTTCACATCATAGGAATGGAGTCCCATTCCCGTGTCATGACTTCTTTTATTTTTCCTAGGACTTGTGACACTTGTCTTGAGCCTCCTGCTCACTGACCACATGTCTGATTCAATTCTACACATGTTCACAGATTCTCCTATAAATCTAGAATGTGTCTTTTTTGAAGTTGAATTAACTCCACAGCTTTTCTCAGTCTGTTGCCACTTGGCCAGCCCCTTTGGATTCCTAACTCCCTCTTTAGCAATTGCTTCAACGCGTGCCCCTTTTTCCACATGTTTTTATTTTCATAAAATAATAAGGTTTTACAATTCAATTTTGGTCAATCGACCAAATTGTCTTTTGGAAAAATAATTAAAATTCTAAAACAAAAACAATAATAGAAATAATAATTAAAAATACAAGTTGTGGGGTATCATAGCTTGGCAGAGGAAAGAGTGAAGCAATCCATTGAATTTGAAGGTCTTTGTTAGGGGTGGCAAGCATGGAATAGTGATTTTGTGTTAAGGGGTAGTGGAGATGATGTAGAGGGGGCATCAATTTCCTAAATAGGTTAAAACTAACTTTTGAGTTGACGGAAGGTGTTGTTAATGGGAATGGTGATGCCCTAAGTAAAGAATAAATTGTGTAAATTAAGGTTGAATGTAGACAATGGATTAGGGGGGGAGGTCCCTTATGACCATTGAGAAAGAATGAATCCTTGAAAATGTCAAGGGAAATGTCCACCAGTGTTGGGAACTGGGTAGTGCTTATGACAGTGGTTAAGATATTTTTCATATTGGAAGTAGGATTCAGTTCATAGTAGTGAAGTTGGTTGACGGTGAAAATCCAATTTTTGAGAGGAAACTTCATGATGCAGAATACTAATGATGTATCTACCTTCATGGAATACATGTAAATACAACCCAACAAGATATTTTAATTTAGTGGGAATACATGATTTCAAAGTTAAACAACATTATTTTACCCTTTAGTTTGATGGGAATGTCTTGGTAAAGTCCTAGTTGTTGGGAAGGGTGTCCATCATAAGCATGAAGAGTATCAGTAGATGGGGTTAACTTCAAATAACTTGAATTCTTCTAAATTGATGAGGACACGATGAAACTTGAAGTTCCTTTATCCACAATGCAATGATGAATGAGAAGGTTTATAATGGAAACTATGATTTGGAAGGATATTGACGAGGGAAGCCAATGTTCTACGTTATCAAAATTGAAATTCATTAATAGAGAATCTAAAGGATATATGGATTCTAAGTAAACATAAAATCCTTTCTTTGAGAAGGGTAGCTCTAAATGACACATAATGCTAACATGTAGGCAAGAGATGTAGCCAAGCCATCCACAATATTATAATTGTGGGCAACCCTTGCATGTGGATTGTGCGTGGATCGCTTTAAAGGTGCTTAAGGCACATCGGGATATATATTGACATTGGGTCAAGATATATGCAAGGGTCCACTAGATGATGATTATGTCATCTGGTTCAAGATCTAGGATTGATATGTGTGAGAGCATGTCTAGAGGTGAATATTGTTTGACACAAGCATGTAAATGACGTGCTTTGTAGGATCACCATTAAGAGGTGGGTTAGAGGAAGAGGTAGTAAGAGAATCTTGATCATTACCCACTAATTTTTGCTAGGGGGACTAGTTCCACAGAACTTCAGGGTGCTACAAAGAAGCATTTCCTAATGTTGGGTTGGAGTTTAAGAGGCCTGATAGCGCTAACATCCTTTAAAACTCATGTGTTTTTTGGACAATGATGTGTAGAATGTCCATAAGCCAAGCAATCGACAGACTCAAATTCATTCTTGTGCTATTGTTATTTTCTTACTTATGTTGGTTGTTACCACGCCCAACATTGTTTGGTTAACTAGGTTGATTGCCCCATTATCCTTGAGTCCGGTTCAAGTTGTAGGGAAAGTTAGAGCATAGATTGTGTAGTCTTAGACCTACAAATATAACATAGACTACATGAGATATTAAGCTTGTAAGTTGTGTAGGTAATTAACTACACAATTGTGAGAACTAAATCCCATGCACTAGTGTAAAAAAATTTAATGTGAATGGAAATTTTGAAAAGTGAAAATGTTTTTGGCCTCATAGCCAAGTGTTGAGGCAACCAAAAATTCAACTCCGTAGTGGTGAGTGACTAGGTGTGTTGAAAGGTTCGAGGAGGCCTCAAATCTAACTAAAGGATAAATAAGAGATCTTGTCCTCGGTGGAGTCTTCATTGTCCTATGGATTATTTGGAGCATAGGTGTACTAAATACACTATGCCAAAATGTTGTAGTTGTTGGTGCATACATAAAATGAAATATGCAAATGTGTGTGATCAAAGTCAAGTTTGTTACTTTCCTTGATATGCAAGATAAAAAAAATCTAGAGAAACAAGTGAAGCAAACTTTTGAACCTACCTATTTGAGAAACAATTATTGTTATGGAGCAGGGGAAAGGTTATCCAAGTGAATATGACTCTTTTTTTAACATGTGCACAATGAAAATTAACCAACCAACATTACAAATATCTCGAGACATCAACATGTTATCATTTAATCCAATAAAAAGATATGAAAACACCATTCAAATGAACATGTTAATGACAGAAAGAAAACCTAATTGTTTGTATTAATGAAAAGTTGAAAATAAGGCTATAAACAAGAATAGTGTCACATAGAGTGAGATGTGCAAATAACATTTTGAGCTCTCTCATTGGGAGGGTCCTATCCTCTTTGAGGCTCTCCCTTTGACCTTGATGTTGGTTGGAAGAAACTCTCTCCTTAGTGAAGGATGAAATGAGCAATACCAACCTCGATGTGGTACATGAAACTAAGTGTAGCAAATAACTTAATCTCACAATGCACTTATGCAACATACCTTACATTCATTGAACTCTTATAACCCATGAGAGATCCCTTTATTTATAATTTTTCTTGGAGAATGCCATGCATGGGAAGTGGATATGTTTCCCAAGTTAGGCCATCCAATTGCCTTAATAACTCTAGTTACCTCATCACAACTATTGAAAATTGAAAGATTTGAGCTTTTCAAAGCTTTAATTGTGAATCGAAATAGTTGGAATATGTAATTTATTACATTTATGACATCCAAGAAGCATGCATGAGTATCAAAGGATTACTTACAGACCCTTTGCAACCTATGGAACTAATGTGCCACACAATCAAGACTGTGGTCAATTGCATGGTATGAATTTGATCCTCCATATATAACTAAGGTATTTCTCTTGTTTCAATGCTTCATTTTCCTCTTAATGTCGGTATATGCTCATAAGTGATGTTTTCGATGAAGCCCCTTTCATTTGCATGAGGGAACACAAATTGTGTGATAATAGTGTGCTAATGATGTTCATTAAAGTCCATCATGGTGGTGGTATAAGCATTGATCCCTTCCATTCAATCAAAGCACTGAGGGGATCCATTTATAGGCATGTTTTAGTTTGGATGCCAAAAGTCACCCATGTTTAACATTGGTTGGGATGCTTTGTATGCAATAAGGCGTCTTATATTATCATTGTTGACGATATTGACATCGCTAATATATTTTATGACATGGATGTATTAGGAACTTGTTAAGCAAAAAGATATTTCATATTCATTTTTGTTCCTAAAATAAGATCAAAATGTATGTCTTCATGATTTTGTTACTGCTAATCATTGATGTTATTTTTCACCTTCTTTATTTTTAAAGATCATCAAGTTCTCCATTGGTGCATATCATTCATTCTATATTGGCAACGTCGTAATGACTAAATAATTTTCCTCATTCATTGATGTCAAGGTTTTCAAATATATTACTTGATCTCCTAAAGACACCTCAACAATCTCTTAAAGCATATCAAATTCACCATCGAAGTGCAGAACAAAAACCAATTGCTTTCCTAGATGTGCTTCTCACAAAGAGATATGATAGGAGATTTGGGAATCAAGTTCATAGGAAAAGGACCCACACTGGTAAATACCTACATGCAAACTAACATCATCACCCAACTCATAAAGCATGTGTTATCCAAACTGTCACCACTAGATCTACAAGAATATCTGACTCATATCACTTCAACTAAGAATTCGACCTCCTTAGAAGAGTCTTTTGAAAGAATGGTTACCATAATAACGACATCAACAAAACTATACATAAATCACAAAATAGAATACACACTTAATGTATAATGGGCATCCCAAAAATACCATTACCATATACCCAAGGTACCACTGATAGGATTGTCAGAGTCCCAAGGAACAAAACATTATGGTATCTTTTACTCCCCTAAACACCATTAAGACTTTGTTTGACCTAATAAAGGATTCATTGGACTCGAGGTAGAAAAAAGGCATATATACAATACCTTGTTCATGTGGCAAAATTTATATTGGTGAAATTGGAAGGTCATTACAAGTCCGATTGGAAGAACATGCAACAAATATATCCAAGGATGGCCTCTAAATCAACCTTGATCAAACACTTGCATAATACTTCTCATCACATCTATATTGAAAATGCAAAATTAATTGCAAGGGAAGAAGACTAATAAGGATAAAGTTAAGAGAGGCAGAACAATGCGATAAATAGAGATGATGGGCTCAAACTCAATAACATGTGGAAGCCAGTCATATTCTAGCTAGGTAAACATGAGAATATTATTTGACTTGGCTCAAATGAAAGATAGTATTTTTATGATAAGAAATCCAACCTCACTGCTCATAAAATCGTTCTCTCATCCAATGCCTATACACCCTCTCTTTCAATAAACCAAAGCATCTCAACCTTTGCATTATGATCCCTAAAGATGGACTCACATTGAAGAAGTATGAAATGTTGAGTTTAAAAACTCATAATAGGTTTTTCCATATCTTACAACCATAATAACTTTTGATCAAGTTCATCTTTTATTTTTGTATATCCATGCCTGTTTTTTGAGTTCCATATAAAAATTTCACCTTTCTTTGGGCCCCGGTTACCGAGCACGATCCAGATCCTCAAAAGTCACTAATTTGCATTTTTCAGAAAATGCAAATAGATTTAGCTAGTGGTCCTCGTTGTCATTCTTGTATCCCTCATCATTGCGGACATACCCCTTAAATTTCATTTAATTATGAGATAAAACACTCATGTTATGGCCAAAACAAGTTTTGGGCTCCATACTTTTTTATCAACTTTTCTATTTTCTCCTTCCCTTTCTCTTCTTCTCTCCCTGTCTTCTTCTCTTCTCTCTTTTTTCTTTCCTTCTCTTTCTCTTATTCCCTTTATCAATGATCTCTTATGTTTTCCCTTTGTAGATGTTCCAACGTCGGAAATTTTTTTCCTCGTCGACGTATTGACGTCAAATCTTCTTTCCCACAGGGGCTTCACCTTGTTGACCAATATCTTATCACGTTTAATCATAAAGGGGGGTTTTTAAATCGTGAAAAAAAGAGTCAATATATTGTAGTTATTAGGGGGGGATTCAAGGTACAAGGGATTTTATAGGTATTATGGGGTATAAAAAGAGGTATCTGATAAAAATGGGGAATATATAGTAAAAATAAGGAATATCTAGTAAAGATAGAGTTTTTTTTTAATTGGAAAGATGTATTGGGAGGGGGGTTCAACAAAAGGATTTTGGGAGATATTTATCAATATCTAGTGAAATTAGAGGTATTATTTAATATCCCATGAATGCACGTGCTATGTTATAGGTTCACTAAGTGCAGACCTCGTGTTCTTTCATTCCCGATGTATCGAGGACTTAATAAGATCTTCCTTCACCGATACACACCCTTTATCGATGACTTAAGATTTTTTTTGTTCGTCGATAAAAGATATTTCCTTCTTGTTGTGTTGGTTTTGTCATTTGGGTGAGTAAAACAACAACACTTGCATGTCTAGATGAGCCTCCTAGACAAGACAGAAGTTTGTGAATGGGTTAAACAAGCCAAACACATGTATAAACAAAGAAATAAACTAAAACAACTAAGAAAAAAAAGTTAGAAAGCATGAGAAACTTAGAACCATGAAAATCAAACAATAACTAACATAATGCTACCAATGGATCAATAGATTAGTAGGCAAAAAATCGTAGAGAAAAATGAGGACTTATGAGTCCCCTCTTCCTCCTTGGGAGGGCTCTTGAGTTCCCTAATGGAGATCTCTTCATACAATGGAAGAAATGGCAAATGGTGAAGAAAATCAATGCATATTCCCTCAAGAGGTGAGTGGAATGGCCTATTGCAATGATGCTTGAAGGCTCCAAAGAGAAAAGAGGATTCTCAAGGGAGAATTCTTCCAGCATAATAATACAATGAAGATCTGGTTTCTTAGTGCACCTATGGCTCTTATTTATAGCATTTCTTCAAAGCAAAATGTAATTGATTCATAGTGTGAACAAGGGGCATTTTAGGGCACCCTCTAGTCCTTTACCAACCTCCCATTTGGATTTCACTCAGATATGAGGGTCAAATCGTGTTGGGAGTTGGTCCATAAGTGGTTGAGGGGCCAACAAGATCCATAAGTGTGATGTTCATAGAAGTGCATGACTTGTCTCGTACACAGTCGCGCACTTGACACATTGTGTGCGCTGAGGGTTTTGTTGGCCTGCGCACACTGCACACTGTGTATGCGCTTCCTTTGGTGAATCTACGCATGTCGATTTTTGACCCAACTGTATAGTTGTTTTCCTTTTGAATGAATTTCAGTGTTGTAGGTGAACTAATTGATGTTGGCATTGTTGTGTATCCTTAACCATTTGCGTGCAATGTTGCAGACAACATTTCAGTGATAACAGATGCCCCCTGATGTGTGAGGTTAGGAGCATACATATAGCCGAAATATATAAATGTTTCTTTTACCGAGAGTGCCATTGTAATGAAGAGTGAAGAGAGGAACTGCAAGAGCGATTCGTCGGAGGGAGAGGGAAAATTGTGGGACCCAAACCTTTCTCTAGAGAGAAAACATAAAATCTATGTACAAACGAGGCGAGCATGCCCCATGCTCGTGTCATGTAACCAAAATGTGAGACTGTAACTGAAGATGTATGTTGATGTAGATAAATGCAGCGCCCTCGGGGGCGGTTGATAATGACAAATGATAGTTTTGAATGGTGAACGGACTATGAAGTGAGGCAAGGACGATTGTAAGAATTGTCGATGACTCGTAGGCATTGATGGCCTAACAAATTCAGAGGTCCTCAGCTGGTATGAAACAACTACAATAATCGCATAGTAAGACCCACCGTAACATGAGATTTTGT
>ML781411.1:122246-133187 GCA_009831015.1 Picea engelmannii
TGGGAATCTAATAGAACGCTAAGGTGACGAATGTGGCAGTGACTGGCCTCGACGAGGAGACCAATGACGACAGTATATTCAACTTGGTTGTTGGTGGCCAAGCCCAAACATATGCCGCTAGAGTGGAGCAGTACATGTGAGGGGGTATAGAGGGCCCATGCGGTTGAAGCAAGATTTTGTGTCCAGCGGCTGGCACCATCAACATAATCGATGTGGTAGGCTGATGGATGATGCATTTGTCAATAACACAGATGATAGATCAGACATGAGGAATGGTGGCAGAAAAGATGACTAAAAAACTCTACAAATGTGTACAAAGAAAAATTCTACGGTAGGATGGCTACGCTCAAACATAAAACTTCTTTAAGTACAACCCGTTGACAGGTTATTTGAGAGGATGGCCTTCTGGAGAGGCCAGGATGTATGCACCCTTAGTGAGGCAGTGTTGGATGATGTAGGGTCCATGCCATAATGACTCAAATTTCCCATGGTTGAGAGTATCGTGGGCGATATCGTAGGCGAGGACGACATCACCTTCGTTAAATGAGCGAAGGTTAACATGGTGGTCGAAGGTGGCTTTAGACCATTTTTTAGTTGCCTCATTGTTCTGTAATGAAGATCGACGATCTTCATCCAATGACTCTAAGGTCAGCAAGCGTTGCTCCATTGGAGCAATGTCAGGTAAGAGCTCAATGGCAGTGTGTAACGTGGGGATTTCGCACTCGATAGGGAGGTGGCTTCGATCCCATGGACAAGGTGGAATGGTGAAAAACCGGTCGCAGTCTTGACTGTCGTGAGATAGGCCCATAATGTGAAAAACAACATATGATGCCAGTTGGTCTTATGTTTTTTGACGGTACGTTGTACCCTGGTTTTAAGGACTTTGTTGACAGCCTCGACCTATCTGTTAGACTGAGGGTAATATGGGGAGGCAAACTCATCGGAGAATCCTAACTTTGAGGAGAGTTCTGCAAAGATCTCATTCTCAAATGTTTACCGTGATCGGGCACTAATTATAGTGGGACTCTGAATCAGGTAATGACATGGCTGAAGAAAAAACGTGTTGTTGTGTCAGCGGTATTGTTGAAAGTGGGCATGGCTTCGGCTCAATTGGTAAAGTAATCTATTGCCATGATAATGTACTTGTGTCCATCACTGGATGGAGGATGAAAAGTCATGAAGTCAATGTCCCATTTACAGAAGGGATCGGCAGTGATGAATGGATGTAGAAGAGCTGGTGGCGCTTGCACTTTGTTTGCATAAAGTTGGCATTTGTCGCATCGCTTGACAGTGTCGATGCAGTCATGAAACAAAGTGGGCCAGAAGTACCCTGCTCGAATGATTTTTTGGGCGGTGGACATACCTGAGAGGTGACCACCATAAGGGTCATTGTGGAAATTGATCAAGACTTTGTCAGCTTCGTTGATGGTCAGACATCGGCGAAGGATGGTGTCGACCCCACGTCGATAGAGGACATCTCCGATGAGGAGATATCAAGGGGCCTAATGACGAATGCGTCGATGATCATCTAGAGAGAGATGAGACCTAAAATTTTGTGTTTGAAGGTAGACAAGAAGGTCATTGTACCAGGGGTCATCGGAGGGGATTAAGAAGAGGTGTTCGTCGGGAAAATCCATATTGACTGGGGAAGCTTTGGTGTCTGAAGAAAATCCGTAATGAGTTCGGCGAGGACAAACGCTTTCTTGCTTTGGGGATTTGAGAACTCTAGGTCATATTCCTGGAGGATAACGATCCATCAGGTAAATTTGCCATTAATTTGTCATCGACTAAGCAAGTACGACATGGGGTTGGAATATGCTACGACCTTGGTAGTTCGAAGCAGGATATAATGGCACAGCTTTTGGACTGCGAGGACAATTTCTAGGGAAATTTTCTCATCATGATTATACTTCAAGGGTGGCACTGAAATATTTTTACTAATGTAGTAAATGACATGTTCACGACCATCATCCCCTAATTGGACGAGGACTCCTGCTACTGAGACGAATGAGGCTGACAAGTAGAGGATGTAATCGCGATCATAGTCTGGGGGACTAATCAAAGGGGCATTTGATGAGGTGGATTTTAAATCATCAAAAATTGATTGAGCATGTTTGTCCCATCGAAATGGGATATCATGTCACAGTAGGCGGAGCAAACCAAGTGCGTGAGTGGCATAGTCTGGGACCAAGCAACGTAGAAAGTTGGATTTGCCTTGCAATTTCTGTACTTGGAGTATATTCCTAGGTGGTAGAATTTTTGTGATAGCTTGGACCTTGAGGGTATCCACCATGATGTCATGTTGGGAGACAATGAACCCCAGGAAGCGTCTAGTAGTGACGCAAAATATGCACTTGAGGGGGTTCAAGAGGATATTGTACTAGCGACATCATTGGAAAATGATGCGTAAGTCGTCTAAATGTTTAGTTCGCTTTTTGGATCAAGCAGTGAGGTCGTCCAAATAAGCAAGGATGATGCGAGAAAGATCATGGAAAACACATGTCATGGCCCGTTGAAATGTAGAACCTGCGTTCTTGAGTCCAAAAGGTATGACATGATAAGCAAAGGTACCCCAAGGGGTAGTAAAAGTGGTTGAAGAACCCATACTGAGTTGTTAGATGGATTTGGATTTGACTGTAGTTGAAGAACCCATCCATAAAGGATAGTGTCTCATGGTCGGCACAATCATCCATAATTTGATCGATGAAAGGGGTTGGAAAGTTGTCTTTGGGACAATCATGGTTGACATCGCGAAAGTCTATGCCGATGCGAATAGTGCCATGTTTCTTCTTAACGGGGATGGGGTTAGAGACCCACGAAGTCTATGCAATGAGGTAGATGAACCCGACAGAGCGTAACTTATCAATTTTAACTTTGATAGTCATAGCTTTGGATGGGTGAAGAGGGTGTTGCTTTTGACAAACTGGGGCGACATCTGGCCAAGTGTCGATTCGATGTTCGACGATAGAAGTATCGAGGTCGAGCATCTATGTATATGACTAGGCAAAAATATCTAAGTATTCATTAAAGAGAGCTTTGTAAGCAGTGAGTTTGTTAGGGGAGCATGCAGCACCAATGGTGATTTCTTCTACAATTCCCAGTTTAATGGAAATGTCAATTTTGACCATGGGGGAGATGTTGGCGAAGTTGTCTTATTCAAAAGAATCTAGGGAAGGGATAGGGTTGTTGAACCAATCTATATGCCTTGAAGGAATAAAATCCTTGGTTTCGATTGCACATATGGAGGCTTGGGTAGGAGGATGAAAGGCCTCATGTGAGAGAAAAAGCGCTCGATGATGGAGTGCATTCCATGGGAAATCGGGGGTAGTGAGTTCCTCTAGGATATCTTCGTTGCAATGAAAAATACGAGAATACAGGGGATCCTGGGAGGTGACAGGGGGAACTGTCAAAGTGTGAATGTCCTCAAGTGGCGAGGATGTGGAAGGGATATCGTGGTCCGAGTGCGAGGGACTGCTAGACATAAAGTGGATGTCCCGATATTGTGGAGGGTACCTTGTTCGCTCAGGTACTGAAGACGAAATGTATCGAATATCAATAATGTGAGCCTTACTAGCGAGTGGCTGAGAGGGCTCGGGTTGAGACGTTTGGCATACTGTGGCTAATGTCTGGTGAAACTGAGGTAGAGTTGGGCAATGATGAGTGTAGTGGTCATATTCTGAGCATATGGCACAAGCGAATTTGGTTCGCAACCCTTTATTGCCTGCAGTGGAAGACTTTGTAGCAACAGTGGGCGTACTTGGTGGAGCGACGAGCAATGTGGTTTCTTGAGGGAGTTGGATCAGATTGTGTAACTCAGGAAGAGTAGGACATATATCAGTGGGGTGCCCTTCTCTTTCGCATAGTGCGTAAGGGGGTTGAGCTTGGGGAGGAAGTGGAGTTGTGGGCTCTTTCTTCTTTTGTCTGCCCCCAGCAGTGGCAGTCGGGCCAACAATAGGTGGTGAGGGTGGTGCGGATGGAACCTATACTAGAATATGAATCAGTATTCCCTCGGTCTGAGGAGGGAGAGATGGCTTAGGAACCATCGCGGGTGGATAAAGATACCATACATGGATGGAAAGCACCATGTTTAGAAGGGTAAGGGTCGCAGCTACCTAGGATGCTTGGACTCTAAGTGGGGGGTAGAAGAAGGGAATTTGGGTAATGTCTTGAGGAACTGTCTACCAAACCAGGATTTTCCCCTAGAGGGGGGGGGAATCAGGGATAAGTGGTGCTGTGAGGTTCTCAGGGGATTCCTGAGGTAATAGTTCTTCAACTGGTGGAACGTCGATGTGAGGAGAGGCCTCAATGGGAGGAATAGTGTCTCTGATATATGTTCCATTAGAAGAAACTACAAATACTTGTGTTGAAGGGTGTAAGAGAGGTGGCACTCCATGATATGCCCCCAGCAAGGATGGGTACTTGAAAATTTTGTGACCCATGTCAATGACTGAATAAGCATCTGAGCCAGTACAGACAAGGGGGAGAATGTTATCGATGTTGGCAGAATGGTTAGGCTCATAATGTGTAATTTGGTCGATGGTGACAATTTTCCTGTTGTGGGGGAACATCATCGTTCAAAACACATAAGAGGCTACCGCCTTCATAGCATACATGTAGCTACATTCGAACAAGATATTGTAACCAAGTGAGGCGTCGATAACTTCAATGTCGATTAGGATGGTTTTTCCCCCGAGTTCGACGGGGACATTTTGGAAGAGCCCTTCAGGGGCAGATGGTCGACCATCGTAGGCTCTCAAGGTGATCGCAGATGGTACTAGCACAGGGGAGCCAAGATTTTTCCATACTATTGTTGTCGCAAGAGTTGGTTCTAGGCTGTAATAGAGCCAAGCCTTGGCACATTTTAAATGAAATAAATTGTGTCACTCTGACTTGACTTGGGTTGCATGCAAGTAAATTCTAAGATAACCTTGAACCACTTTTGATTGGAAACTGCCCCTTCCAACCCGAGAGGGATCTCTCGAAAATATGTCACAATAGGATATTCAATAAGCTTAACAGTGGGCAGATCTGTGGGTAACATAAAGTTTTGGTTTTTTAGGGTTGGTGGGTTGGACTAGGAGGTAGTCCATTGGGAATGGAGTCAAATGATCAAGCAAATAATAAGACTATTTCGGCGATGGAAATCCATGGAATAGAGGCGAGGTAGAAGCTGATTACAGAGAGAAGGATTTATAAAAGTATGGCAGCAAAATAGAGATAAAACATATCAAAATGCAAGGAGCACTTAGGAATGAGTGAATTCCAAGCATAAATCAGTGGAAAGAGATGGTTGGGATAGAGCATCTATCCAAGGATGAATTCTGAACCTTCAGATCTCTACAAGAAACAACTTATAACATGTCCTGCAATAGAGCATCTAACAAATGGATGAATTCCATTACAAACACGGTCACAAATCAGGAAATAAATGGAAATAAAACCAAGTTAAATTATGTGAGAACGAAGCAATAAGACATTCTCTACAAACAAAATCACAAGAATCTCTGTTGTAGATTAAAAATGGCTATGAACTCTTTTATTTAAACAGGAAAAGAAATGCTACAGCCCAAGAGTACTACTCCTATGTGTCTTTTTCCCTTTTCTCTCTCAAAAATATATACAATATATAAGCCTTCAGCATATAACAGATGAGAAATGACCTCAAAACTGACTGAGAAATGAACTGGCAGTTATTTAACTGAAATCTGGGCATGTTCCTACATTTATGGGTCATGTCTGCAGCACCATCTTGCAAGGAACTTTTTCCTACCTTACCGAGCTCTAAATTTGGATTTGAAGATACCACTAGAAATCTTAGGATCTGTAGATGTCAATTGACTATTCAAATGTGTAAAACGACCTCTCCAAGGTTCACAAAAGTGAGTTTTCCCATAGGCAGTTCTTTTTGGAAAAACCCGCAATTTCGGTGGCTAACAGGTCGAAAACAGGGGTATCTTAGCCATTGAAAGCCCTGGCTTTCGGTAGCTAACAATGCGATTTCAGAGCGCCTTAGCCACCGAAAGTCCCGAAACCCCGATTTCGGGTTTCGGGTTTCAGGGAAACAGAGCAATGGTCAAAATCTTATGTCGGCCAAACCCTCGACTATCAAAAACCTGAAATGGTGACATGGCATTTATATAAAACCTTATTATAGAGATTTTATTGTCGTTTATTGCATTCTTTTAGTACCTCCTCATGACTTGATTTCTGGGTAAAAAAACATCTACACTTTCGGCAGCTAAGGGCATATGAAACCTGAGATTTAAGCTACCGAAAGTATGCACTTTTGGTAGCTAAACACTATAAATTTTTTCCTCCTAAGCTACCGAAAGCCAAAATTTCAATATTTGTTCCAACATAGGCTCCATCTAGGGATGGCACTTTCCTGCAAAGCGCCAAGAACAATAGACTAAGTGCCTTCATCCATTGGACGACCTGAGATCATCCTTATCAAACGATGAACCCTGTCACTTGTTAGAAAAATAGGACCGCGGAGCAATAAAATAAAACAAATGCATAAATAAAACACAAAAGATACACAATACAAGAGAGACACAGATTTACGTGGTTCACCCAATGTGGGCTACGTCCACCAGAGAAATTGTCAGGTCCTTTGTTTATTATTATCCAGCAAAATGAAGGGATACAACCTACAACAAAACCTGTTGTAACTTCCTCTTCTTTCTCTCACATTCTCCTCTCTCGGAATACAATGCTTGCCCACCTACATAGCCGCAATACATTTCCCTCATAAAAGAGGGTTGCCTTCTAGGGCAAAAAAACCCTAACATAATCTCTATCGTTAGATTTGAGACCATATAATGAACGGTCCAGATTTACAATGAAATTACAATATACTTTTGCAAGGCAATGTTTGCTTTGGGGGCTTCGCCCCTGAACCCCCACTTGCCCCCAGACCCCACGGGACCCCGCAGAGGGGGTACCCCCCCTCTGCACTCCCCCGTGTGGAAGAGTGTACATACTTCTGGGGTGTAAATACTTCATGGGGTATAAACACGGCTGAAAGAAAGGATCTCTGAATCAGGAAGATAATCAGGCTCCACAACCAACATCACTTTGCTTGCACCTTTCCGAAAAAAACCGCTTATGCATTCATTGGGCTATGGAGTCATAATGTCTGTGAAACTGATCTTTGAAAACCCTGTAGCCTGCCTATATCCCGATTTGCTTATTCAAGAAATCAACAACTGAAAATGATCTAGTTGTTCATATGAAGAGCTTATTCTCTTGGCTACTCCTACTCTAAGCAATTGTACTGCCTCTTATCAAGTGAAATCATGTTTCCAATGAAGCCATATAAGAAACTGATTTACTGATATCTTCTTTGATCCGTACCAAAAAAATAAAGTAAACCATAGCATGCAGAAACGTAGTTCAAAAAGATGACAAAACCGACTCTAATTTGACAAGAATGTTTTGACATCTATGCTGCTCATTGACTCCAAATAATCAGCAACGGGATCATAAAAGTCACATAGAAATACCTCATTTTGTTGTTGTTCTAATTGACTGAAATGTTGTTGCTCGCTGCCTTTACTAATCTGAATGTTGAATCTGGACTGCTTAATATTTGTCAGGGAAACATGCATGATCAACTGTTGATTTGAACTTGTCTTCTCTCCTTTATCATATCCCGTTGATCTGAATGCATCACTATGATATGCTGGCCTATTACAATTGACAATTTTTAAGAGGGAAGAAGAAATATGTTCTTCATTTCCTACATTACTGTCTTGATAATGATCAAATGAAAACTGAGTCTGAAAATATATATCATGACAAAATTTATGATCATCCTCTCCAACAATGATATCTTTGGAGGATGTATCAAAGTTAAAAGGATCTTCACTGGACTCTTGAACAACAGACTCATATTTATCTTCAACCATAGCATTCATACTTTTTTGATCATATTTTAGTTGATAAGTAGGATTTGATGAAATTTCATTAGACAACAAATCTTTAAGATCCTTTTCATCATCACTATACTCATCATATTTAGGCTTCGCAGATAACTCAAGAGGGTCATCAGTCAGACAAATGCTCGGGACATAAACCGTGAGCAACTCTGATACTTTCTCTGGCATGCTTTCTATCTCAGATTTATACTCCTCCAAATCACAGTCTAAAACATCTGTGAACAACGAACTTCCTTCAAGACTATTAAATGTGACAACCCTATCCTCTTCATGAAACAAAACAGGGCTTACAAGCTGATTTCCTGGCTGGAAATCATCATCATAAATAGGTTCATTAACTTCCTGTAAGGTTTCATCAAACACATGACTGTCATTATTTAAAATCATATTTACATTTGCAAGAATGGAAGAAGTCTGACTCTCATTTCTGGGACTGTGTATACACTGCAAATCTGTGTAAGAAGGGGTTGTAACATGACTATGCAGGAGAAGATCTATTTCTTCTTCAGTCAAAGGAGAAGGTGGTCTTTGTATTTTCTGGATAAAACAACAATTCTTTTCTTTCTTTTCTGCAGGTTGACCATGATGTTGAATATCGTCTTCTTGAATATGATCATAAGAGCTATCATATCCATCTTCCTTATCAGCGAACTCTTCTTCATACTAATTATCTTCATCGACTTGAGAAATTTCTAATATTCCTTCCTCCTCTTCAAGAAGATTAGTTTGATCTTGTTGTCTTATGGATTTTATATTACAACAATCTTCAAAAAGTATTTCAGCTGAATAGATTCTTTTACAATATTGATGAAAAAGGATGTGAAAATCTTTCAATGAAGGAATATTGGAATGGGGTAAAGATTTATACCAAAGCCTAACATCCTTTTCCAATGAAAACATAAACAATTTCATGAGGACATCTTCATGGTGTATATTTAATTCATCCATGAGCTTGTGGAATTCAAACAAGTGTTGAGCGGGATTGTCGTCCGCATATTCTCCAAATTTAGGAAGGACGTCTTCCCAAAATTTAATCTCTGGAACAGTGTTGGGAAAACCATAAACATTTGTAAAGTCCAAAGCAGCAAACCTTGCAGCAATCCGAGCAGTGAACGAATTGGACATTTTGAGACCAGTGGAGTCACCAGTGAATCATGTAGAGTCTTCGAACCAAGGAGTCGCCAGGTGAATGATCACAGCCAATTGAATGCCTATCCCTTGTTCACCATCAAGGAATAGATCTAAACTTTTTGTCGTATCCCAGGGAAGATAGCTTCGTTCCTCTGTCCTCGGCAACGACGCCAGGAAATGTTGTCGCAAGAGTTGGTTCTAGGCTGTAATAGAGCCAAGCCTTAGCACATTTTAAATGAAATAATTTTTTTCACTCGGACTTGACTTGGGTTGCATGTAAGTAAATTCTTAAATAACCTCGAAAAATTTTTGATTGGAAACTTCCCCTTCCAACCCGAGAGGGATCTCTCAAAAATATGTCACAATAGGATATTCAATAAGCTTAACAGTGGGCAGATCTGTGGGTAACATAAAGTTTTGGGTTTTTAGGGTTGGTGGGTTGGACCAGGAGGTAGTCCATTGGGAATGGGGTCAAATGATCAAGCAAATAATAAGAGTGTTTCAGCGATGGAAATCCATGGAACAGAGGCGAGGTACAAGCGGATTACAGAGAGAAGGATTTATAAAAGTATGGCAGCTAAATAGAGAGAAAACATATCAAAATGCAAGGATCACTTAACAATGAGTGAATTCCAAGCATAATCAATGGAAAGAGATGGTTGGGACAGAGCATCTATCCAAGGATGACTTCTGAACCTTCAGATCTCTACAAGAAACAACCTATAACATGTCCTGCAATAGAGCATCTAACAAATGGATGAATTCCATTACAAACACAGTCACAAGTCGGGAAGAAAATGGAAATAAAACCAAGTGAAATGATGTGAGAACGAAGCAATAAGACATTCTCTGCAAACAAAATCACAAGAATCTTTGTTGTAGATTAAAAGTGGCTCTACACTCTTTTATTTAAACAGGAAAACAAATGCTACAGCCCAGAAGTACTACTCCTGTTTGCATTTTTCCCTCTTCTCTCTCAAAGAGATATACAATATATAAGCCTTCAACATATAACAGATGAGAAACGACCTCAAAACCAACTAAGAAACGAACTGGCAGTTATTTAACTGAAATCTGGGCGCGTTCCTACATTTCTGGGTCATGTCTGCAGCGCCATCTTGTGGGGAACTTTTTCTTACCTTCCTAAGCTCTAAATTTGGATCTAAAGATACCACTGGAAATCTTAGGATCTATAGATGTCAATCGATTATTCAAACATGTAAAACGACCTCTCCAAGGTTGAGAAAAGTGAGTTTTCCCACAGGCAGTTCTTTTTGGAAAAACCCACGATTTCGGTGGCTAACAAGCAAAAAACAGGGGTATCTTAGCCACCAAAAGTCTCGGCTTTCGATAGCTAACAGTGTGATTTTAGAGCATCGTAAGCCACCGAAAGTCTGCACTTTTGGTAGCTAAACACTATAAATTTTTTCCTCCTAAGCTACCGAAAGCCAAAATTTCAATATTTGTTCCAACAACTACTTTGGACATGATGCATGTGGATGCACCTTCATCGATTATACACCGATGAACTGTGATGTTTCAGATCTTAACCGGTATCTGGAAAACTATCAGGGTGGGGAGGCGTGGTTCTTCGTTATTTAGATCAAAGGTGATGAGTCTAGTATCAGCGGAGTTGACTACCCCCAAGTCGAAAAGAAAGGATTTTCGTTGAGTTGGACAAGTTTGGAGGACCTCCAATACAGAGATGGATACAGGAGATTGTGCTAAGTCGTCGACAAGACTGTAATTGTTTGTTGCCCTAGCATGAGGGTTATTGACATTTTGTTGTAATGGAATGTGAGGTATATGATTGTTTGGTTCAATTTTAGGGCGTGGAATCATTAAGGGTTGTCCAATTGTAGCTAGAGTT
>ML781411.1:144056-172849 GCA_009831015.1 Picea engelmannii
ATTTAGATTTTTGGCCTCATAAATGGGTCATGGGTTGGATGCCCTTCCAAGAGTTGGGTGACTCAAGGAGGGATGTGCAGAACAATCGGACCTCAGCCTTCGACCCTTCACGAGTATCTCCCCGCCTTATGGTGTAGGAACACTTGACTTGGAGGATTGAAAAGTTCCATATTTCTCAACTTCTAGTGTTTGAAAATGTGAGAACCAGATAATGGGGGGTTATTTGGATGCCTACCCCCGAGATCCTACCTAGACTAAAAAAATTATTTTGTCACCTCCTATGGAGGAAAACTTAGTGAGTTTTTTAGAAAAATTTAGATGTGGTGAGCTGAGAGATTGGGGGTGTGAACCAATCTCGTTTGACTTAAATGGGTGTGTATAATTTCCAAAGAGGTAGTGGTACATTTCGGAATTCCTTTGGAGAAAACCTACTTCAACCTCCACTATTCAAAATGGAAATTATGTGTGTGAGGAGTGGCTTTGTGTGCAAGCAAGTGAAAGAGTGTGCCAAGTTTTTAATAAGTTAGGTGTGTGATTGCAACATGTGGACTTCATGTGGTCCTTACAAATCTTCTTTACCTAGCTTACTAAGTGTCATTGGTACAACCTTGCAGAATATTTAAATCCCTAAAGAACTAGCAATGTGGACATGTGGGTCCTTTACCAATCATTTAAACTCCCTAAATGTTGTTTACACTAAGAAAGCTTTGAAACTATCCTAGATTGCAAGCTTGTGGGCATGTATGGGCCCGTTACTTTCATCTTTAAACTTCCCTAGATTGTGATGTAAACTAAGAAAACAATTTTAAGAAACTATCCTAAGTTTGCAACATGTGGGCATGTATGGTCCCTTACAAAACTTTAAGATGATTTCAAACAACTAATAGGAACCCTAGGGGGGCTTTGTCCTCTCCTAAATATTTTAAGGAAGATGAAATGTCCCCTTAACCACCTTTTTGATTCTCAAGATCACACTAGGGTGCGAGAGAAGAGCATACTTGAGGGCCAAAGTTAACTTCTAGTCCCAATGTAAGTGTTTTATGTATGAAAGCAACAACTTGAACTTAAAATTTTACAAGCCAAACAAGCCATCCATGTGGAAACCAACGCAAAAGAGAAGAATATTGGTACTTTTTACCCCCCTAAGTGCCTATGTTAGCTAACCTTTCATATGGTAAAGGACTCTAAGTGGAGTGTAGTTGTCCTAGAAAGTACGTGAAAGAAAAACGTTGAAGCTAGGGGCCTAAATCATCATAAAAACCCTTACAATTTTGAAAAACTAGAGATATGTGCAGGTTACAATTTTGAGGGTGCACAGTGCGTAGAGTGTGCATTTGTGGGCAGGAAAATCCGCACACTTTGGCTGAATTTTGACTTTGGCAGGTTGGGCTAGGTCGGTTTTGGTACCTACAAGACAAATTGATAAAAAAGAAGTGCTCTCTAAGCTCAAATAGGGAGGAATTTGATATCGATCCCTAGTATGGTCATCAATTTGTTGTGTTGGTTTTGTCACTTGGGTGAGAAAAACAACAACACTTGCATGTCTAGATGAGCCTGCTAGACAAGACAAAAGTTTGTGAGTGGGTTAAACAAGCCAAACACGTATATAAACAAAGAAATAAACTAAAACAACTAAGAAATAAAAGTTAGAAAGCATGAGAAATTTAGAACCATGAAAATCAAACAATGACCAACATAATGCTACCAATGGATAAATAGATTATTAGGCAAAACAACGTAGATAAAAATGAGGACTTATGAGTCCCCTCTTCCTCCTTGGGATGACTCTTGAGTTCCCTAATGGAGAGCTCTTCATACAATGAAAGAAATTACAAATGGTGAAGAAAATCAATGCCTATTCCCTCAAGAGGTGAGTGAAATGGCCTATTGAAATGATGCTTGAAGGCTCCAAAGAGAAAAGAGGATTCTCAAGGGAGAATTCTTGCAACACAACAATACAATGAATATCTTGGTTTCTTAGTGCACCCATGGCTCTTATTTATAGCATTTCTTCAAGGCAAAATGTAATTGGTTAATAGTGTGAACAAGGGGCCTTTTAGGGCATCCTCTAGTCCTTGACCAACCTCCCATTCAGATTTCGCTTAGATATGAGGGTCAAATCATGTTGGGAGCTGCTCCATAAGTGGTTGAGGGGCCGACAAGATCCATAAATGTGTTGTTCATAAAAGTGCACAACTTTTCTCATACATAGTCATGCACTTGGCGCATTGTGTGCATTGAGGGCTTTGTTGGGCCACGCACATTGCGCACTGTGCACGCGCTTCCTTTTGTGAATCTGCGCATGTCGATTTTTGACCCAATTGTATAGTTGTTTGCCTTTTGAATGCATTTCAGTGTTGTAGGCGAACTAATTGTTGTTGGCATCGTTGTGTTTCCTTAACCATTTGTGTGCAATGTTGCGGACAATATTTCAGTGATAATACTTCTCGTTGATAAAATATCTTTCTTTTTTGTTGATAAAAGATATTTCCTTCTTGTCGACGTTTCGACGAATTATCCTCTTTTCGCACTGACATATTGACGACTTATCCTCTTTTCCTGCCAATGTATCAACGACTTATCTACTTCATTTGCCGACATATCGATGACTTATCCTCTTTTCTCATCAACATTTCAACAAAAAATCCACTCTTCGTCGAAACAATCCTTTGTCAGCATTTCCAAAATATCTTTCTTCATCGACACCTGGTATCGACAGCTTAGAAAGATATTCCTTTGTCGACGTATTGACAAAGGATGTTCTTTCTTCATTGATACAGACTATATTGGTGATTTGAGAACTTCATGACACTTAGCCAAAAAAATTCTGGATTTTTTATCTCGTGAACTTGTGACTGTCACAAATTTGTAGGCTCGATCATTAGTCCTAATTCAACCATCTAGAGGACAAATCGACCTCCAAACAACATGATCATACAAAATTTGAAATTTAGGGCCTTGACCTGATTTTTGTGTGCTAGGCAAAAATTATTTTTCACCCCATTCTACACACATGTTTACTCTCCTTTGCTATAACAAACCCATGTAGGCTTGGTGGTCCAACCAGAGCTTTGATAGCACTATGTAGTGCCCCCACTACTAAACCCATAAAAAAATTTATGATACCCATTTAAGTTAAATGTACTCAAGAATTTAAAAACGTATTCAGCGAGCATAAATATTTAATAGCGTGAATGTAGTTCCATTTATATGCACAAAACAACATTAATTCACTAAAAATTTAGAGTATACACACACAACAATTAAAACCCATAAACAAAATAGTGAAATAGAGATGAGAAACACTTATCTTTTAACAACAAATGTGCAACCAACTACAGAGGAAGGACGTTCCTCCCAACCATAAATTTACTGCTCCAAATCTCAACAACAAATCACCCCTGAGTTAGCACTATGAATCCACAAGAAAGGGTTGTATCTCACAGCCCAATACACTCCCACGACAACATGATTTTTCCTACAACTATCCCAATCCACTAGCTCTCTTCCCCTCAACCTCTACAACCCAAGGAATGGGATCCCCCTTCACTGAATATAGTGCCTCATGCCTTCCCACTTCCCTCAAGGGCTCCAACACGGGTTGGCTAGGAATCTCTCTTGATGGGGACTCCATGGATGTAAGCTATAATAGGAAAACTCACAACAATAGCTCATTGCTCTATGGAAAACTCTCACACATAAAACTCAATCTACATACCTAATAGCCTACTTCTTCATGCATTTACAGCTCCAAACAACTACCACACATGACCATTATGGTTGCCTTCAAGTTTTAACACTCTCCACTCCTTTGCTACTCCAAAAACTGCATGTAAAAACTACTCGCACTAGCCATTCAAATTTCCCTTTTATCCATGCATGTTGACTCTCACACTCCCCAATGTTGATTTTACTCATCTCCTATGCACTCATAACTATGGGATGTGACTTTTCACACCAACCCTCTTCTGTGTGTTTAATGATTGGGCTTTGATACACTCAAAAGGAAATTAGAAGGTTCATTCACAATAATAATTTTAGGAAAGTGGGTTGGATTAATACCCATGAATATTCCCCCCTTGGACCCTATGGACCCCCCTCTCTTGTGGAAACTTAGCCCCCCATTACTAAATCTGTGTCTATTTGCAGTTGACGTTACATTTTATTTTATTACTACGATATACAATGTTTACATCTTACATAGTGGGGCCCATGGTCGTACAACATATTTACATTATACATTGCTAAAAATGGGTATGATAAATTCCCCTCCCCCTACAATTTAGACCGTCCTTGATGCACAACACCATACCGTTATAAATGTTTAAAATTTACATCATAGTACTCGACAACTCCTACAACAATTCCAACCATCAATCTCGTGTTCCTCACAACTTGCACAACCTAAGAAAGTGTACCCCCTTCTCTACATCGCAATCCCTCAAACTATACCACTTCACTTCCAGGGCTCTAGCCCAGATCAGATAAGAAGTCTTCGAGATGTGGCTCCAAGAACTTTAGCTACCAAAATGGATCCTTGCACACTTATATATAATTGTACTTTCAGTTTTCTTCAAAATTTGGAAAAAATTGTTGGTACTGCTTGTGCTCCCATGTAGCATCTTCAGGACCGTAGCAAATCCATTAAACCTTTACCAAGACGATGAATTTGTTCTTGAGCACTTTGACTTTTTGGTCAAGTATGCGCACTATTTCCACCCAAAATTCCCCTTCGTGCTCCACCTGGAGCACAGTCCAATCAATTACATGGTTAGGATCAAACACATATTTATTCAATAAAGACACATGAAACGCATTATGAATTCTCGTGGATGTAGGAAATGTAAACATGTATGCAACTAGGCCTATCTTCTCTAAAACTTTAAATGACCCACAATATCTTGCTGCCAACTTTGGGCAACTTCCCACTCTTAGTGAGAGCTCCTCTTAGCCTTTACTTTTAAAAACGCATGCTCACCCACTTTGATTTCCATGTATGTCCTATTTTTATATGCATAACTCTTTTTCCTTACCTATGCAACCTTTAAACTTTTCCTGATCTTTACCATCTTCCCTTCCATTTCCCTTAGCAATTTTGGCCCAATAACTACTCTATTTGTTGGGTTATCCCAGCTCACCAGCGTGTTGCATTTCCTGCCATATGAGGCTTCAAACAGGCTCATCTTCAATGATACACGATACCCATTATTGTAAGAAAATTAAACTAGATGAAGGTAGTCTTCCCACTTGAAAGGCTTGTCCATTATATACTTTCTCAACATATCTTTGGTTATCTGGTTAGTCCTCTTTGTTTTCCCATTTGACTATGGATGATATGTCGTATTGAAATTCAAATTAGTCTCAAATCTCTTAAACAACCCCTTCCATAATTTGGAAGTGAACTTGGGATCTTTGTCTAACACTATTGCCTTAGGCACACCATATAGCTTGACAATTTCCTTCATGTAAATATTGGCAATATTGGTTGCTTTGTGAGTTGTTTTCATCGATATAAAATGTGAAACCTTTGTAAGATTTTCCACCACTTCCATGATGGAATCATGTTGCCTTATTGTTCTGGGAAACTTGGTGATAAAATATATTGTAACCACCTCCCATTTCCATTCAAGAATGGTCGGTGACTGTAGCAATACCATTGGATCCCTGTGTTCAGTCTTCACCTTCTGAAATTACATGCACCTGCTATGTAATCAACCACATCCTTCTTCATTCTAGGCTAGAAATATTGACCTCTTACTACTACAATTTTCTTCCGGTATCTCGAATGACTAGCATATGGTACATTGTGCATCTCCTTCAACACTAAATTTCTCAAATCCAAAGAATTAGGAACATAAACCTTGTTCCTGAACAGAAGGATTTCATCCTCCTCCAACCTATAATCTTTAAACTTCAGTGGTACACTTTCTTGTTGTAAGATTTCTGTAACTTATGCATAATGTTGATTTGATGCTACAACTTCCAAAATTCTTCTTTTTTAAATCTGAACAATACATGATAATGGTTGCAACACACTTTTCATGCACCCTTCTACTGAGTGAATCAACCACTTTATTCTCTTTTCCCTTGATGTGCTTGATGTCAAAGTCATATTCAGCGAGGAATTCTAGCCATCTAGCTTGTTTGACATTCAGTGTCGACTGCTCAAACAAGTGTTTCAAATCACTGTGATCCGTCTTTAGCTCAAACTTTCTACCCGTGAGATAATGCCTCTACATTTTTAAGGCATGAACTATGGTTGCATCTCCAAATCACGGGCAACATAATTTATTTCATGCTCTTTAATCTTGCTTGATCCATAGCATATGACATGCCCATTTTACATAAGGACTCCACCAAGATCTTCCTTGCATGCATCTATGCACACAACAAAATCTTCATTCGGATATACAACCTTTAAAATAGGTGCACTAATCAATAATTCCTTCAAATGCTGGAAATTCTCCTCCCACTTGGCAATCCATTCAAACTTTCTTCCCTTTTTCTACATTGAAGTGATTGGATGTGTGACCTTGAAGAAACCTTCAATGGATCTCCTATAGTATCCAACTAATCCCATAAAGGATCTTACTTCTGAAACATTCTTTAACGTTGGCCAACTTTTGATTGCTTCAATCTTCTCAGGGTCCACCGCTATGCTCTCCTTTGAGACGATGTGGCCCAAGTAATGGATTAGCCTTTGATAGAAAGTGCACTTGCTTAACTTGGCATACAATCAATGCTCTTTGAACACCTATAACACCATCCTCAAATGTTGTTCATGTTCCTCTGTCTTGGAGTAGACAAGAATATCATCTRAGAAGACAATGATGAATTTGTCCAGGTAATCTTTGAACACTCCATTCATTAGACACATACAAGTAGTTGGTGCATTTTTCAAGCCAAATGGCACCACCACAAACTCATAATGGTCATACCTTGTCTTGAATGTTGTCTTGYTGGTGTCTTCTTCTCTTATTCTCACCTAATGGTAACCCGATCTTGGGTCAATCTTAGAAAATATCCTTGTTCCTTTTAGTTGACCAAAAACATCATCAATGCGCAATAGAGTGTACTTGTTCTTTKTTGTAACCTTATTAAGTTGTCTGAAGTCAATACACAACCTCAGGTTTCTGTATTTTTTCTTCATGAAGAGCACTGGGGAACCCCAAGGTGAGACACTTGGGGCGTATGTACCCCTTCTTCAACAATTCCTCTAGCTGCATATACAATTCTTTCAACTTCATTGTGATCATTCTATAGGGAGTTTTGGACACTGGGGTAGCTCCAGGCATTAAGTCAATATCTCTTTTTGGTGGCAATCCTGGCAACACCCCAAACACATCTTCATATTCCTTCAAAACTGGATAGTCTTCGAGACTTGGCTCCTTATCCTTGGTTGGCTCTTCCATATGGGCTTCATACATCTAACATCCTTTCCTAAAAATTATTTGCAGCTGCAATGTTGAAATCTCTCTAATGAATATAGGCCTTGGAAGCCTTTCACTGTCCTTGAATTCTCCTCCTCATTAAGGCATGTGAAATCCTTGTTGTAGCAATCTAGGACAACATGCTACTTGTCCAACCAATCCATACCAATTAAGCAAAGATATGATCCAAGTGGTATGATGTTCAAATCTACCTTAGTGCTAACTCCATTCGTGCTCACTGGACAATCCTTGACAAGTTCATTGATTTTCCTCTTGGTTCAAGTGGCTAGTTGAACCAACCAAGACTTTTCATGCTTACATCTCTTCAACTAGTTGTTTTTTTTTAGCTATTTCCACAATTGCAATGGATCTTTGAACAAGAATTTAACCCCAAAATATCATATGAACCTGTAAAATTTTGAGACAAGGATTTTGGCGAGTAGTGATAAATCTGCAGTCTCAAGTAAGTGTAAAATGCTCAATAAATAAATAAATTCAATGCACACTCGAGAATGAAGGACTTTCTGCATAAAATAGTGATCATAGGAGTAACTATACAAAAGGCATTCCTCAAGGAGTCTTGTAGATCTATGATTGACAAGATGTTGGAAACTTTTGTTTTGAACATAAAATATCATTGACATGTAGCAACTACTATTACTAGAAACTGAATAGTGACAACTCTCAAGGGTTCAATCATTCAACACTTCACATGGTTGGTTTTTTTTTACTTGTCTTTTTCCTGCAACAATTTTTCTCACACAATCTTATGAATCTAAAGTGTAGCAGATCATACAATTTGTTCATATATTATCTCAAATCACAAAATGAACATAATATGTGGCTTCCTTATCTCATGATGATTTTAGCAGTATGTTAGAATTCATGACTTCTCTTTTCATCGTTTTCAATATAGAGTAATATACAAAGGACAAAGCAAAATAAGATTGCTTCCGCTGCTCTAGTTATATTATAGACTTTGAGAAGATGAGGTATGCTTTGCAAAACCTTGCATTGAGCTAAATCCAAGAAAGCCACCAAAGGTCTTTAACTTGAAATGATGGATGTTGCTATCAGGTTACCCAATTAGAGTCCTTCCCTTTGTTATTCCTGGCATGTTGCTTCTACACTTGGCATTTGTATGGTGACCGAGTCTACATCATTTTACTCTACTTATGAGTCAAAATTGATAGTCATCAGGGATACAACTAATGCCAAAAACAAGGACCTCTATGTATGACATTATAATAAAATCAATATAATAGGATTACTCACAGTGACAAGACCAATCAGAGTTTTATTTATAACACCCAAGCTAATCAAGACTCGGATAAGCAAAGCACAAATGAATGAGGATGAATAATTATCAGGCAGTCCAGAGCCAAAATTACTGCGTATGGAAGGATAAACCACAAACAAACTTGATCTTGGTTCTAACTTTAAAAAAAAAAAAAAAAAACACTACAAATGGAAGTACAATTAATTGTTGATTTTTTAAATAAACCAATAGAATCCAAAAGGTATGATATCTTAGCAATCAAACTCTTCATTATCAATTTACAATACAATAGCATAATGATAATACATTATACTTGAAGATAATTGGAGCAAACTGTGTCCACTTTCTGAGGGCAGCGTTGAAGCTTTGCAAGGAGGATTAGAAGTGAAAAATAAAAGTTGAAGAATTTGGAAGCTTTTCACTCTCATATTTACTCCATGCTGTGAATTTCCAACTATAAAAGTTTATCAATTGACTATTCTGCTTGTTCCTTGAGAGTACTCTTCTTCCCATGGACCTTGAGTCGTTATGGGTTGTATGAAGAGAGTACAATATTATCAAAAAGGATGTGTAGTTCCTCTAGAGAACAAGAGGTACAATCTTAGAGATCAAACTTCAATCAGTTCACCATGAAAAATGTGATCATTAGGACAACCATCCAAGGGAGCCTAAAAAAAGGATCTCCCAAGTCCAACCCTCTCTCATTATATAACCTTTGAGGCTCATGCTAGTTATCAATGTCATGCAAAAATGCTAATTGTTTTATTCTTAAAAGCATGACATTCACCCACACATATATCACATCCATGCACAATTAATAATTTCAAAAATATATAATTAGATATTATTCACCACATCTCAACCAATTTTATTGTTTTTGCCATTAGATGTTCCCTTAATTCATTTTTCTTTTCCTAATTGAGTGGGTGTACATGAAATGACTTTTTCCTATTAAATAATTTTTATAATTAACAACTTTCAACTTTTGAGTACTTTTCCCTTTATATAAACTATGCCTAAGTCTATATGAACAACCAAACCTTTATTGCACTTTTCGTTTTTATTATGCTAAGCTATTATGCAAATTGCAAATCAAGAATACTCATACATAGACTAAGGTTGATACCAAGGGTGATACCTCATTAACTTAGAGCCTTCAAACATCCAACATCAAGAGCTAGGCAAATGTTCACTACAACTCTTCAAGTACCAATTTCATGGTGGGTAATAGTGGGGTTGGGACCTAGTTAACCTAGCATGTTTACTTATGGTAAAAGACTAATGTTCACTAAGGAATCGGGAATGTCACCTTATTGTGTGCTCCTTAGTAGATTATTGTGAGTCACCGAATATGTAGCTTACCCTCACAACAACATGCAACCTTTAGGAAAAAAACATGAGTCTTTCACCTATTGCATGGAATTGAGTGCTAGCAGGCAAGAATATGCAACCTAGACCTCCTCTCCCAATAATACTCATGTCACACTCTTCATACAACCCTTTTCCCATGTATAATATTAATTGCAAATTGTTTTTCATGTCTCTGCATCAATTGGGTTTAGCTCGAGTGGTTGGGTAGCATGATTGTTATCCTTCCCACCTAGGTTCAATTCCCCTAAGTGACATGTTGGCCCATTGTGATAAGGCTAGAAGGGTAGACATTGTTGATGTTTTGTAGTAGCAGGAGGTATTCCCTCCTTGACAACGTTTCTTAGAGAGGAAGATTCCAAGAAGTCAAAGAAAGACCATTGAACAGTTGAAGAATACCCTAGAAGAGAAGTCGACCCCACAAGAAAATAATAAAGTGAAAATAGAATTTCCAAGAAGAGAATTCCGCCCCACGAGAAAATATTAAAGTGAAAATAGAATTTCCAAGAAGAGAAGTCGACCTCAGTAAAGTGACTTGAATATTATAAATAAAGGAGGATGTATCCTCATTTCAACACATTTTCAACTCATCATCTTATTATCCAAGCAGAGGAGAAGAAGGAGGCACAAGAGGCCATGGTTTCCTCATGAACCCTTGCTAGGGTTTCTATTTTGTCTTGGGAAGTTCAATGGAAGAGGTTGAGTACTCTAACACTCTCGATAAGGTTGTTACACATCATATTTCAGGGTTTTTCTTTTATTGCTCGTGGTTTCTTCATTGATGGTTTTGCTCTTGTGAATAGAGCTTGTTCATGGTTGTATTATGTTACTATAAATATCCTCTCTAAGAAAAGTTGGTTGGGTTTTTCCCCGAGTTTGGGGTTTTCCCAGGATAAATATTTGTGTCTTCTTGTGCTTGTCTATATGCTTCTAGATCCTCCTTATATTTTCAGTATATAGTTGTTGAATGTTAGATGAAGATCAAAATACTCTGGTAAATCTACTGCTACTGAAAATTTAAGAAAATCTAACATGGTATCAGAGCATGAGGGTTGAAGCCAGATTTGATCTAGTGCAAGACATTAGCAAGAACAAATATTTCTAGTCATTGGGGTTTTCTAGTGTCGGTGTTGAGGAGAAAATTGTACTAGGAAACTCCCCTAACCCTAGCGCATGTCCTAAAACCCTAGCGTTGGCTTTTTAAGAAGGTTGAAATTTTGGGATTTTCCAGGCCTAGGGTTTCTACAAGCGAAAATGACTACCAATCTGAGAGTTGAAGATAGGATGGGTGGAGCAGACAATTTCATATCATGGAAGCATATAATACTTTTCATTGTAGAAGAGAATGAGATATTGGATCATGTCAAGCAAGTTCTCCCATAACCAGAAGAGGAAGAGGCCAAGGCAAGGCATAAGAAGAATAAGATCAAGGCTAAGAGGATCTTGACAAATTCAATCAAGGACCACTTGATTCCTCATGTATCAGAATTGAAGACACCAAAGGAGATGTTTGATGCCTTATCAAGACTATATGAAAGCAAGAATACAAGCATGAAGCTAACAACTCATAAATGTGATAATAAACGAGTCAGATTTAGTTTCTACCTACTTCATGAGGATTTCTCAAATCAAGGATCACCTTGCAGCTATTGGAGATTCAATGGATGATGCAGAACTTGTGACTACAACTATAAATGGCTTTCCTTCTTCTTGGGATGTATTTGTTCAACGAATTTGTTCAAGAAGGAAATTGCCTAAATTTGACAAGCTATGGACTGCCTGTGTCCAAGAAGAATCAAGATTGACATCCAAGATGCAGAAGACCAATGATGAAGAGAATCAAGCTCTTATTGTTCATGTGAAGAAAAGGAAAGAAAGAAGAAACAATAGTATGAAGAAAAATAAAAGACATGTTCTATATCACAAGAAGGATGTATGTAAGATTAGATATTTCAATTGTCAGAAGTTGGGACACTTTGCTTACCAGTGTTCTCAAAGGAAAGGGAAGAGAAAACATCATGCACATGCAAAAGATATGGAGGAGTCTACATCTCAGAAGAAGACAAGGGAAACAAAAGATGAAGATTATGTCTTTATCTCAGCTCTCACAGGTACCATCACTCAAGGAAGTGATTTTTGGCTAGTGGACAATGGTACTTCCAAGAACTTGACCGAGTTCCGAAATTCTCTTATAAATTTGACAGAAAATAATTCATCCCTTCAGGTGGAACTTGGAGATGATTCCAATCATGTAGTAAAAGGAGTAGGAGAAGCTTCCTACCAGCTTGATTTAGGTAACTCTATTTCAATAAAGGATGCATTGCTTGTACAAGGTTTAAAGAATAATCTTCTCTCTATCTCTGCTCTAGAAGATCAAGGCTTCAGAGTAGCTCTTGTTGATGGCCAATTCCTTCTATGGCCTAAGGGTTCAAGTAAATATTCAACTACTGTGATTTGTGTCCGAGAGGGAGGATTGTATAAAATAAAGGGACACCCAACACAAGCCCTTGTACACAATAGTATTAGCTCTAGTGAGATATGGCACCAAAGACTTGCTCATCTCAACTATAGAGCCTTGCCAGTTTTGAGCAAGATGGTTACAGGTCTACCAAATATGTAGGTGGAGCATGATGGAGTATGCAAAGGATGTGCACTTGGCAATAATGCCAAGGGAATTTTTCCAAGTAGTGACAATAGATCCAATGGGATCTTGAACATTATACATTCATATGTATGCAGAAAAATGACGGTACCATCTCTAGGTAACGTTTTCTATTATGTCACTTTTATTGATGATTTCTCACATAAAACATGGATCTATTTCTTGAAAGCAAAAGATGAAGTTTTCAATAAGTTTCAAGAATTCAAGGCTTTAGTAGAAAATCTCTTTGGAAGAAAGATTAAAGTTTTGAGGTCATATAATGGAGGTGAATACACCTCAAATGAGCTCAAGGACTTTTGCAAAGAAGCATGGATTAAGAGGGAGTTGACAACTCCCTACAACTCCCAATAGAATGGGGTTGCATAGAGAAAGAACAGATCAATTGTAAAAGAAACTAAAGCAATGATCCATGACCGAAACTTACCCATGCATCTATGGGTAGAAGCACCCAGTACAATTGTATATGTCCAGAAAAAAGGTTCTCATAGAATATTGGGGAACAAGACACCAGAAGAAGTATTCACCGGAAATAAACCATAATTCATCCACCTGAGGATATTTGGTTGTCTAGTGTACATACATGTTCCCAACGAAAAGAGAATGAAGCTAAAGCTTTCGGGAAAGAAGGGCACCTTCGTTGGATATAGTGAGACTTCAAAGGATTATAGAATATACATCCCCAGATAGAGATAGATTGAGATTAGCAAGGATGACACCTTTGATGAAGAAGTAGCCTTCAAGAAATCTAGAGAGTCTCACATGGATGAGGACAAAAAAGAGCAAGAGGCTCCAAAGGATGTAGTGATGATTGACTCTACTCGAGAAGAACATATCCCAGAAGATCAGAATGAGACAGTAGAGCCAACAATACCGGTAGATCCACCCAAAGAGGTTATAGTTACCAATAAGAGACTAGCATGGCTCCATAACGCTTTGCAAGAAGCAGAAAAACATGTAGCTCCCAATGGCTCCTTCAGAGAGAGCAAGAGACCACGCAAGTTTTCTAGCTATGTGGTGTTGATGAGTAAGATCATTGATTCAAAACCTTCCACTTATGAGGAAGTTGCAAAGCAACAAGTGTGGAAGGATGCTATGATGGAAGATTACCAGTCCATCATGAAGAATGATGTGTGGGAAGTGGTTTTGAGACCATGAGGGAAGTCAGTGGTGACTTCTAAGTGGATCTACAATATCAAGCATGTTGCAGATAACAACATAGAGAAGTACAAAGCTAGATTTGTGGCGAGAGGATTATCCCAGAAAGAGGGAGAAGATTGTGATGATACATTTGCTTCAGTAGCCAGGTACACTTCTATTAGATCTATTATTTATATTGCTTCTATTATGGGTTGGAAATTACACCAGATGGATGTAAAGACTGCTTTCTTGAATGTTGTAATTGAAGAAGAAGTATACATATAGAAGCCACAAGGTTTTGTGATCTATGGGAAGGAGTCCCATGTTTGTAAATTGAAGAAAGCTTTGTATGGGCTTAAGCATGCACCTAGGGCATGGTATGCCATAATAGACAATTATTTTATGAGCTTGGGGTTTACCAAGAGCGATGCAGATCCCAACCTTCACTACAAGGTTGAAGATGGTTGCCCCTTAATATTGGTACTATATGTGGATGAATTGTTTCTTAGAGGGGATGAGAAGCTCATAGATGGGTGCAAGAGGGAGCTCACTTCAGAGTTCGAAATGAAGGATCTGGATTTGATGCACTGTTTCTTGGGATTGGATATATGCTTTGCAGTGAACACATTGAGTCAATACATGGTTGAACCTGGACATGTACATTTGGTAGAAACAAAGTATGTATTGAGGTACTTGCATGGTATGGTTGGATATGGACTTAGATATGTCTTGGATGGTGAAGTAAAGCTGCAAGGTTATGCAAACTTTGACTGGGCGGGGAGTGCAGTGGAAACAAAAAGCACATTAGGATATTGCTTTAGTTTGGGATCAGGTATGATCTCATGGTTGAGCATAAAACAATCGTCGGTGGCAGTCAATACAATAGAGACAGAATATATAGCAGCCAATATTGCAAGCCATGAAGTAGTGTGGCTTCAGAAGTTGCTTGCAGGACTATTTGATCTAGAGTTGAAACCAACCTCGATATACTATGATAATTAAAGTTGTGTGAAGCTTTTAGAGAATCTAGTCTTTCACGACAAGTCAAAGAATATATAGATCAAATACCATTTCATCTGAGACATGGTCCAGAAAGGAGCAGTGGAACTCCGGTACATATTCATAGATGAGTAGATAACATACATTCTCACCAAGCCTCTATCTAAAGTGAAGTATGAATACTTCAGAGACAATCTTTCCATGATGAAGAATGTCCACCCTCGTTGAGAGGGAGTTGTGATGTTTCTCCTACAATGGGAAGATACTCTCGTTCTAGTGAAGGGATTCCTAGATCGGTCATGTGAAGTGACTGAGAGAGTAATGAGTAACCTGGTACGAGTCTTGCCTAAGCCATGTAAAGTGGCTAGGTGTGATTAGGACTTGCAACGTGGTCTTGTCTATGCCATGTGAAGTGGCTAGGTGTGATGGGGACCATGGCGTAGCCTTGCCTAAGCCATGTGAAGTGGCTAGGTGTGAATGAGGCTATGGTGTTGGTCTTCCCCATGCCATCTGAAGTGGATGGTTGTGATTGGGACTACTAAGAGAGGAGAAACATCGTAGATACTTGCAACATAGTCTTGAGACTATGATGGTAGTCTTGCCCATGCCCTGTGAAGTGGATGGGTGTGATTGAGAATACTAGAGGAGAACATCATAAAAGAATACCTCCCTCGCTAAGAGGGAGTGTTGATGTTTTGTAGCAGCGGGAGCTATTCCCTCCTGAACATCTTTTCTTAGAGAGGAAGATTCCAAGAAGTCAAAGAAAGACCATTGAACAGTTGAAGAATACCCCAGAAGAGAAGTCGGTCCCACAGAAAAATAATAAAGTGAAAACATAATTTCCAAGAAGAGAAGTCGACCCTAGTAAAGTGACTTGAAGATTATAAATAAAGGAGGACGTCTCCTCATTTGAACACACTCTCAACTCATCATCTTATTATCCAAGCAAAGGAGAAGAAGGAGGCACAAGAGGCCATGGTTTCCTCATGAACCCTCGCCATGGTTTCTATTTTGTCTTGGGAAGTTCACTTGTAGAGGTCGAGTACTCTAGCACTCTCGCTAGGGTTGTTACACATCATATTTCAGGGTTTTGTTTTTGTTGCTCAGGGTTTCTTCATTGTTGGTTTTGCTCTTGCGAATAGAGCTTGTTCATGGTTGTATAATGTTACTAGAAATATTCTCTCTAAGAAAATTTGGTTGTGTTTTTCCTCGAGTTTGGGATTTTCCAAGGATAAATATTTATGTCTTCTTGTGCTTGCCTATCTACTTCTAGATCCTGCTTATATTTTCAAAATTGTTGAATGTTAAATGAAGATCAAAATACTCTGGTAAATATATTGTTGCTGAAAATTTAAGAAAATCTAACAGACACCCCTAGATAAAGGTCCACTTCGGTATGTCTTGGGATGCATCGACCCTTGCTAAGTCACAAGTTATTGGTATATCTAGCATGCAAGTTGTTGGATATACTCTGGGGTTATAATAGTAACCAATTGGTTTTATCCTGGGTGTGGCCCAGATTACTCTAACGAATTACCAATTGCCATGGTTTAAAAAAATTATATTTCTTGTCTATGCACACATTTGGAGACAAACACATCAAATACTAAAGAACAATAAAAGAAAACATTAAACAAGGACATACACATGATAATCACAATTTTCTCGACCCCATCCTAGGTCCACACATATTGAATCAATCCAGAGTCTTCATGGACATGCGCTTGTAAATCCTTCTTGTCACACTTGGCAGATCATCAATAATTTTTGTAACAATATACCATTTCAATATCGCAAGTCATAAATCCATGACCCAATCATGACACCTATTCATCATCAAATATGTTTCATATAATAATGATTAATACCTAGTCACATCAACACTGATAAAGATTATGTCGACCAAAACAGTTTTAAACTTCCATTTAGTCTAATGTATCCATCAACAAAAACCTGGGTCATTCACACATTCATAATGCCCTCAGAGAATAAAAATAATAGCAATGTCAAGTATCAATAAGGGTAATCAACAAAGGGCACTACATATAGCATGATCTCATCAGGGACATGCAAAAAAAAAACATTCAACATATTGCTTTGATATCACTGATCCATAATGGATTGAGAACAAAATGAATTAACATAATATTACAAAGATAACACAAGATACAATATGAAAACATAATATTACCATGAAAACCAAATTTTGTTAATGAATCAAATGGTGAAAATCACTACAATGTAGATAATAATACAAAATGGATAGAATAGTGGTAGCTTGTCTCTTAGAAGAGATGTGATGCATACACTTATTTGCAAAAAGCCCCATAATAAGAAGTTGAAACTATATTTTACAATGATGCCAAAAACCTTAAGATGAAAAACCCTAATATGAAAGAATCCCAACTCTAGCACGAAAGTAGGGTTGAGTAGGAACGCCAAGCTAGATGAATCTGAGCTATTTGAAATAAAAGGGATCCTTGTTGAGATAATCGCTTTTCACTCTATGTTCTATTTTGGATTTGCTTTAGCTTGTTGAAAATAAAATTAACAAGTTAAGTCAATTGCATAGGTATTCGACGTAAAAATTGTGAAAAATGCATGGGAAGGCCCTAGAAATATGTCAAAAAATCATGACTCAAAAACTGCAAATATTAGAATATTTTTTGAGATAACCTTAGATGGTCACCTAGATCAAATTGCTTGATAACTCATTCAMTTTTAATAACCATGATATATCTAAAAACTCTATTAACCTAGAAAGAGTATCACATCATCTCTGAAACGACACATATCAATTTAATCTTGTTAATATGTTTAAATCAAAACATTAACAAAATTAAACATAAATCTTATTACATAATCTTAAACTCAYTGTCCAACATATTTGAATCTCGATAAAAACAACATTTAATGTACTAAAAAATGCTCAAACATGGCACAAAACACATAACTCAATATCCAAAGTTCACTTTATATAAAAATGTGTTTTGATTAATTTTTATCAAACACAAGCTTTGACTCAATATTTTCAATGTTTAAAATATAAAAAGTTATATTTGGAAAACATACATAATTGATCCTTTTCCTCGAAAAAAAAATCACATTTATATTTCCAACATAGAAATGTAAATACATTCTTCAATGGTCACTGATCAATACTAAAAAAGAGTGACATCATCATGATTACCTGACAAGACTTATTTACAGAAAAATGCTAATTTTCAGCTACATAACATCCATGATAGAGGACCTCTATACTTGGACATATACCAATATTTCTAGTATGTGAAGTTTAACAAAAATAACATTTAAAAGACAAACATGCCTAAATTTCATTTAAGGGGAAGGACTTCGATGAAATCTCAGACCCCTCCCTTACTTTGAGTTTGGTCACTATAGAAATTGCACTAAAAAGGCTTTCTTTTAGTGAGTCCACAAGAAAAACATAATCGATATTACTCAAAATTCAATTATGATTGTTATCTTAAATTTTGTTATAATATTCCACAATCCCAACCTCTCTTACTTTTACCTAGATAATTCTTCCTTCACTCTTCAACCTTTTGTAGAATCACCACTTTTGCAACTTTCCATTCATACACTCATTATTAGTCCCTGTCGTAGGCGTAGAGGAACTCTAGCGATTGATAAATCGTTGACTTCATATTAGTCTGTTCTTTGACCACAAATATTTCCATATTATCTATTGTTGTATCCAGGGAACTGAAAACATCGATTTTTATATTAAAAAAAGTACCATCTTTGTCATGATCTAATTGGACAAGGGATTGGAGGTCTTATTGTTGGCTTCGCTATTCCCAATGTTATATATGTTGGCATATCTTAAGTATTTGATCGTATATGGTCTTTTTGAATCATATATTTTGTTATGCATTCATCGAAGGTGGATTAATGCTAGCATTAATTTGAATGTTTGGTTTAGCATTTTATGCTAGGTAAATTTATGGCAATGTTTGATATGGTGGAATATCCAAAGTTTTCCCTTCCAATACATTCTCTGGTGTTCGAACTATTGTTACTAAAAATATAAAAAAAAATTGGGATACGTCAGAGACCTGGCACATTGAATTTTTTCTTAAATGTTTACAATGCATTTCTGACAGACTTAAATGTTTACCTAACATGCTTGGTAGTGTTGAATGGTTACTTAACATGCTTTTTACAAGACATTTTCTTCTGTTTTTAAAATTTATATGATCCAGCGGCATTGTTGGTTCAATGGTCCATGCTTGTTTTTCGCATGGCACTGATTTCTTATTTGCATGTTGTTGTTGTTCTTGCTTACCTGTTCGTGTTGTTGTTGTTTGCACGTTTGGGTTTCTGCAATCGTGTTTGGAACAACATCGTTCCTGGGGGGTGGTTGCTATGTTTGCCTAACAGGCATGGTAGTGTTGAATGGTTACTTAACAGGCTTGTTACAAGACATTTTCTTCCATTTTTAAAATTTATATGCTCCAGCGGCATTGTTGGTTCAGTGGTCCATGCTTATTTTTTGCATGGCACTAATTTCTTATTTGCATGTTGTTGTTGTTCTTGCTTGCCTATTCGTGTTGTTGCAGTTTTCATGTTTGGATTTCTGCAATCGCGTTTGGAACAACATCATTCCTGGGGGGTGGTTGCTCCTTGCTTCTTTCTTCGTTGTATGTTGTTTATTGTTGGTTGATTCGACTTTGCAGGGTTGTGGTCCTGTGCCTGCACTTGGGCCTTTTGGTGCTTCTTAGTTGGGTTCTTATTTGGTGCTTGTTCTTGTTTGCCCAGGGTTTGCAATGTTGGGATTCTGCATCTACGGTTGGATCTCTAGTTACATTTATTTGCAGTGCAGTTTGCATAGAATACTATTAAGTTAAAATAACAGACTAAAGAATTGCAGGCGATGTAAATTGCATCTCTTACATGTTGAGGTAGAGTTCGTCGGCCTCAAAATATATTTCATGGTTATATTTTATCGGCCTCAAAATATATTTCATAGTTATGAGAGTGCCTTTTGTTGTGTGGGAGATATACATGTTCTCTCCCTTTTACTCTCCTGTTGTAAATTGTGTTTGACTCTATAGTTTATCGCGTTTGTGTGGTCATTGCGAGCGACCATCGTTCGGTTGCATAGTTTATCGCGTTTGTGTGGATGCGGCTTCGCGAATAGGTTCTATCGAACTATAAGAGGTCGTGTTTGATGTACACATTAGCTTTCTCGAATTAGTTTTCTTTAAAATAAGGCCTCCTCGACAGAAGAGAATGCAATTTATGAAATTATAAATTTCCTGGACAACATAAGTTAATGATCGCGGGTTCTCGGGGTGGCGGGCTGAATATTGGGCTTCTGTTGTTCCGTGCCCTGCAAATACCATGAAGAGTTTTGTGATCATTCCAACCATATGTCGTTCGGTTGCATACTTAGCCAGTTTTATGGACGTGGCTTCGCAGACAGGTTGTATTGAACTATGACAGGTTGTGTTCGGTGTATACATTAGCATTCCCGAATTAGTTTTCTTTAAAAGAAGGGCTCCTGGACAGAAGAGATTGAAATTTATCAAATGATAGGTTTTCTGGAGAGCATAAATTAAACATAGGAAATATGTAATTTTATAAAGTAGATATATAAAGCATGCATGGAGCCCTCATCCCATACTTCGTCAGTTTTTACAACGCGGGTTCTCAGGGTAGCCGGCTGAAAATTGAAAATTGGAGAGTTCCACGATATACAAATTGACAATCGGACTTGCAGACTATTTGAATTTGAAGGGCCTCATGTCCAAAAAAAAAATCATTCTTGAAATAGTTTACGTACGTTTTACATACAATTGTGGACAAAAAAAAATAGTAAGCATTTTTTGGATCGCGGATTCTGGGGATGGTGGGCTCTAAAATTTATTTTGTTGTTCCATGTCCTACAAATAGCATGGAGAGTTCTGCAATATACAAATTGACAATCATACTTGCAAACTATTTGAATTTCAAGGGCTCATGTGCAAAAAAAACTAGCATTGTCGAATTACTTTCCTTTAGGTATGTTTTACATACGCTCTTGCACAAAAAAAAAAAATAGTAGTAATGTCTGTTACATAGGGCTCCATCCCCGTTACCTTCAGTGCTTCCCAATACACATTAAATATGCTTTCAAAAGTCAGGACCGACCTGACAGGTTCAAAAAGATGGGCTTTAATAACTGGAAAGCTCGAGGACATCTCCCTTTAAAATCAATAGATAGGAAAATATTATGGGATCTGGTAATTTCTTTTTGCCTGCATTTTGAATTTGCGATTTTTTTTTTTGGCTTGTGCAGTTTTAGTTTTCTTAAAAGCTTCAGCATAGTTCACGAACGTGTCACCCACAGAGGCCTTGACGTCATGTCCCTCTTTAATATTGTGCATTTCGAAAAGATGGGCTTTAATAACTGGAAATCTCGAGGACATCTCCCATTAAAATGAATAGACAGGCGAATATTATGGGATCTGGTAATTTCATTTTGCCTGCATTTTGAATTTGCGAAAATACTTTTTATTTTTATTTTTTTTGCCTTGTGCAGTTATAGTTTTCTTAAAAGCTTCAGCATAGTTCGCGAACATGTCACCCACAGAGGCCTTGACGTCATGTCCCTCTTTATTATTGTGCATATCTTAGATGTCAAATTTGAGAATCTGCTCGGATATGAGAATTTTAATACGTGCTGGTAGTCACTATTCAACGTACATATTTGAAAAGATTGGCATTAATAAGTGAAAATATCGAGAACATCTGTCATTAAAACGAATCAACACAAAATCTACGAAAGATCATCCAGTGTTGCTTTTAGATACTTATTTCCATTTCTCTCTATCATCAAAGAGTTTCGCTTTAGGGTGCCTTCGTTCTAATGTTCCTGGTAATAGACATGTAAGACAACTTAGAGATGCGATTGAGGGGCAGATGAAAGAAGAGAGACTAGTTTTATGTGACGTGAGCTTTGAGTAAAAAAAAAAACTCTGTTATATAAGAGAAACTCAGAGAGGACGAAAAAAAAAGAACAAGTATGTTTTGGTTGGTGTTTTCCCTGTATTTGATTCTTTGGTTGGTTGAAAAGGTTGCCTAGAGATTTGTTTGTTGAACTTCTTTGTTTTCTTGCTGGGAATTGTAATGGATTTTGAGGTCACGTGCAAAATAGTTCTTTGTTTAAGTATATAGCTTCTTCCAACAACATAGTTTTGGAAAGTGTATGGAATTGTACAGATCGCAGAAGAATTTGTCTTCCTCGGGGGCAGCGCATTTACAGTCGCTTGCAAAATGGCCTGTCATGTTCGTAAATGACGTGAAATATTACTCCATTTGCGAATGTAACCAGAGGCGGGTAACACAAACTTTATGGGTGGATAAACGACATATTATCACTACAAAAGTTTCTATTTCATAGTTTGATGAGTTGCATGTGGGTATGGTAGCCGGCTTGACAGAAAGGCATGTTCTTTGTCAAAGTTTGTTCGGTTTCCTATGGATGCAGTTTCAGACTCCACATATTTGGTGTCACCTCCGAACATTCCAGACCTTTCTGTGGGTCGCCATACCTCCACCGCTATGAGGAAAGATATATTGTTATGCCATTTGCAACATTTGATACACTTGCCACACCTATGTTGATGCGTTCTGCAACATTTGAGGCACTTGCCACACCTTTGTTTCCCGAAGAAGTTATGTGCCTCAACAGATTTTCATTTTGCATCTAGGTTGGACGTTTCTTCCAATTTAGTGTAATAAAGCAAAGAAATTCCACATACAAATCCTCAGGTAGGCTTCTCAACCAAACAGATGATCGAATACAGGGAGAATACCAATAAGAGGAAAATTAATACTTGACAAAGAATGGAATGTTGAATAAGCATCCATTGCAAGCATGCCATATCTGGAACTGACAAGGTATTAAAAAAATTGGCATAGATGTACTTGGCAGCACCGATTAAGTACAAAACCCAAAATTGATATTCAACTCTTTTTTTACGAATAAAGAGTTTGAACGTTAAGAAAACTGTGAAGAAGCTTCATCAATGTACATATTTTTTATTGGTCGACAGCAGGTGAAATCGCAATCGTTGTCGCAAATAGCCTCATCTGTATTTTGTAACCCATCTTATTTGAATATAGAATAATTTCAGTTTATTTTTTAATAGTATTTTCCAATTTCTGGTATTTGTTTTAATTGTATTTTGTACCTTCTTCCCCTGTGTCGTTAAACATGAAGGACAAGCTTTTGTTTCTGCTGCCCAGTACTTCGATCTAAATAAAACCTGCTCTGTTCTTTCTTTACATTTTACATTTAGGAATAATTTTTCATAGGCCATACTTATGTGGCATCGACCTTGTATTTAAAGAAAGAAATTGGAGGACCCATCCTGCTTCCATTCTTTAGGTCATCCTACTTCCATTCTTCGGGTTCCGTAAATAGAATGAATTAATGAGTTACAACAAGGCGGCTAAACTGTTGATGCAATGTTCCTATGGAGTATGGTGGATATATTGCAACTTCTTCTATTTGATAATATATGTGCATATATACTAATATCAGTACTATTGGAATAAATACAAAAAACTTAATCTTCGACAAAGCTTAGGCAATTATGTTTGGGTTTGCGGTATTAAACAACTATGTCCTCTGTTCCATTGTATACATCTTGCAGCCTAAGAACTTTCGTAGTCTGCAATTTATGCTTTGATTACTTAAGTCACACCAAATTTTGATTCCATTAATATATATTAGTATGCATACTATTCAGATAAATATGAAAACTTTCTCAATTGATAGATACTAATATGAATACTGTTGAAATAGATATCAAAACTTTGTCTTGGCCAACACTTAGCCAGTTATCCGGGCACCAGGCCCTTGGTTCGTGGTACCCTGTACCTATGTCCCTTGTTTCGTCATACACATGTTGCAGCCAAAGAACTTCAGTGATCTGCAGTTAATGCTTTTGCTAGTGAGAACCCATCAAACGTTCGAAAACATTCCCATTAATAAATGGAAAAATAAAGTTTTTTTCAACTGTCAGATACTTATCTTCATCTCCATTTGTATCTTCACATGACGAATCTAATCGACCATTGTACCTTTCCATAGCTAGGCAATTTTATGGACGTGGTTGCCGGATTAACTATATACTTAGTGTTGTTTCTATGGTATCCGGTTCCAGACTTGGCAGGTTGACATGTCTTCATCTCGATCTATATCCTCGCATGACAGATCTGACCAACCGTTGTTCCTTTCCATACTTAGCCAATTTTATGCCCGCCGCTGCGGGGCCGGTAGTTGCAAACCCAACTGCTTATCGTTCCACTATATACATGTTGCACTCAAAACATCCGTGATCTACAATTCCACCACAGGTTCCTTGTATACATTAACTTTGTTCAAAGTATCTGTTGTTGCTTTCCATCCCCAACAACTTCGCGTCTTTCCTGATATACATAAAAAATGCTCTTACTAGTGACAAGTGGACATAGTGGTACGAAAGACACTTCTGTGATCTGCAATTTATGCCTTAACTAGTGAGAACTCAGCAGGGATTCGAAAGCATTTGCATTAATAATCAAACACTAGATGTTTTTCTGTGAGATACTTAGTTCTTTTTCCCTTCTCTTCTTCCCGTGTATTATCTACAATTCCACTGCGAACTCCTCCATCCTTTTTCCCTTATTTTCTTCCCGTGTATTATGGGACTATAAAATATGGACCTGATATTTTATAAAGCATGTACAAATTCCACATTCCATACCTAGAGACATTTTGGATCGCGGGTTCACGGGAAAGCGGGCTCAAAATTGGGCCTCCATTGTTCTGTGGCCTACAAATAGCACCAATAAGACATTAAAGTATGGACATGATATCGTAGAGCATTATGGGACTATAAAGTATTTCCCTTTTTTTCTTCCCCTGTATTATGGGACTATAAAGTATGGACATGATATCTTACAGCATGTACGAATTCTACATTCCATACATAGCGACATTTTTTATCGTGGGTTCTCGGGCGAGCAGGCTCAAAATTGGGCTTCCATTGTTGCGTGTGTTACAAATAGCACCCACCATTCCACGATATACAAATTGACAAGTGGACCTGTGGACTGGCTGACTCAACATTTCACTTCTATTGTTTTGTGTCCTCCAAACAAAGCTTCCAGTTCCGCGATATACAAATTCACACACGGAATGCAGGGTTGGCGGGGTGGAGATTGCCATTGTTTATGGATGCTAATCCCTATGAAGTATCTAAAATATTTTCAATACTAAATTAGCTCTTAGTAGTGACAATTGGACACAAAGGTATGAAACAGGTGGCATCGCACCCTGCGCAATATACAAATTGGCTACCTATTTTGTACCTGTTTTTTTCCCTATCCGCGACCTCCGTACTTTCTTACTATGCAATTAGAAACCTTTCATGCTAATAGCTTATGATGCAGGAACCGTCAACATTGTCATTAATGGGCGAAATGCTCGAGGAGATCTCCCATTATTACGCATTAAACCAAGATGTGCGGAGATTTATTTTGTCCCTTCCGATTGTTCATCTCGAACACGTGTCGTCGTGTTGGGCCGCTCAAGAAATCTACAATGCTTAACTGCTTATTGCGATATTCGCCATGTTCGCAGTTCTATGTATGCAATTACTAGTGTTTAATGTTAACAACGCATCATGCAACAACGTTCCAAATTGTCATTAATCAACGAAAGTCTCGAGGACATCTCCCATTGACACGCTTTGGACCAAAATTTGCGTAGGGTTATATTATCCCTTCCAACTTTACATTTCATTCATTGTCTGGAACCAACAAATGTCCTTGTAGACTTATGGCGGCAAGTCAACAAGATTTTTGTGGAGATACATTAAATATGCTCGCACACGAGGACCAGAACTTTCAGTGGTCGAGGGCATAATTTTACTATTCATCTCATTCCGCCCATAACAAAGTGATTTGGACTTCTGGAATCGCTCATGTAGGTTGCGTCCCTGAGGTTTTTGACTGTAAGGAGGTGGTCTCTTGGTGCAACAAAAAATATATTCCAGGGCAAAGAGTTATTCCACTGCGTGACCATTCTCCTATTTCTTTGTCACCTCAGGTCTTCCACGAGATGTTAAAGTTGTTGAAGCCAACATTGACATTCAGAGGAAAAGACTGCAAGTAGTTTCTAGAAAAACATCATAACGGGTTGGACATCTTAGCTGACTTCCTCGAAGACCTGACAACAGTTCCTGAAGATATCACAAGGTTGCAGGTAAGTTCCTTTAGAAATCCATTCCGGGAAATTGCTTCGTTGTTTACAAGAATAACGGGACATGCATCCACATCAATCATTTCCCATATAATTATTTATATTTTGTATTTCACAGTCAAGGAACAATACATTTTCGATTGGGGGAAGCTAATTTCCATTGAGCTCTACTCCCAGTTGTCATGATTCAAAGAATCGAATAAATTTTATATGTCATCCTACTTGATTTTCATAATTATGTATTGTTGCCCGTTTCCAAAACTTTCTCTTTCCAAAAAAATAAACTGTGAATTCGACCCAGTAACATTCTGGCACGAGGCCCTGTAGAGGCACAAGGCCTCCCATTGTTTTTATGAAGTTTTCAATGGATTTGTCTCAGTTTTCAAAGATTTACTGTTAGGAAAGGATGCTCCACGGATGTCTAGCCAGGCAACCAAGTTTTTGAACAGGAAGGGCACACTTGAGCAAGTGGAAAATCACAGTGTCCTCGTGGTCTTTGGCTCTAAGGAAAATCCTTCCTTCCTTCCATGCCACATCATGGACAAGATGTTTTTTGCAGAAATAGCAAGGCAATACAACCACTCATTGCATTTTTTCCATGACAAGAAAAAAAAACCAGTTCATTCCTCTGTCTTGGAAAGTCGGAGATTTCGTGTGCAGAAACATCAACAAGATTGAGGAGTTTGCCGCCCATTTCAAGAAATTGAACCTAACGTACGCTGAAAGGCTAAAAGGATTGAACCTAATGCCATTTTTCGAGAACATTTGTTGGGCGTTGGCTTTAACACCTCTTTTATCCATAGACACCTGACCCAAGACAGGGACAGTGTCGACAACAATCCTGCTTGTGCCGATTGCGACGTAGAGACATTGCAAAACACAATTGAATTGTATAGACAGCATGGAAAAGTATCCGGTGAGAAGAGTACCCAGTCGCCCACCAACACTCCCAAGAGCACGACATCACGGAGCATCGCTTCGAGGGTCCACCCCAGTAAAAAAGCAACCCAGAAATCTTCGAATGGAGGAGGAGATAATAACCCTACTCGCATAAATATTGATAGTTCTCACAAAATTCCACTGACGAAGAAGAGAAAAAGCAATGCAAGGCAGGCGGAGGAACCTGAAATTGAAAGTGGAAAACTGCAACTTGAAATTGAAGTTGAGCACATGCAAAAAATTGGATCATCCGCGACGAAAATATCTAAGACCGACTTTTTTGACATAGATGAATCCTTCATAATCCATAGCGCTATTTTTGATAGACAATCTGAAAGTATGGTCATTGAAAAGAGATATGTAACAAACAGGAAAGACAAATCTTGCACAGAGATTAACTTTGGTGAAATGTCGCCATCCCAAATCTGCTCATTTCACCAGGTAACTAGTGAAATTCTTTGTGATTCCATTGGAGGAATTGAGACGGAAAATGGCAATCTGAAACACCGCCTCAACGAATTTGAGCAGGCTTTCATTGCAACCCTAGAATTTGCTAGTCCTTTGGAAAAAATTGTGCCTGCTACCACTACAGCGAAGATAAAAGTATCCTCTACCCTCCTTGCATGCTCTAGATCCCTTGTAGAGAATAACATCAACAAAAAAATGCAGTTAGTTACTGAAGCCTGGGAAACATCACAAAATTTAGTTTCCTTTGGAAAGAAGGCCAATGATTTGTTGCAACATTTGGAGGCGAATTTAAAAAATGAACAGCTTTTCTGTCATCAGGTACAGGCCCCTTTTACCGATTATGCCGTCAACACATTGAAACTGAAAAGAGGACAGGAGAAACTCCCCTCCCCAAAGCGCACCAAAAAAGTAAAAGCATGTTGGAAAAAGAAAGTTGACAAACTAGAGCTCATTGTCAAATCATGTAAACAAGTCATATAAAAAAAGGACAATTATTCACAAGCCTACTCCAGATGGACTTAGCGGGAACTACCAACGACGTTCAAGATCGTAACTTAATTCTCAAATCCTTGTCAATCACCAAAGAAGCCTTCCAAGAACAAGTTGATATTTTAAAGGGGTTGTCTTTAGAAAAATTTTACAGCATACTTGAACATCGTCTAGATGAGCACGAGCGTTGTGTACTGGACTATGCCTCACACAATGAAGAAATTGAATAGAGTCTGCATGGTATTTCAATGGATAAAAGAAAATTAGAAAATGACCTTTACGACATAGAAATCCAGGAAGAAATCAACACAGCCCCCATGAAAAGCTACATCGAAGAATGGTTCCAATAGAGAATGGAAAGCCTCGTCCAAGAAGGGCTACAATCGGTCAACAAGACTCCGCTGACCATGGACGACAGCAACAAAAACACATCGGCTTCATAATAAGTTTATACTGGCAACTTGTTTTCTTTATCAATCCAGTTGAACTCTATGCTGTCATTTTATTTTCTTTATCAACCCACCTATGACCTCTTTATATAGAAAACTGTAACCAAAGAATCATAACTTCCAATTTCTTCTTTTAAGGTCTTCCTCTCTACCGTCATGAATTTCTTGTACTTATTTATTTTTATGGTCCGCGGGAGCCCCAATCCCAATCTATATGACAAACACATTTAAATTTTCAGAAACATGTAACAAACATTATTAATTTTTGATAAATTCCAAAGAAAATTGATTCAACAATGCCTTTATTGTATAC
>ML781411.1:188043-200247 GCA_009831015.1 Picea engelmannii
TATGGACATCTGCATAGCATTGTTCGAGCAGGATGGAGGAAGAGCAGTTGGAGGAGACTATGCTCGAGCTTTCCAACAGGCTGGACTCACCAAGCGACTACACATAGGCCACTCTCCCAGACTTCTCTGGTGCGAATGATACTGAAGTTATGGACTCCATAACTGGTAAGTTGAAACACATTTTCCCATCCTTATATTTCTCATTGTCTACATGGGAAAGGGATCAGTTAGATAGTTCCTCTACATTGGTTATGGGTGCTCCGTCCATTCACTTCAAAGACTTTCCATCGACAAAGGAGACCCTACCCATGACTATAGATATTGTTGACACATCCTTGAGGAATGGGTCACAAGCTTCTACTTCACCCGATTACCCTCTTTCTCGGTCTTCCTTTCAACACTTGGGTGAGACTTCTCAAGTTCAGTCTTCCATTCCCCCAACCTCCTTGTTCCCACGGGCCCCCCTCTCTCCCTTGGGTGAGAGTCCACGGGTCTCTTCCTTTGTTAAAGAGCCCCTTTCCCTCCCTCTGAAGACACTATTGGACTAGCTGGCGAGTCACAAGAGCCATTGGGGGATTTCGACGCAAGCTTTAGAGAACCCAAGCTTGGGGATAGCTCCCTTAGTGCCATTATGGATAGCCTGGTTTTGTCTTACAGGGAAGCACTCTCCCCTATACCTCTTCCTACCTATTCTGGTAGAGCTATCATTCGTCCACAAGAAAGGGCTACAGAATCGGGTACCTTTGGAAACACAGGGGAGAACTTGGAAAAGGATTTCTTTTGGTCAAAGGGGAGGGGTCTTGAACTCGCACCTATCAAAACTAGGAGTGCATGCTGTAAAGTGACCACCTCTGTCAAACCACCTGATACTTTTCCTACTAATACACATCTTGATCTCCGGGCGCTTAGATGCATTAAAGCTCTGATGAGAGAAAAACCATGATAATGCTCTTACTAAATATCAAAGGGGTAGGGGGGACTCTCAAATCTGCCTCCCTTAGACGACTGGTCACTAGGACTACTCCAGATATTATCTTCCTTCAAGAAACCTTAGTTGATGGCACTAAAGCGAGAACCTTTTTTGAACAAATTATGTCCAAATTGGCATACTATTACTGCAGGCTCTTCGGGCACTTCGGGTGGACTAACAGTTTCCTGGGATCCTACAAAGTTTACTTTGGTACCTTATCTTTGTTGTGGTGGTATCATCTTGACATGTACCAGCCTCTGGAACGGTCAACTGATCACACTGTTGAACCATGCTCTGATAGGAAACGTTTATGGGATCAGGTGGTAGATAGCGGACTCCTTGATCACATAAATTTGATTATTGTTGGGGACCTAAACTTCACTACCAGTTCCAGAGAAGTTTGGAGAGTATCGACATCTTTGGATCCTTTGGTTGGTTACTTTGGTTCGCTTCTACAAGATCATCATCTTCTTCGGACGCTATAGTTCATACTTGGCGCAATGGACATTCGAGTTCAGAAGCTATTTCTAAAAGGCTGGATTGGTTCGCTTCTACAAGATCATCATCTTTTTTGGATGCTATAGTTCATACTTGGTGCAATGGACATTCGAGTTCGGAAGCTATTTCTAAAACACTGGATTGGTTTCTACTCATGTAATACATGGCTTTATAGGATGGAAGGATTAGGACTTGGCTCAACTATCCATACTTCTCGGATCATGCCATGATCCTTCTACAATTGGATTCTCAATCGATTCCGAAAGGTTATCCTTTCAAGTTCAACTCGAGTTGGATGCTTGAGTCTGATTTCTACACTATAGTAAGAGATGTTTGGAAGGATCCCATCTTCCTATCTGAGTTGGATTTGCAGAAAAGACTGGTCTGGAAACTTAAAACTTTAAACACAGTGTAAATCGATGGGAAAAAAACCTCAAAAAATAAAATTTGCACAGACGAAAAGAGTTGGAGATTGATCTACAGGCTATTCTACACTTGGACCTTCAAGCTGGAGGATAGAGTGGCAGGTATAACACCTTGAAACTTATGGAATCTAAATGGAACAAGATCCTCTTGGAAGAAGAGGTTATGTGGCGCCAACGTAGCAGGGTTATTTGGATAAAGTGCGACGATCATAATACAATTTTTTTTTCATTGCTTTGCAAGCATCATCAGAAATAAAAAGCATACATGGGAAAACAACGATGATTTTGGAATTAATCACAAGGGACAACAAGCTTTAAAAACAACAACAGCTAATCATTATAAATCATTCTGTGGGGCAAAAGACCATACTACACTCCAAGATTATGTCAGGGTGGCCAATCTCTTCCCTCGTTCGGTTACTTTGGAGGACAATCATCTCATGGACAACCCTTGTTCATTACATGAAGTAAGAGATGTACTAAAGTCTTTTGCAATTGATAAAAGCCTTGGACCGGACAGCTGGACTGTCGAATTCTTTCTACATTTCTTTGAGCTAGTTGGCGATGACCTTCTATAATTGGTTGAAGATTCCAGAATGAGGGGAAAAGTGTTTGGCTCTGTGAACTCAACCTTCCTAACTTTGATTCCAAAAGAAAACAATCCAACAACTTTTGGTGATTACAGACCAATTGCACTTTGCAACTTGTGCTATAAACTTATCTAAAAAATTATTGCCAATAGACTAAAGCCTGTCCTCTAGAGATCCTTGTCGAGTGAACAACTGGGCTTCCTAAAAGGTAAGCATATACTTGACACCATAAGCACGGCATAGGAATGCCTTCACAACATCAAGGCAAAAAAATCAAAGGCACTAATTCTGAAACTTGACCTCAAAAAAGCCTTTGATTGCATTGATTGTGATTTCCTATAGATGATTTTGGTTAAATCAAGGTTCAGTTTGACTTCCATCAAGTGGATTATGGACTGCATTTTGAGCACAACATTCTATGTTCTGGTCAATGGTGAAGCTTCTCCCTTCTTCCACAGTGGCAGAGGTCTGAGACATGGCTCTCCGCTCTCTCCTCTACTCTTCATTTTGGTCATGGAAGGTTTAAGTTTACTCCTAAAACTTGGCCAGTCATAAGGAAAGTTAATAGGAGTAAAAGTCTCTAGGATCGTAAAGATTTTACATCTGTTATTTGTTGATGACGTCTTAATTTTGACAAATGATTCTATACATGAATGGGAGGAAATCCAAAACATTTTACACACCTTCTGCAGTGCCTCTGGCTTACATATAAACTGGTCCAAATCGGCTTTTCATTATGCAAATCTTTGGGAGCAGTCACTGACACAACTTAAAGAACTCTTTTCTCATAACTTTGTGAATCTCTCTGAAGGTTTTAACTACCTTGGATATTATATAAATATGACTGCTACAAGATAGCTTATTGGAATTGGCTGGTGGCTAAGGTGGAAAATAGAATTGGCAACTGGTGTAACCATTGGCTCTCCTTGGGAGTTCGATATACTCTCATCAAAGCTGTTCTAGAAAGACAACCAGTCTACTGGATGGCCTTAGCAACATTACCTACCACTGTACTTCATAAGCTCGAAAAATTATCCTACAATTTCCTTTGGATGGGTTGCACATATTCAAATCGCCTCCATCTATGTAATTGGGACACACTTGCCAAACCAAAACATAAGGGAGGTTGGGGCCTTAGGAATATTCTACACTTTAATAAAGCTCTAGTTGCAAACGCACTCTGGCGTGTGTTAACAAAAGATGGGATCTGGCATATTGTTATAAAAGACAAGTACCTTCCACTCTATTCGGTGGCTACATGGCTCAGATCGACTCCAAATAGTACAAGATCGGCCTCATATACTTGGAGAAATCTGGTTAAATCGACATATCTAATTTCACATTGGCTCTCATGGAACTTGGGGTCTGGACATTCCATAATTATTGGCAAGGACCGCATTTTGGGATTGGGGGCTTCCTCCTACTTATCACCACAACTTTTAAATCTGTTAAACTCCTTACATATCTGTTATCTATTCCATGCAAAAGACACTTCCAGGCACAAGACTATTTCACACTGTTGGAAAACTAGTGCTGAAATTGGCCTCCCAATCGATTTAGCTTTGGAGTGGGACAAATACTGTAGGGATCTCATGAGTGCTGATATACAACTTCTCGATAAAGAGGATGAGCTCTTGTGGACAAGGGGGTGACTCCTCAGGTCATCTCACTGTCCACAATATCTACAGAGCTATCATTAATACACTCTGGTTACACTCCACGGTTGGTTGGAGGAGAAAACTCTGGACTTGGAACATCCCACATAAAATTAGACTTTTCATTTGGCTTGCTATTGAAAACAAAATTCTCATTTGGGACACTTTGCAAAGAAAGGGCTAGATTGGACCCAACATTTGCCAACTCTGCTCCAGGGAGGTAGAGACAGTGACACATCTCTTTGTCCATTGCCCATTGACAAGACAGGTTTGGGACTGGATTACAAAGGATCAAAACTTAACTTCGGTCTGGGATGGGATTACGCTGCTAGACTATTTTGATAGCCGGAGCAAAAAGGAGCAATCACATCTTGCTCTGCCATCAATTATTTGCTAGTTTGTTTGGTTGGAGAGAAAAAACAAAGTCTTTGAAAATGGGGTTCCCTCCCCAACAACAATAGTCTATAAAACTCTTGGATTGTACACAAATTGGAATGCAATTCATCCGAGACAAAAAGTAAACAAACCAAAAACAAAGGCAACATTATAGAGGGTCCGATTACAGGTTGGTTTGATGGTGCTGCATAGTCAGATGGTCTTCAAAGCGGTGCAGGTGGCTTATTAAGGATATCAAAGAACTCATATTATCGTTGGACCTTCAATTGTGGCCCTGGCACCAAAACCAGGGCATAATTACTAGGGGTTTGGGCAACTCTCCATTTGGCTTCTAGACTAAATTTTGTGGATATACAAATCATTGGGGTTAAAAAATTATTATCGATTGGTTAAACAACAAAGAAAAACTCCAGGTCTCCTCACTCCTAGGATGGATGAAAAACTCCAGGTCTCTGCACACATCCTTCAAGCACATCAGTTACAAACACACTTTGCGGGAGTACAACAAGGAAGCTGATGCCCTCTCAAAGATTGCTCTCCAGAAACAAGTTGAATTATTTTCTTATAATCACTGGCTAGATGAACATGAGGGTCCCACTCACTCTCTAAATCTCTATTAGCTATTCACCTCCCAAGTTATCTTGAGGCCTATATCTATATTAATATTTGCACTTTTGCTTATGGAAATAGATACAATAAAGAGATTGACATAACTATTTTTTGGACTATATTTCTCACTCTACTTTTGATTCTAATTTCCTTGTATGTCTTACTGAGAACAATGTTATGGCTTTGATCCCCTAGAAGGGGTATAGATCACAACTAGATACATGATATCTATTTGAAGGAAGAGGATTTTGTAACCTTGCTATGTTAAACAAATTATATTTTAATATAATTGAGAAATTTTTGTGTTAGAAAATCTTCCTCTCTATTATATTAATTTTTCCAATTTATAACTAATTTTGATGAAATAAATATTTTAAAATATAATAATAAAAAAATTTCATAATTTTTAAAATTGAAAAATTTTCATATTATATATTTTTAAATTTTCAACAATTTCTTTTAAAAATCATAAAACCTATTATAACTTAGTCATCAACTAATAAAAACAATCATTATTAAAAACTAATAATTTAACAATCATTATTAAAAACTAATAATTTAGAGATATACTCGAACTCCTACTAAATATTGAATAGTTAAAACAAACTCTTACCCTATTAAAAAAAAAATTAAAATTTTATTTCAAAACCAAACTTTATAACATTTTATTAAAACTCCTTTAAAAAAATATTAAACACAAAAATATACCAAAAAAATAACACAAAAATATACCTTAGGCAAAGATTTTTTATATATTTAAAATCTCACCAAATCAGAACAACTTCAACTTATAAGCCAAGGCTTTATATCTGCCCGTATTTAACCCTCGGTGATAAGCTATGACACACCATCTCTCACGACTTGCCAAAGGGTTTAGTAATAAAAAAATAATACTCGTTGGAGGTGACTATAGTTCTCTATACACAATCATAAAACCCTACAAAACCTAAGAACGAGAACGAGCACCGCCGGGCAGGGAAACCTTACCACGACAAGAGCGAGCCAGACAACGATTGCCCATATACGGTGTACACGGACACAAAGTTTACTGCAAATCTTCCCACCATCAATTGAGCTCAAGTTGTTCGCAAACACTACTTTACATGATCGTTTTGGCCATTCTTCTCTTCACATACTAAACAACTTCAGCACACTTCACATATATTACTGATATATTCATTGAAATAGTATAACAGGCAGAAATGGGATTGTTTGAGCCCTTCAGAGCACTGGGATACATCACTGATGGCGTTCCATTTGCTGTTCAAAGGCGTGGGATAGAGACTTTTGTTACCCTCAGTATTGGAAAAGCTTGGCAAATTTATAATGTGAGTTCTGTTCTTCGTACCAGTTTATGGGCTTCTTATATGTTTTCGAGCTTTGTATTCCATGTATATATTTTTTGCATCAGTAAGCTGGGTTTGTTTTAGGGCATGCATGATAGTAACAAATCCTGTATTTGTTTGGGGTTTGGAAAACAGCAACTGATTTATTGCCTACTTTTGTTTTGCAGTGTGCCAAGTTGATTCCCGTGCTTGTAGGTAATGCAATCATCCTATTTTGAGATTTGAATCTTCTGTATGTTTTGGGTACATTGCAATTGCATTCTGTGCTGTGTAGTTAAACATAAATTTCATAGTAGACTACATAGAGACAAAGTTGAATATGAGCAACACGCGCTGTTGTTTGAATTCCCCAGTATTTGCAAGAAATGAAGCTAAAGTCATAAAAAATTGAATTGACACTGGTGATGTCAGAAAGTCAGGCAGTTTCATTACTGAAATTTCTAACGAAGAATTCTGTTACTAAGGCTGAAGACTGTTAAAGGCCCTTTGAGTATAATGAAACTCACAATATCTGCATGTGGTATCATCTGTATATCACATTTCGTTAGTCTTTAAATTGGAAACATAGAATATAACATTGTCATCCCTGTTGTTCAAACTTCACACTTCAGGATCTCCTGAAGCAAGCAACTGGGCGCAAACTACATGTACAACATGTAAACCATGCAATGCACAACCATAATGGTATTTTCGATCAGCTGTAAACTTAGTGACATCTTTTGTGAGATTCTCTAGGTCATATCTACTGGCTAGTTTGAAGAGTGCTTTGTTTAATAACGGTTATGTTAGCTGGACTCTTTAATGCACCGGCCATTAGGCGAGCTGATGAAGAAATCTATAAATAGTCTATTGTTAGAGTTTTGGATATCCTCATATGCTATTTCAGACTTCATATTCACTTTCTGTTGGGCCCTAAATGTCCAACATCAGCTACACCGTGTATAGTAGTTTTTCCTTCCTGCCATCTGCAAAATTCAATGGTTGATGTTGATGGATTCAGCAAATTTCGTTCTTAAGCTTCTGGATCATGTCTGCAGCATTGTGGACTGGAATAATGGCCAAACAATGCTCACATAGCCTTTAAGGTAAGGCTTTACAGGCTCTGATGGAATTAACAGAGCATGTTTTCAGGTTTTTCTTTTACAAAAGAGAAAAACTAAAAGTCAACTTGTAATGAAGTGCACATCTATTTACCTAGTTGTACCAAAGGTTGCTTTCATGTTAACCATCATTAAAAGACCCCAGCTGCATGGAAGACTCTGGTGACTATTCCTATCATTTGAAGATGCCATATGAAAACTTGTGTTTAGTTTGTTTCATTGCCCGTGTTATGGTTTTAGTGTTGTCACAGAGTCTGTGTTTTTATATATTTCCCTTAAATATGGATTATTTGTATCCACATGGTGGTTCATATCGCATATTGGTTTAATGGTCCTTCCAACTACGTGGGGCAACCTCACAACAAGTTGACCTTGTAATAACTTGTCATAGGACTGCCTTGCATAGTAACAGGCAAGTATACTTCTTACTAATAGGGTCTGACAACCATGACTGTTGTTATTGGCATTGCCCTGTGTAGTAGCAGGCAAGTATGCATCTGACTATAGGTTTTGACACCCATATCTGTGGCTATGTACATTGCTAGTAACAAGTAGGATCTACATTTATAATGGGGTTCAACACCCTCATAACAAACTGTGTAAGTCCTCGTCAGGGGGATGCACCCCAAATTTTTTCAAGGGATGCCAGTGCGTCCCCTATGAGGTTGGGGTGCGTTATCCTGCACTTCAGTGTGGGATAGGTGCACTTGGGCACGTACTTGGTGTGGGGTGCATGCACCTTGGTTAGTTAGTCCATTCCAAAAGGGGTGGGAAATACCATGACTTAAGTGGGATTGGAAGTAAGCTAAGACTCTAATCAACATTGTCATCTTCATCATTGTCTTTAGTTTCTTCTTCCCTTGTGGTGTCACTGAATTCTGAACCATGGATCATTTTTATATATAGCCTTCTAGAATGCCCTCCCAACGGCATCCCCAATCCTCAGATACTCTATGTTTTCCTACACCTTGTCCATTTACTTTTGTAGGTAAGCTGTAGTGCCCTTTAGTGCAGTCTCTGTCTCTGCATGGTCTGAGGTCCTCTGGAATTCTTCAAATCCTTGATTTTAGAGTCTTAAATTGCCTCTTTATTACTTCATGACATTTTTTGAAAGGTGGACTTCCTTTTTGAAATCTTTGACAACTTCCTCAAAGGGATACTTATAAACATAAGGTGGAAGATCTGTTACCCAACTAAAAATTACAAGACAAGGGTCAAAAGAAGTTGAAGCCAATCTTAAATGACTAATTATCATGTCGACTTTTAAGTGTGCCAATCTCTCTTAATCTGGAGGTCTTCTTGAAGTCTTCGAATGTCCGATTTCAAAGTCTTAAATTGTTTCTTCGTTACTTCATGACATTGATTGAATGGTGGATGTGGGACTCGCTTCTTGAAAACGTTGTCAACTTCCTCAAATTGATCCTTACAAACACAAAGCAAGCAATAAGTGCATCGTCAAAGTTTCTCTTGAATTCTTCAAATCCCGATTTTAGAGTCTTAAATTGTCTCTTCATTACGGCATGACATTGATTGAAAGGTGAACTTGCTTCTTGAAATCTTTGACAACTTCCTCAAAGCAAAACTTATAAATACAAAGTGGACAATCCATTGCTCAACTATCAAATGTAAAACAAGTGCCAAAAGAAGCAGAGCATGAGGAGAAACCATGGATCAATGTGAGAAGCCAATCTCAAATGAGTAATGGGCATGTTGAATATTAAGCTGCCAATGTCTTTTAATGCTCACATTATTCACTAGTTTGTTTTTCTTCAGATTTAAATTTCTTTTTACATGCATGTTTTTTAAAAATTTCAGAACATTTTTGAGGAAAGTAATCTGAATGATCATCTTATGAAGATTGATGGAAATTGATTTCGAATATTTTTCCATTATCCTTATTATTGATGTTGATCCCCTACACACTGAATTTTTGATCCACCTTTGTTTATGTCAAGTTCTAAATGTCTTAATAAGGTGCAAGCGTTTGCTAGATTTGTTTTTATTGAAACAGTTACTTTGTATTACATTGTCAAAAAAAGCCTTGTCTTTAACCAAAGGCATACTCGAGAAGGTTTCTTGTTTCCAAATTGTACATCAGTCCTAGAGTTTAATGGGAGTGTTCTAAATTCAGATTCTTCTTCTTACTAGTAGACTTTCTTTCACTTCCATGCATAAAGAAGTATTGCCTTACAACTTGATTACCTAACAAAAAAAAAGAGCATAGACACTTATGAGAAGGTTTTGAATCAACCTTTATAGATATTGAAAGATACAACGAAAGTGGGTTGAGATCCCAAAGCCTAGTTTCTCTTGTTTCCCATTCTTTGAAATCCTTTTTGGTCCTCCCTCTTGTAAGAGGGCTTGAAATAAATTGGGGCAATGAACTTTTTCCTTGCTGATTCCTTTGGACGAGGGGGATGACCTAAAGGCGACAAAGAATAATCCCAAGGCTTTGTCTACGGTTCCTTAATACCTTCTTGGACATCATTTGAATGCCCCCTTTTGGATGTGGCTCCCAAGAGGCCTCTCGAGCATTGTTAAAAGATTATATCTTGGAGATTACCTTGGGGGTCAATGGAGAGGGTGATATAAGGATTGTCGTACTCGCTTTATTGGACCTCCATGCCCGTTGATTCCCTATGTTGCTTCATTTTCTTTTAAACTTGATTATTGTATTTCTCTTGTGTTGGAACTTGGTAGAGGGTTGAGACCTTGCCTCTTATTTGTGGGATCCCTTTGTTGGAAGGAATTTGGCCTCCTTCTCTTGAGGTTCCTTTTTTGGTTCTAGCTCTAGGATTGTGAGGCTATTTTTTCTACTTGATTAAAATTCTTTCTTTTTCTGAAATGCAAGTCTGGTGGTGGTGAATGTTGAAATATTGTAACTTCGAAGAATATTCTACCTAAAAGGGAGTGTTGAATAATATGATTATATTATATTTATTAATTAGGCCCTATTGTGCCTTTATAAAAGTCGGTCCTTTTGTGCCTTGACAATTAAATGTAAATTAAGAGGGTAAAGTGACAGGTCGCCCGAGACCTAATTTTAGGCTGGCCATACCACTATTTATAAGGGAGGCCAGCGCCTCATTTGTTCACTCACTCATGTGCTCTGCAACAAGAGGAAAACGTGCGCAAGTCTTGGAGGAGTAGCTGCTGCAACTGGGGGTGACGTCAAGGAGGGTTCTTCGTCTATGTCTTAGTATCTCTTGGATAAGTAGTGCACTACTCTTTCCTAGTGAAGGAGTAGAGGAGGATCTTCTGCCTTGTTTTTGGTCTATCTATATTGAGGAAGTTTTTGTTGGGTTTTCTTCCCCATGAAGGTTTCCCAGGATAATTTGTGTGTCTCTATTGTTTCTGTGATTTCCTCTCTTTCAGTGATCTTATTTATGCAGCTAATGTGCTAAATGATTATAATAATAAAGAAGAATTGTAACTGCTAGTTGTATAAGTAAAACATTGACATGGTATCAGAGCAGTTCTGAAAGAGACCAACTCACAATTTATAAGAAGTGACTAGCCTCAACGTACCCTCTCCAAAATCTAGTTTTCAGTATTGCAGCTGTTGTGGAATTAGGGTTTCTACATAAACCTTAAGTGTGACGTTTTCCTTGTTTAAGGAGGACGTTGGGTGCATCTAGTCCCTAGATCAAAATTTCGAAATTTGAAGTTTGAAAAATTAGGGTTTCCTCATAAAACCCTAAGTTGCAGTTGCAGTTGAAGTACCAGTATCAGTTGCAGTTGCAGTGCCAGTTCCTTCATCCCAGTTGCAGTGCCAACACCAGCTGCAGTACCAGATCCAGTGAAAGTTTTTGTGAAGTGTTGGGACTGATTTTTATTGTCCTAGTGTGCCTTACCCTAACAAATCTCCAACTAACTTTAAGTTACAAGTTGAAGCACCTTTGAAGTTTTAAAGGTTTGTTATTGCTTACCACTGCTGCCGGATGGTGCCACTACCTGTCGATACTGTCAGAGGTATATACTTACATATGGTCAAACTATATCATTATTCTAAAGGGTACTTGCATGAGAATGAATCTTTTTTCTAAACAACAATCGTAGATCTAGAAGGATCTCAGATCCAACACATTCAGAGGAACAATGCACCCCAGGTTTGATTAATTTGACATGCCTCTATTTGTTATGGCATTATTGTGATCTTATGAACATCTAGGTTGTATTTTGATTTATTGAAGTTATGACTATCATACTAATCATTGGTCAATTTTTTTTTGTTTGTTTGTTAGTTTGTCCGTGATATGTGGGACTAACCTGTGGCTAAGAAACCGCGACTCAGGGGCATATAAGCTATCAAAATCACCCGGGGATCCAACTCGGCCTGAGCCACAGCAACCCTTAACATGGCTGGATTTTTTGTCCCAGCAGGTTTCGAACCGGTGACTTTAACTTCACGGAGTGCCTTAACAGTACACCCCATCACCAACTGTCCTACACCTTGGGGACAATTATTGGTCAAAATTAAAGTCAAAGTATTAGATTGATTAAATTTGAGATTATAGAGTTTATTCTCTAACCCAATTTTCTGTCAAGAAAGCATATTATCTTAGTACAGAGAACAGGTTGAAGAAAATACTTGTCATCTTGAGTGAAGGAGACT
>ML781411.1:201753-250284 GCA_009831015.1 Picea engelmannii
AGCTTCAGAGGGAGCATGGAGACTCAAAGTGAGCTTGATCTCAGAGAGGATCAGATGGGAAAAAGAGACGTCTTCCAGGACGGACAGACAGATGCCATGAGTTGAGATGACTAGATCGTAGCTTCAGAGACTTCTAGGAGATGTGAAATCCCTTGTTTCAGTGACAGAGGAGGAAGCCAGTCAGAAGGACTTGGATATGGATTTTACTTTGAGACTAGAAGGGAAGTCAATGGTGACTTCCAAGATTGATCTAACAGATCCAACATGATTGTAGATAACAATATAAAGATGTATAAAGCCAGAAGATTCTCCTAGCAAGAGGGAGAAGACTACGACGAGACACTTGCTCCAGTAATCAGAAAAGGTATATATAGAACAACCATGATCCATTAAAAGAAGCCGATGCAATATAAGATTTAGAGGAAGAAAATGAATCTGTCGTCGTGATGGAGTAGAGGAGCTACTCTTAGAGTTCAACAACTATAGTGAGAATAAAGCAGTCATTCTCAACTTTAGAAATAGTAGGTGCAGGTGCAGGTGCAGAGTCCCAGTTCCAGAAGGAACAGTTGCAGAAAAAGTAGAGGACATACTCAGGCAGTGAGACAAATAGTGCTTTGCAGAAAGCACATAGAACCAACACATGATTATATAGATTGAGTTGCAGTTGAGCAAGTGTACCAGGTTGGTACAATGTGATGTAAAAATTTGGTTTCAAAGTATAGGACATGAAGACTCATGTTTGCAAGTTGAAGCAGGAAGACTCATGTTGGCAGGATTGATAGTTTTCCTATGGGCTTGGGCTTTACCAAGAGTAAAGCGGATCCCAACCTTTACTTCAAGATTGAGAATGATGGACCAATTATATTGCTGCTATATGTGGATGACTTATTCTTGATAGATGAAGAAAAGCTCATCAGAGATTGTAAGAAGAAGCTTGCCGCTAAAGGACCTAGGCATGATGCACTATTTCTTAGGTCTTGAAGTATGGCAGAGCCCAGAAGAGATTTTCCTTAGTCAAGGAAAGTATGCTGTGGAAATTCTGAAGAGATTCGACATGATGGACTGTAGGACCATGTCCACTCCTATGGAGACGAATCTGAAGTTATTGGCTGATACTTCGTCAGAAATAGTTGATGTTACTCTATACAGATAGATGATTGGTTAGTTGATGTATCTGACGAATAGTAGACCAGATATATGCTTTGCTGTGAACACCTTGAGTCACTATTTGGTGGAGCCTAGACGTGTTCACCTTGTAGCTGCAAAGCATGTGATGAGATACCTTAAGGGTACGTTGGGCTATGGCCTCTTTTATACTGGAGATTGTGACTTCAGATTGTATGGCTATACTGATTCAGATTCTGCTGAAAGGGATTCAGACAAAAAAAACACTTCAGGATGTTGTTTCAATTTGGGGTCAGCCATGACTTCGTGGCAAAGTAGGAAGCAATCCAGTATTGCTCTCAGTATCGGCAGAAGCAGAGTACATTGCAACATGCTTCGCCAGTTGTGAAGCCATATGGTTTCAAAAGTTGTTGACAGGTCTATTTTGACCTAGAGATGGATGCTAGCGCGATCTTTTGTGATAACCAGAGTTGCATAAAGATGACAGAGAATCCAGTGTTCCATGATAAGACGAAGCACATTGAGATTCGATACCACTGCATTCATGATATGGTACAAAAGGGAGCTGTGAAGCTCCAATATGTTGGCACAAATGAGCAGGTAGCAGATGTGTTAACTAAGCCTCTGTCTCATTTGAAATTTGAGTACTTCTAAGACAAGCTTGGTGTAGTCCGGAAGGACTTCCCTCGAAAGGGGGAGTGACACTGATGATACTATGCCATATGGTATCCTGACCATTAGCAGGGCAACTCGTTAGGATTTATTTCCTAGGGGATTGATCATCCCTGGACAGATCCCGTAAGGTCCGGATGGACGGTCTGTCGAAGTGCTTATCTATGTATACACTTGCTGTGGTCAGTAGTGTGGTAGCTCGTTAGGATTTATATCCTAGGGGATTTTATTATCCCAGGACAGATCCCGTAAGGTCCGGATAGATGGTTTGTTGAAGTGCCCACTGTTGTCGCTGCTGCTGTTGATGCTCCTGTCTCATTCTGTTGCCATTGATGTTGTTGTTCCAACTTCGTGCTATTGATGTTGATGTTCCAACTTCATGCTGTTGATGATGATGATGTTACTGCAGCTTCGCGCTGTAGATGATGATGATGTTCAGTTTCTACTGATGTTGATGATGAGAAAAAACTTTCGATGGCCTATAGATATGATAGACAGTGTTCCAGATGTTGATGACGATGTCTCCTCCTCCCGATGTTGTATTAAGTCCAGTTAGTTGTCATTGATGTTGTCCGTAGAATACCCTTCTTGTTAAGGGGGAGTGTTGAAATATTGTAATTTTGAAGAATATTCTATCTAAAAGGGAGTGTTGAATACTATTATTATATTATATTTATTAATTAGGCCCTATTGTGCCTTTGTAAAAGTCGGCCCTTTTGTGCCTTGACAATTAAATGTAAATTAAGAGGGTAAAGTGACAGGTCGCCCCAGACCTAATTTTAGGTTGGCTAGACCACTATTTATAAGGGAGGCCAACACCTCATTTGTTCACTCACTCATGTGCTCTACAACAAGAGGAAAAAGTGTGCAAGTCTTGGAGGAGTAGCTGCTGCAACTGGGGGTGATGTCAAGGAGGGTTCTTGGTCTATGTCTTGGTATCTCTTGGATAAGTAGTGCGCTACTCTTTCCTAGTGAAGGAGTAGAGGAGGATCTTCTGCCTTGTTTTTGGTCTATCTATATTGAGGAAGTTTTTGTTGGGTTTTCTTCCCCATGAGGGTTTCCCAGGATAATCTATGTGTCTCTATTGTTTCTGTGATTGCCTCTCTTTCAGTGATCTTATTTATGTAGCTAATGTGCTAAATGATTATAATAACAAAGAAGAATCGTAACTGCTAGCTATATAAGTAAAACATTAAGAGTGAAGCTATTCTTTTACCGTTGGATACTTTTTGGAATCCTTCCTCATTTTCCTTAGGTCAGGGAGGAACCCTCTTCGCACAATATTTGGTCGAATGTCCATACTCACGACAATCATTTCACTTCAAGCGAAGCTATTCATAGTCCACCTCCTGCACATGTATTCAGTTATTTACTTGCAACTTGATTTCCTCTAGGAAGCTAGCTGCGAGATTCGCATCCATGCACATTCGAGCACATTAAAACATGCCAAGATGTATTCAATTATTTACTTGAAACTTGATTTCCTCTAGGAAGCTAGCTGCGAGATTTGCATCCATGCACATTCGAGCACATTAAAACATGCCAAGTTTTGGAATAGATTTGTTTATAAATTTCCCGAACTTGTCCTTGATTGCTTCAAGGATCTCTCCATCTCAATGGATTAAAGTCAAATGGAAGATGTTTTTCCATACGATCTAACATTTTAAGTTTTCAAGAGGTTAAACAAGGGTGTTGGAGTTACATCCAACACATCTAGGATTTCTTTTTCCTAAGTTTTTTCCTTGTTTATTAGCCATAATTAGTCATTATCCAGTCTCTTATATTTTAGGGGAGAATATTCCACCTAGAGAATATTCTCTTTTAGTTGACACTTCAGTTTGACTAGTTGAGTTGAGTTTAGATGCTGCATTGGTTTTGTCACCATGCAACATTGGGATCATCACCATGCTAATTCGACCTTGACTTGGTATCATCACTAGACTGGCGCATTACCCTTGATTCCCTGAGTTAACTCCTCACTACTCTCTGTTCAGTTAGTTAATTGAAGACTAGTTGACTAGTTAACTCAACTAGGTGGCAGTTAACTCCCGTAACTGCCTGAGAGACTAGACTAGGTGGCAGTTCACTCCCATAACTGTTGGTGTGTGTCCAGATCACTCTAGACCACCACTATGGTGCATTGGTTCTCCTCCAGTGCGCATTCATTGAGTTATACAGAGCATATCATCTGTAAATTATTCATTATTCATAACGGTTAATGAGAATTCTTTCATTCTTTCTCTCCTTATTCTTTCTCCAATTCTCTCTGCAAATGTGTGTATTATTGTTTAGCTAGATCTATTCTGTGCAGGTTCAACACATTTACAAAGGGACCATGTGGAGTCCAACAAGACATGCTAAATAAATCAAGTTGTCTTACAATAAGAAGTTATGAAAGATAGCTATCTTGTGGAGGAACGAATCCTAGCTAGTGAACTTGTAGAGAAAGGCATGCAAGGTGTTGCTAATTCAACGGGGTTGTGTACATTGTAGTATCCACAAAGGTTATATGACCTGTTTGTTTGTTGCTCCGAATATGTTCTCTAGACCTCATTTCCTTTGTTTGGAATCATTGCCTATTTTTAGGGAGTTTTTTAAGTCTAGGGTTTCTATTTTTAGACGGTAGTTGGACTAGTGATTAGTCTTCATTAATAGGAATGAGGACACCTTCAACTAGATATAGATTTCTCTTTCCTAGTGCGTCCCACTCCTCTTACAGGGTGCACTCCACCTAGAGAGAAAATCTCAGATCTATTCGGGATTGGTTGATGCATGTTGGCCAAGTTTTAGTATGTATATCTCCTAGCTAGGGTGCCCCTCTTAGAATAGTCAATTTGTCAACTTAGAAGAGTCCAAAATGACATTTAGCATCTTTATTTGTTGGTTTGTCTCTATGCTCCACGTGGAGGCTTGAGAGAAGCATTGGGACAGTTAGAGGGCGAGCTCATTGAAGAGACCTCAAGCAAGGAGACTCCCCACCTACCTAGAAGTGCCTCTCTCTTGTATTTGACACTGCAATCATTCTTTTCAAGCTAATTTGAATTTTCATGAGTGTTGCTGCTGCAAATCTGTTTGCTGTTTTGTGATTTCAGTAGGTAAAAATCTCAGATCTATGTCTTAATACTTGGTATATTGATCTCAAATTCAGATATACAGTGTCACATTCCCTCATCTATCGTTCTACAACTTTTGTTTTCAAAAACAAGTTTTGAATGGTGTTTCATAATTTTTTTGTTTCCAGATTTAGTTTTTAGATCCGAGGAATCAAATCTGCATATCCATGAATTAAAATTAACATGGTATTGGAGTTAGTTTCGTGAAATCTTCCTTCCAACGAATGGAGAAAGTAGCTATCTGTGAGAGGGAGTTAATGCTAAAGATGATTTTAGGTGGCATGAGGTCATTAAGTTCCCTTAAGAGGAACGCTCCATGCTTGTGAGAGGCTTGAATAACTCTTGAAAGGTCGATTTGTTGCGAAACCATGTGAAAGGTTGTTGATTTGTTATTTTGTTTAAGTTGTGATTGAAGGGGCTGCAAGTATGGCTAGCACCAACGTGACACGTCTTAGGGAGTGTGACCGATTAGAGGGGGCTTCTAATTTCACCCCTTGGAAGTTTAGGGTGTAGATGCTCATAGAAGAGTTTGATTTACAGGGCATTGTCTAGGGTACAATAATATCATTCACTGATCCTCAATAATTGCTTTAGCAAGAGAAGAAGGGTTGGTAAGGCTAAGAGGGTAATTTTGTACTCTATGAAGGACCACTTAATTCCTGAAAAGAAGAGGCCCAATACCTTGCTTTCATGAGGAAGATATAGAAAGGTGGGAAGAAAAGAAGTAGACAAAAGGTAAAGGATGCATCCTTTCTTGACTTTGGAGGTAAGTAGAAGAGTTAAGTGACTTGTGACAAGTGTTGGAAGAAAGGACATTATGCTGACGAATGCTATGAATATATGGAAAAGGTAAAGGTAAACAACCACATAAACAATATGTAGGGAGTGCGTATATTTCAATTGAAGTGGATGGGCTAGCATCCATGCTAGAAACTGCCTTTTCCATGATTTCATCCCTTGATCTGAAATGGGTCTAGGTTTTGGATCTAGTTTCACTCCAAACAATGGGCAAAGTCTAGCATGCAGAAGTGAACAATTTGCATGTTTAATGGCCTTAAAACCTTATTCAAGAGCTTTGCATAAGCCCTGTTCCATGCCTTAGCAAAAGTCTTAGTGTAAGCCTTTGGAAGGCAGAGGCTTATGTATGTGGAGGGAAGAGTGAGTGTGGAGCAGAGGTGTTACCTCCTCACTTCGTATAAGCATACATAGAAAAATGATTAAGGCATACAGGCATGTAGAGTGGAGGAAGGGGCTGAGCCACTATTTGAGTGTAGTAAAGGAGTGACATTGTTAGTGTGGAGCCACTGACGTATGGAGATTTAGGGCTATGTGAAGCCTTGGAGAACACAGAGGTAAAACAAGTTAGAGATGCCACCTCGGTCTGCACTCCACGTCAAGCCAAGACTTAGGCAACAAGGAAAAAGGCCAAGACCAAGGGTATGCAGAGCAAGAGCAGGCACATCGAGTTGGAGATGACTTCGCTCTTCGCAAAGGCACTTGAAGGACCATCACATCAAGACCTCTGCGCTTTGCACTCTGCACCAAAGGAGAGGCTTGCAAGACTAGTGAATCAGAGGTTGCTATGTGGTACATTAGAAAAAGGCCTCAAAGGTCAATCCATGCATAGAGGATGATACCTTCGTCTCCACATTGTGGAGAAGCAACAACATATAACAAAGAATACCAATCATGTAACCATTCGACAACCAATTAGACACTGCCATTTGAAAAAATGAAGGAAGGCCTAAAAGGTTGTTTCTTGCGCTAGGGGGAACTTGTAACAGTACTCGAGTCTCTTGGCCTTTTGAGGAGAAGGAAAATTGATAGCGGGAAGGTAATAAGGATGCCATTTGAGGACTAAAGGGAGGAGGAGAAAGGTGAAAGCAGAGTTGAGAAAAAGAGCTGGAGACAACTCGAAGATAGTCAGAAGGCGATATGGTTTGTTTGGCTAGTCTTTTGGCCTTCATAGTAGAAGATAAGAAAGATGATTGAGGCCAAGAGTTTTAGATCTCAGTGCATTTGTCTCCACGAGTAGAGGATAGTTTCAAAGATGTCGAGAAGAAGACTCAAACATTGAGTCTATCCACGTTTGGAGAAGGAATTTCCATGAGAAGATTGAGCATGCAACAATCTCATTGAGAGTATGATCTAGAGCACAAAACAAAATGGTTGTTGATTTAGAGGAATACAAAGATGGCATCGACAAAGGATTGTTCCAAAGACCAAGAGGACAAAAGTCAGAATACAAGCTTTTCTTAGGTGGAACAAAGACATTCCTAGAGCACTAGAGCCTAGCAAACTGTCTCTTAGAAAGGAGAGTAAGAACACTTAGTAAGAGTGTGGCTCTTTCCTTGATCAACGTGGAGCCAACAAAGGCCATTATTAGCTGGTTTCCCTGTTGGGGTTTCCAGGGTATTTTTGTGTTATTACTGTGTACATGACTAATTTCTTTAGCTCCATTTTTTGCATTTAAATTACACTCTGCCAGTAAATCACACAATCAAAGTCAATGCATATTGAAATAGCAAGCAAAGATTAAAACAATTTAATGTCGCAAATTAATTAAGCTCTATGCTGGTGAATTGACTCGACCCATAGGTTGAGTGATTATAGGTCATCCCTCTTTGCCGGTGTTTGAGGTGTTGGTTGGTACGTTGGTAATGGAACATCGCAACACATGACATATGTTTGGAAGTTTTTTAACAAGCTTCATGAAAAATAGATGGGCTTGCAAGTGACCTTGGGTAATGATACCGCCTATCTAGACGCCGGAGTTGGCACAATACCAATCAAGATGCCTTCATGTAATGTTTTTGAGTTGCATGATGTTCTTTTTGTTCCTAGTTTGACTAAGAACCACTTGTCTATCTTAACCATTATAGATCTTAATTGTAAGGTTGAGTTTATAACAATGTGTGATAAGAGATTTCAGCCAATAACCACCTCATGTTTTAGCTAAAGCAATGTGTGAAGGAGGCCTTTATTGGATTCTTGCATGATCTAAAATTTATGGAGCTTTCGCACGATAATGGAAAGTTGTGAGATATAGAACAAGTGTTTTGGTTGTTCGCATTATGGAGTTCTTCCTCTATTGAATAATATGGTGTAGGTATTGCTGTATTTCAAGGTGGAGCAGATTAGTGTGTGCAAAGGTTGCACACTTGGTAAGCATTGCAACACTACCTTTCCTTCTAATGAGCGGAGGTTGAGAGAGATTCTTGAGTTGATGCACTTCGATGTTTTGTTAGACATTGTAATGTTTATTTTATTTGAGTAATAAATGTGATGTATAAGAGTAATGTTGTATTGTCATAAAGTGAGAAATAAGTGATACATGATAAATGGCATTTAATCTAATGTATTTAACGAAATTAGGTGAGCAGTTCCTAACGAGAATAGCAAGTGTTTCTAGATATAATACAACACTATTGTATGTAATTTTGAGCATACTAATATAATACATATCTCTCTTTCTATCTCGCTTGTCTCTTTACATATTCTCCATATTATGTTTAACATGTTTGTGGGCCCATGTCATCTCCTTCATTGAAATTTGATAGGTAGTCTTTATTATGTTTCCTTCATTACCTTCATTATTGATTCCTTTGTAAATGTCGAATCTACTTCATGAAAACTAAAGATCAAGTGTTCAATAAGTTTAAAGAATTTAGAGTCTTGGTCGAGAAGTAGATAGTGAAGAGGATCATAGTGCTTCAATAAGACAATAGAGGAGAGTACACCTCCAAAGAGTTCGATGATTATTTACAGAGAAGCATGAATTAAGAGGGAGTTTATATTATCATACAACCATAGTTACTGAATTCGACCTTACGATCAATGGGTGTATGGAAATATGAATGTAGTATAGATTCAACCATATTATATGTGCAGTATGAATTCGGTACAATTGTCACCATTTTTTGGAGTGAATTTCTAAAATGGCATAATGTCATCTTTGCTTGGATGAGGATGATTTTTCTCTTAGCCTAAATGAGGGTTTTTATCTCTGCCCTAGATGGTCGATTTTATTTGCCATAGACGATGGTTTGTGCCTCTGCCCTAGATGATGGATTTTATATTTACTCTGATGGTAGTTTGTGCCTCTGCATACAAAATATTGTTGGTTTTGACTAATTAATAACTCAATCTTGATGTAAAACAAAACTTGTAGAAGTAGAGATCGAAAACTATTTAAGAGTGTGCTTCATTGGTAATGAATTTCATGATCAATTACTTGTAAAGCCCATTAATTGTGTGGAATTAAGAAGTGCAAAAAAACAAGTTTCAAGGTAATATAATCAATGTTGAAGCACTCATCATGTTAACAACCCTAGAGTCGAGGATAGAAATCTTTGAACACTACGATAAGAGCTTCCATCCTCCTCACATTGAATGTTTTATTCTTGATCTCTGCAAATGCATACTCTTGCCCAATGCGCGCCGGTGCATGATAATGGATTTGGAATCTTTGAAAGTGCATTCTCATGTCTGATGTGTGATAGTAGTGGATGTGTGAGAATGCTAATAGCTTAATAGTGTAAAGTTTAGCAAAGTTTATTTTGTATATAGTTTAGCTTATTAACGTGTGTCTATATATAAATAGATAGATAGATAGTGTATTGGCCCCTTCACAACTTCACAATGATTGATGACTCAATTGACAAGCCTTCTCTTTTTCTGTCCCTTGATTTGGTCTTTGTTTTTAGGTCCAACATGCCTTGACTGTTGATGATTGCAGCGTCGTGAGACATCCTCCAGGATATGTTCCCCTCTGAGACCGAGTTGAGTCGACTTGAGAGGGAGCCCAGTGTTGGGCATACCCACGTGATGGGGCATCGTTCTCCTCTGTGTGAGAGTTGAGTCGTCCCCCAGTGGTTGGGTGTGCCCATGTGATGGGTGTATTGTTCTCCTTTGTGTGAGAGTTGAGACGATGTGGTACTCCAGATGTGGTACTCTAGATGATTCTGTTGAGTATGACGTCCCTGTGGCTGAGCACAGGTGGATGTGTCCCTAGTGGTTGAGCACTAGTGGACCTGTGAGATCCTTGCTATATTGTCTAAGAGTAAGATTTACATGTAACCCTAATTATGTTGTAAAGGGTACAGGTCGACCCCACCATGTAAAGATAATTAATATTGTAATTATTAATTATATTTATTATATTATTAAGTTGTACAGGTCGACCCTATTGTGCCAATAGACACATCATTTGATGTGATAAGTTTTGTATAAATAAAGGTGAATCCCCATTATTGAGGATTACACACTTATAATTGTGTCATCTCATGATTTCAGAAGTTGAGGTCTGAAATCATGAGAACCGCAGCTCACACTTTTCTAAGAGTTAGCTTTCTTAGTCATAGCAACACCCTTTTGTGTGCTAGGTTTGGTGGTGGATGGGGGATCTTCTCTTGAGAATATAGCAAAGGATTGTTGGGTTTTCTTCCCTTGTGTACAAGGGTTTCCYAGGATATTTCTCGTGTTCTTGTGCATGGTTATTCTTCTTGTGATCTTGGTTTACTGCARCTAGTTATTGTTGCTGCAGTCATTGTGTATGGTTCAAGTAATGCTAAACARAAAATGAAATAAACCTCATGCTTGAGCCAAAACTTAACATGGTATYAGAGCAGGTCCTGAAGATAACCCATTGCACATTGATAAAGGAAGGCCGTTGAACGTTGAGGCTGCTAGCAGAGAAGGGTCGGACCTTTATTAATTCTGTGGTAAGGTTCTAAGCTGGTCGCAGGCCCTTCTCTTAAAGGAAAACTGCAACATGAAAAGGTCCCTCTAGGTTGCCGCAGAAGGGTCCTATCAGTAGACCTAAAACCACAGTTAAAAGGAGAAAACAATAGACCTATAGGAGGCTTAACCACAAACCTAAACCATGGACTTAAAGACTGAGTTTTGAAGCAAAAATTGCAAGTAGCTCAAAGCAAATCCTTCTGAGGCAGAGCTGAGTTTTGTGTGCATATATGAGGAGGATTAGGTCGAGTTACAGGCCTGTGTTGAGTGATGAATGGAGGTGAATTGATGCTCAGTTTTGAGGTAAGTTTACAACCAACTCTAAGGCAAGCTTAAGGCGAGTTCGAAGTCTATCCTTGGTGCAAAGTTAAGGTGTGCAATTTCCAGAAGTCTGAGGTTTGCTTCAGCAAATTAAAGGAGAGGCTGGGGTTGCAACCCCTGTAGTGGTTGTTTGGAAAGACCTGTGTAGTGACTGTTTGGAGAGGCCGCAGGCCTAGAGATTTAGCCCGCAGCCATAAAAAAAAAAAATACTCAAACGACAGCTTAGAGGGACATGACAAGCCCAAGACAACAGGCTGTAGGTGAAACAAGGGTTGGTTAAAGTCCTTGCTCAACTACAAATTTCAGGCTTGTGGATGCAAAGAGTGGGCCATAGCCCTAGTTGCTTGATAGCAGATGTAAGGGAGTTGTGAGCCCTTTGTTGCAGACCACGAGAAAAAACAAAACAGATCGCAAGGTAGAAGAAGGGGGGTCGAGGCCCTAGTTGATGCAAATAAAGGGTTGGGAGGACTCAACCACAATCAAGGGTTTATGCACAAAAACCAAGGAGGGTTTCAATAGGATCTTTGCATCTAAGGCAACAAAAAAGAAGGCAACATTAGCCACCTCAAGAGAAGTGAAGGAATGCAAGCACGAACAACGAGGAGTTCTTCTCTATCTCAGCTTTCTCAGGAGGACCGAAAGCAAGATTGAGCATGGTTGCGGACTAAGGTAAGTCTTGTACTACATTCCTTATTTGATTTCATTACTCTGTAGTTGCTTGCATTTTGATAATGAAGGGTATTATCCCTGGTGTGGGAGCCCTCATAACTTGGACCATTATCCCTGGTACAGGAGTCCATTTCTCTTGATTGGTTGTTATCCTAGTACATGAGGCCATTTTGGTTGTTATCCCTATGGGAGGCCATCTTGGTTATTATCCCAGTACAGGAGGCCAAATTTTCTTATTTAATTATTGGAGAACCATGATCCTTGGTAAGGGAGTCCAAATTTTCTTGGTTGGTTATTATCCCAGTAGAGGAGGCCATTTTGATTGTTATCCCTATGGGAGGTCATCTTGGTTATTATCCTAGTACGGGAGACCAACAAAGTTCTGTAGAAGCAGTAGAGGACCTGAGAAGACATGGGATGTCTCTAAATTAGCAACACTGGAAAAGGAAGATGTCTATGCTTCAGACTTCAGAGGGAGTCACTTGACTCAGAGGGAGTCAAACTATTTGAGAAGAAGGAAGAAACAATACCTTCTCCCCCTTCAGCAGTTCAAAGGGAGACAACCATTGATCCAGTCAATCCAGTTGATCCAATGGATCCAGTTGCTCCAGTTGATATTCCTAGAGACATTGCAGTAGGCCATAAAAGGCTTGTCTAGGCTCGACAAACTTTGCAAGAGGCAGAGGGACATGCAGCTCCTCGAGACACATTTCGAGAAAGCAAGAAACCAAAGAGATTTTCGAGCTATGTTTAAGCCATGAGCCACATCATTGATATTGAGCCTTCTTGTCATGGAGAAGTAGCAGGTCAACAAGTATGGCAAGATGCCATGACAGAAGAGTATCAATCCATCATGAAGAATGATGTATGGGATATTGTTCCGATACCAAAAGAGAAGTCTGTAGTGACATCCAAGTGGATCTATAAGATCAAGCATGCAACTGATGGAAGTGTCGAGAAATACAAAGCGAGATTTGTAGCCAGAGGATTCTCACTGGTGGAGGGAATTGGTTATCAGGAGACATTTGCTCCAGTAGCTCGATACACTTCCATCCGTACTATCATTGCACTAGCTACATCTATGGGTTGAAAACTACATCAGATGGATGTAAAGACAACCGTTCTCAATGGTGAGATTGAGGAAGAAGTTTACATCGAGCAGCCAGAGAGATTCGTGATACATGACCGAGACAAACTCACTAGATAGCAGTGAAGCATGTATTGAGATATCTACGAGGCGTAGTTGGATATGGCCTGAGATACGCCTCCAGTGTAGACATGAGATTGCAGGGATATGCTGATGCAGATTGGGCAAGGAACGCAGTGGACTGGAAGAGCACATCAGGTTGTTGGTTTACCTTGGGGTCTGCCATGGTTTCCTGGTGCAGAAGGAAACATAGCTCTATGGCTTTGAGTACCGCAGAAGCAAAGTATATAGCGTTGAGTGAGGCAGTTTGCGAAGCAGTGTGGCTTCACAAGCTCTTTACAGATTTATTTGATCATGAGATGGATTCTACCATTATTCATTGTGATAACTAGAGCTGAGTGAAGCTCTCTGAGAATCCTGTGTTTCACGATAAATCAAAACACATTGAGATGAAATATCATTATATCAGAGACATGGTGCAGAGGAAAGCAGTACACGTGCAGTACCTTCCTACACATGAGCAGATTGCCGATATTTTCACCAAACCGCTTGCCATGACGAAGTTCGAGTACTTTCGTGAGAGACTTGGCATGATGGAGAATGCCTCCCTAGTTGAGAGGGAGTGTTGATGATTGCAGCGTCACGAGACATCCTCTAGGATACGTGCTCCACTGAGACTGAGTTGAGTTGACCTCAGAGGGAGCCCAGTGTTGGGCATACCCACGTGATGGGGCATCATTCTCCTCTATGTGAGAGTTGAGTCATCTCCCAGTGGTTGGGGCATCGTTCTCCTCTAGAGAGTTGAGTCGTCCCCAAGTGGTTAGGTGTGCCCATGTGATGGTTGTATCGTTCTCCTCTGTGTGAGAGTTGAGACGATGTGGTACTCCAGATGATTCTGTTGAGTACGACGTCCCTGTGGCTGAGCACAGGTGGACGTGTCCCTAGTGGYTGAGCACTAGTGGACGTTTGAGATCTTTGCTATATTGTCTACGAGTAAGATTTACCTGTAACCCTAATTATGTTGTAAAGGGTACAGGTCGACCCCACCATGTAAAGATAAGTAATATTGTAATTATTAATTATATTTATTATATTATTAAGTTGTATAGGTCGGCCCTATTGTGCCAATAGACACATCATTTGATGTGATAAGTTTTGTATAAATAAAGGTGAATCCCCATTGAGGATTACACACTTATCATTGTGTCATCTTATGATTTTAGAAGTTGAGGTCTAAAATCATGAGAACTACAGCTCACACTTTTCTAAGAGTTAGCTTTCTCAGTCATAGCAACACCCTTTTGTGTGCTAGGTTTGGTGATGGATGGGGGATCTTGTGTGCATTGGGGCTTTATGGTTGGGGGATCTTCTCTTGAGAATATAACAAAGGATTGCTGGGTTTTCTTCCCTTGTGTAGAAGGGTTTCCCAGGATATTTCTTGTGTTCTTGTGCATGGTTATTCTTCTTGTGATATTGGTTTACTGCAGCTAGTTATTGTTGCTGCACTCATTGTGTATGGTTCAAGTAATGCTAAACAAAAAATGAAATAAACCTCATGCTTGAGCCAAAACTTAACATTGGCATCTCTATATGTATCATGGTTTTTGCTTTTCGATCCTACATCTATTTATTTTGTACTATTGATTGGCTAGTTTTTTTAGAAGGGAAATCTCATGGGGAAACCTAAGGGATAATTGGCTAGTTACTTAGCCCCTCTTATGTTTTATACTTTTTTCTTTTTAATTTTAAGTAAAAATAGGTCACTAAATCCTTATATTATATGTACACAAAAATCACAATTTTTTCTGATAAGGATCTGCTACAAGGGAAACCATAATCTCGACTAGAAGAGTCATCGGAATTGTTCATTACCATTTTTTTCATAGTTTGTAACAAAATATTTACAAAAAGAGACTATAAATTGCCTATGACTATCCATGCTATCATAAAAGACTGAAAAAGACAAGATAAAACAGACATCATGGAGGAGAGTGAGGACCATCCTCTCTGAAAACTTCGATCATTAGTTTAGTCTCCATGCTCTATTCCTGAGCATTGTCTGCAACAAGAGGTTCATCATTCAGGATAATGGGGTTTGCTTGAGTGCCCTCAGAGCCTAATGAAGTCTTTTGTTGCCTGGATGTGCCTGCCTCCTCCCCAACCTGTGAGATTGAAATGCCAATCCCAAAGTCCACCTTGCACATGGATTCAATTTTTCCTTCAAACATTTTGATTGTATGGAGAACGTCCGAGAGCTCTCTCCTTATATTACCTAGGGCTTGGACAATCAATGTTTTTACCAACGAATAAGTTTCTTCCAATTTGAAGAATATGGTCCTCATGGATCTTGTATACACTGGGTCTTTAACCCACCCTTCAACTTCCTGCAAAATCTGGTCCTTTGAGAGGGTTTGCTACATAGCTCAGACTTTCTTTTCGAGCTCCTCGACCTCCTTCTGGCCTCCTACTAGAGCTTTACCTTTGAACAACTTCTCCGCTTTCAAGGCATCCTCTATAGCTCGTGACGAGAGCAATGGATCCTTTGAGGTGGATGGTTTTTCCTCCATTGCCCCAACCTTCCTTTTACATGCTCTCACACTCTTACCTCCGCCACAGGCCATACTGTCAAGAGCTAACCCCCCATCGAAGTGCCAAAACAAACACTGAAGCCGCTGTCTGTGACCAAGGAGGGACAAAAAGAGGCGATATATTGCCCAAGGGAGTAACAAAGCCCCAAGAGTGGAAACAAAACCAAAGAATTTTGTGGACACCACACTTAGAGGTAGAGGGAAACCTGCTTTCAGACATTGACTAGAGATGTGATAGAGCCCCCCAAAGAGGCGAGAAACCAGACATGGCCGAAAAGCACTGAGAGGGATACCTCTTCTAGCCCAATCCCATTCGCGTTGAAACTCCATCAGCCAGCCCGACTTTAACCAGGTCGTTTTCCATCCCTTCTCGGAGAAGATTTTACACCCATGCGAAAACATTATTACTCTAGACCATGTCCTCTTTTGCCACTCCCTGCTATCATCCTTAACAACGCTACAAACATTCATGAGTGTCCTTTCAAAACCACCTCCATTGGTCACCTCACTGTACCCACAACCTTGCTTCTCTCGAGCTCTCATCATAATTGCAGAAGGTTGGAGAAGGATGATGCAGGAGCATTGCCGGCACAACACAAGCGTGGGAGAAAGCTGGGCGCACTAGCGCATATTTTGAAACATTTTGAATTTCAAAAGATCAATGTATTAATGAGATATCTGACAAAACTTTTTGAATTATGAACATCTTTAATGATTAGAGGCTGAGCCATCACGTAAGATTGATGGGGGAATGTATTTTGTTTTATGAATCGGATCGCAATACAAATTTGGAGCATTGCGCTCTTATCTGTTTGACGCAATATTTATTGTAATAAGTATTAAGTAGTTGATAACATTCAATTCCATTAAGGTAGCGTAGAGTAGTTGGAGGGAAGAACTCAAGAGAGCCCCTTTGTATAAAGCATTGTATTATTGTCGAGGAGAGGCTGCTGAATCTAGTGTGTAGATTTCCATCGTAAGCTAAGAGCCAGAGGATACTGATAAACGTTATGTGTCTGCATACAAGTTTATGTTGAATGAGTATAATAGAGGATATATTGCTCCAAATGTGCGTTGTTATGTGTCTATCTATCTGAATGAATGGTAGACTCTTTTGCTTATTTTCAACATTCTGTTATTTTTCATGTTCTTGTATCCATGACTGCATTTGCTTTGATGAATGTATGAGTCACTGTGAGGAGTAGATAGGTTTCAATTGTTTCTCTTCATTGAGCGAGTGCAAGGTGTGCATAGTGTCCGCAAGGAGTGCGTGACCGAGTCTGTTTCGACTTGAAGGCTCAGAAGAGATAGTGAAACTTCATGTCTGCAAGGAGTGCATTGATGTCCGCAAGGAGTGCGTGATAGAGTTTTCGAACTCGAAAGCTCAGGAGAGATAGCGCGATTCCAGTCATGAGGAATAGAAGCAGTTGGAGGACAGTCGCAAGGAGTGCGAAGCCATCCACAAGGAGAAGCTGAGAGCGGAGGAAATCTGTTGCGAGGTGTGCACAGATCGAGTTTTCGACTAAGTGTCAAAGGGAGCGTTCAGAGGGAGAGAAGAAGTTAAGCTTAGGAGGAAAGAACGACGAAAATCTCCAAGGAGAGAAGTTCCTGAAGTCTTCACTGGAGATCAGTGAACGGGATTAGTTCCAGAGGGAGACGAGTGATTCCAGATCGTCAGATTTGGTAAGATTACGAGGAGGATAGCCGTAGAACGCTTCGATACTCCGGAGTCCGACAAGTTTGGAACTTGATGAAGCGAAATCGCGAAGTCCGAAGTCGCGATTTAATCTTGACCGTTGATCACAAAAGAGTACGTGGCGATTGATTAAGGAGTTCGGGAATCGGGAGATCGAAGGTTTTGTGGGAAGAAGACCTAGAGTTTCGCGAAGTCCGAACGCATTGGGGCCAACGAATTTGAGGAGACGCATGGCGGAAGTTCGGAACCTCGAAAGAGAATGTTTTGGGAGAAACTAAGGGAAGGATTCAGAATATCCCTGAAGTCCGAGTCGCGAGGGGATAGACCCACGGTCATAGCCGTGGTCATCTGCGGAAGAGACCTGTGTGTGCGGGTAGTGTTATTTCAGGTGCCTGTAGGGACCCAAGGAGTCACTCCGACTCAGTATTCTTAACGATCCTAGACCGGGAGGTCGAGCAACACTTTGGAGAGGAGGGGGTTTGCACGAGGACACTTCTTTCCGTCGCATCCTTTCCTAAGATTTTTGCCAGCGGTCATACCTCCCATGCGTCGGGTAATGCTGGGTGTCCTTTGAATGCGAGGTGGCAGTTGAAGCTCATTCGCGCCCCACCTATTATCACCCCATCCGGGTGTTCATGCTTTTTTCTTTTGATAGAATAGGATTAAGAGATTATTTTGCACTTCCACTCCTTTGTATTTACATTGGATGTACTTTTGAGTCCCATTGACTTACTTCTGTGGTCATTTAATGTACATTAATAAAATTATCTTATCTTTTTTCCTTGGAAATAAATCCTTGGGAAACTCCCTTCCTCTTGATTTGAGAATGATACCTAGTGTAAAATGGCTGGCATAAACTTGGTGTGAATGACCCTATGGGAATCGAAATCGGGCCTTGCATGACATGTTGGATTATCAACAATGTCCTAACAACAATGGCACCAAATGATTAAGCTAATCCTCGGGGCTAAAAATTATCTAATCTATCTTATCATGTTATAATATTATAATAGTTTATACTTTATTTTATATGATATTCTTTATGTTATATTTTAGCTTATTTTAACACACACACATATATATATATATATATATATATATTATGATTTAGATATTAATACTTTATTATAGGTTATATAATATACTTTATAAACTATTAGGTTGAAAAGGGTGTATTTTTTACTATGGAAATAGATCCCTAGGAAAATTCCCCTCATTTTGAGGATGGTACTTAGTAGAAAGCTAGCAACTTAGACTCAATGGGCCTAATCTTGCAGGAATCAAACTGGGGATTTGCATAATGCACTTGATTACTGACAATGTCTTGATAATATTGGCACCAATTGATTGAGCTAACCCTTGGGTCATGAAAGGTGTGTATATATATAATTTGAAAAAATTGCATATTTTTTGTTTTTGTTAGGATGTATACTCCGATATCAGAGTCGTATTGGATTTTTTTATATACATGTTTTTCACATATTATATCATATTTGAATCCATATCTGTATCTGAACATGGTACCTATGCGAACAACCACAACAAAGTGGGGTTGCAGAACGAAGGAACAAATCCATCTTCGAGACAACCAAGGCCATGATTACATGAAATGAACTTATCCATGTGCTTATGTGTTGAGCATGCTATACAACTGTCTACATTTTTTTTTGTAAGTTAGTTTGGTATATATTTATATTCACAGGAAAAATACATATTGTAGGTGTTGGGTTGTCCATAGGAGAACCTGCCACCCCGAATTCAAAAAATATGTCGTGTTTTTTTGTCTATGAGCGGGCCTATTGCTTTGTCTAAAAGCCTATCTAGCAGACCTTTATATTGTAAACAAAAATTGAGATTGCCTAATTCTTCACCTATGCCCAAAGAGGCTATAACCTAAGCAATCAATAGAAATTGGGAGAGATAAGTGCACTGTACAGTGTAAGGATTGAAGTTCTCCTAGTTCGAGTCCACCTTGATGGGAGTGCCCGAGAACTCTATTGCTTCCCTAGTTTGGTTTGATGCCTTTGGATCCTCTTCATCAACTTCTCTGGTATGACAACCATCCCTTGTCTCCTCTACAATCCTCCTCTACTGCTAGTTCATTCCTCTAGATGGCATTGATTAGTGCATCATATTTGGATTCCAATTGGTTAAGCATTTGTATGATTGCATCTTGCTGATAACGTCCTCTAGGTTTGTTCTCTATTCCCCAACAAATTCCTTTATATGCCAAAAGAGATCCACAGTCGTGGTGTACTAGACACTCGGTTCCTGGAGAATCCAATGTTAGGTATGAGATGCAAAATTCCCTCACCCACCTCCGCATTAGAGGTTTCACCTCTCTTCTCTATGACCTTATCTTCCATCTCCTCTATCTCCTTTCAGACGACTTTAGAGTGCTTGCACTGTTAGGTTGCAGCTATGGCTACTGCATCTAGTCTTTCTCTTTCTTTGAGGAGGTCGTCGTTCGACATGCTGTCCTCATCTAGGTGTCGTGGACCTCTTCTTTTCCCATTATGAATTGACCCAAAGCCTCAGGTTCCATTCCAATGGATGGTGCTYGAACTACCAAAGAGAAATTCTCRAGCGCTACYAGAAAGGAGGTCYCGACAARCCACTAATGCTCCACATTGAAACAKGCCTCTAGAAATGTCCAACAATCTAGCAAATTACCTAAACACATTCTTTCATGCTTTGAGCCCCGACACCTATTCCCATCGTCCATCGTAGTAAATGGTTGTAATCATGGGAAACCTCTTGCAATGAAGATTGTAATGCCCCCCCCCCCCGCCCCCTTTGCATCAAGTGTGTTCTTGAGCCTCCATATCACCTGAACTTACAATGATGAGATCCCCTTTGACATATGCTTATAGATCCCCTTTGTCCTCATCTAGGTGTCGTGGACCTCTTCTTTTCCCATTATGAATTGACCCAAAGCCTCAGGTTCCATTCCAATGGATGGTGCTCGAACTACCAAAGAGAAATTCTCGAGCGCTACCAGAAAGGAGGTCCCGACAAACCACTAATGCTCCACATTGAAACATGCCTCTAGAAATGTCCAACAATCTAGCAAATTACCTAAACACATTCTTTCATGCTTTGAGCCCCGACACCTATTCCCATCGTCCATCGTAGTAAATGGTTGTAATCATGGGAAACCTCTTGCAATGAAGATTGTAATGCCCCCCCCCCCTGCATCAAGTGTGTTCCTGAGCCTCCATATCACCTGAACTTACAATGATGAGATCCCCTTTGACATATGCTTATAGCTTCACGTGTGGTGTGGGCTTCCCTAAATATGAATGTCTTTCATTTGCTATTTGGGAAGCAACGCTCAAAACCTACCGCCATGTCATCTCGCCCACCTCTCTTTCCCCAAAAACTGGATCATGCCCCATGAATCCATGGTATGATGCAGACTGCAAAGCTCTCCATCACCAACTTAGACATGCCTTCTCTCATGATCGTCGTTCTTATCCTAACCTTAAAGCTTCCTACCGATGCCTCCTCCGCTACAAGAAACACCTATTTATCTCACAGAGGAGACATGATTTGTGTGCTTCCCTTCTCCATACTCCTAAGAACTTCTGGTGCACCATCTTTTCCTGGCAGTCTCCCTTCCCATTGGATCTTGATCCAGTTTCCATGTTCTCCCATACCTCCACTCTATATGATGTCCTTGGAAAGGCCCCGATTCAGGTCACCTCTACCCCCCATTCTTGCTATTTATTCTCATATTGAGATATTCGGGAGGTTGTTAGGGAGATGAGTACCAACAAAGCGACGGATGAGAAAGGATTCCAAGCAGAGTTCTTTAAGCATGGTTTTCACGCCCTAGTTTGCTACTTGGCCGACCTGTTTAGCCATGTTGTTTGCACATGTTTTCCAAAGGCTTGGTCGCATCACACTATTCACTCAATCCATAAATCGGGTCGCAATGCAGATACAAACAACTATAGAACAATAATGGTGGGCCACACCTTCTCCAAGCTCTATGCTACATTATTTCATATGAAGCTCTCTAGAGAGCTTGAGAGGAGACTCCTTAGAGCTAGGGGACAAGCAGGTTTCCGTTTGGCACATCAGATCACTGATCACATCCTTACACTTCGGGCCATAATTGAGGAGGCATGATATCACTCTTCGAAATTCTATTGTTGCTTTGTAGACTTTCAGAAAGCTTTCGACTTTGTTCCCCGTGAGGCCTTGTTCTAGAGACTTAGAGGCATTGGTATTTCCGAGACACTCCTGACTTCCATTATGTGCCTATACGAGTCAGTTCTTGGTCATCTCCATATTGTACATGGGATGTCCGACTTTATCAGGAGTACCATTGGAGTCAAATAGGGGTGCCCTTTGTAGATTTTAACCTTGTACAATATTTTACTGCAAACAAAGTTTCGATAAAAGAATAGAAAAGATACAATGGCAAATACACACATTACACAGAGATTTTCCCCTTGGAAACCCAAACTGGGAAAACCATCATATTCTATATTCATTCACATCATACATTGTTTACAATACAATTTACATATAGGAGCTAGCGACATTCAAAACCCTAATCCAATGACCTGGATTAGTCAACAACCCTAATTCCTTAACCAGAAATAGAAAACCATCGGCAAAAAACCATGTGTCGAAAAACTGCCCATAATTGGACATGAAAACCGAGGACCACCCAAAAATGGACACGAAAATCGAGGATTTTTTTTTCCGGGGGTAGCGCCCTTGAACCCCCGCATAGGGGGGCTTTGCCCCCTTGCTACCCTCCAAGGGGGGCCCCTCTTACCCCCCTGTGCACCCGACGCAACGTAGACACTTCTTCTAGCCATGCAAAGAATATAACACATATCCAACATTCTCCCACTTGTTGTTTTCTTTGCATATAGGGGGTTACATAGTCAATAATCTAGGGCAACAATGCCCATAGATCCTCTACACCAAGAGTACTTCTTAGTGCTCATAGATTTTGTTAATGAATCTGCAACATTCTTCAAAGTGTCCACCTTCATCAACAACACTTTCTTTTCTTCAACCATGTCTCTCACAAAGTGATATTGAACATCAATATGCTTTGTCTTTGAATGATAAGTCGGGTTCTTTGCCAGCAAAATTGCACTCTGACTGTCACAATCTATCCTTGCAACTTGCTGTACCAACCCAATACTTAATCACAATCTTTGTAACCATACTACTTCCTTGCTTGCATGAGTGGTTGCCATGTATTCAACTTCTATAGTTGAAAGTGCCACTACAAACTGTCTTTTGCTCATCCAACTGATTGCTCCTCCAAAAATGTTAAACACATACCTGCTTGTAGATCTCCTACGATCCAGATCTCCAGCCCAGTCTACATCCACAAAGCCATGTATGTCCAACACTCTGTCCAATCCTGGTCTTCCTTGGTAGCACAATCCATAGCTAGCAGTGCCACGCAAATACCTGCAAACCCTCTTTACTGCTGTCCAATGCTCCTTCCCTGGTTTTGACATATACTTGCTCAAAACTCCCACTACATGTGCAATGTACGGTTTAGTACAGACCATTGCATACATCAAACTGCCAACCGCACTCGCATATGGAACACGAGACATGTCGTCCTCCTCTTCTTGTGTCTTGGACATTGATCCGCATATAACTTTACACCTACAGGAATAGGGACCCTGACCGGTTTACATTAATGCATATTAAATCTATGCAATATTGTCTCAACATATTTTCTCTGATTTAACCAAAGTTTCTTGTTTTTTCGATCTCTTGTAATTTCCATGCCCAAAATGAAATTTGCAACACCAAGATCCTTCATGTCAAATTTAGAGGACAACTGAGTTTTCACATCTTGGATAATCTCTTTGTTGTTTCCTATCAGCAACATGTCATCCACATACAAGACTAAGTAAATCAAATGATCACCAATTAATTTGAAATACACACAATGATCCTCTTTGCTTGTGAAGCCAAGTCCCAACATATAAGTATCAAATTTTTGATACCACATCCTTGGTGATTGTTTTAAACGATACGAGGACTTTTTTAGCTTGCATACCAGTTCCTTCTTTCCCTTCACAACAAAGCCTTCTGGCTGCTTCATGTAGATTTCTTCTTCCAGATTCCCATGTAGGAATGCTGTCTTCACATCCATCTGTTCTACTTCAAAATCAAACGCAACAACAGATAAAAAAAAATCTAATAGAGGTTAACTTGGCAACAAGAGAAACCATATCACCAAAATCATTTCCCTCAACCCGAGAATAACCCTTTGCTACTAACCGAGCTTTGTATTTCTCCACTTTGCCTTCTGCATTCAACTTCTTTTTAAATACCCATTTGCTACCAATGGGATTTCTTCCAGTCTACAACTCCACTAGATTCCAATCCTTATTCTTATCCAAGGCTGCCATTTCTTCATCCATGGCCTTTTTCCAGAGTTTTCCATCCTCTGAATCCACTGCCTCCCTGATGTTAAATTTGGCAGCATCGACAGTCATTCTCCAATGAGAGGCCATATGGGCCACCCTGAGGCTAGCCAGGGAGATTTGGAGAATCAACCAGTCTTGTGAGGTATTGACAAAAGCCAGGGGGAACATACAACCTGTGTGAGTCAAACCAAAAGTTAGGGTGAATGAGATGCTATGTGAGTCTAATGCAAAAGTCAGGGGGAACGTACAACCTCTGTGAGCATAGACAGTCTAGTGCAAAAGTTAGGGGGAACGTACAACCTCTGTGAGCATAGACAGACTAGTGCAAAAGTCAGGGGAAACATACAACCTCTGTGAGCCTAGCCAAACCTTGTGAGCCATGAGCAAAAGTCAAGGCATCTAGCAAAAGTTAGGTTGAATATAAAATTCCTATGAGCTAGAAACAAACGATATTCCTAATATTGCAAATGATATAAATGTATTGATCTAGTGTGTTGGCACGTGTAACATTATCCACCATGAAGAGAATTTCGAATTGCCTTGTAAAGAGTCAAGTTGTAACTGAAGTCTCAAGTCTAGTTCTATTTTAGAACTAAAGTGTAATGCTGAGTTATAACTAAAGTCTTAAGTCTAGTTCTATTTTAGAACTAAAGTGTAATGTTGCGTTGCAACTGAAGTCTTAAGTATAGTTCTATTTTAAAACTAAAGTTTAATGTTGGTTTGCAAYTGAAGTCTTAAGTCTAGTTCTATTTTAGAACTAAAGTGTAATGTTGAGTTGCAACTGAAGTCTTAAGTCTAGTTCTATTTTAGAACTAAAGTGTAATGTTGAGTTGCAACTGAAGTCTTAAGTCTAGTTCTTTTTTTTGAACTAAAGTATAATGCTGAGTTGTAACCAGTCTCAAGTCTAGTTCTAAGTTCGAACTAAAGTATGAAGCTGAGTTATGATTAACTCATGCAAACAGGTTACTATTTTAAGCCTCTCCTCTTCTCCTCTTCAACCTATATAAGCAGAGGTCGTCCCCTCTCTTCAATACAGTTTTGATATGCAGGTTAAGGGTGAAGCAATAAAGGAGCATATCGGTGATAAAGAGGCAACATACCAAAGAAGCATATTAGTGTTGTATATCAACAATAGAGGCTGCATATCAGAGGCGTATATTAGTGTTGCATATCAACAATAGGAGCAACATATCAAAGGAGTATGTTAGCAAGGTCTCTTAGGTCTTTGTTATGTCAGAGTCATCTTGGCAAGCTCTTTAAGAGCAGAACATTCATGGTGGATATTTGTAAGTGATCTTACATTATTAATGAAATAAAGGAATATTGTTTGCTGGGGTTTTTCTCCCTATATAGGGTTTCCCCAGGGTATATGTGTTGTTGATGTGAATGCTTACTTATCTACATAGTTATTACTATTCGATTATGATTTGGTATTGTTGAAGTGTATTAAGTTGGAATCAAAGTGTTGAAGAAAATAAAACAATTAATCCGCATAAGAAATCATGCTCATAATTTAACACCTGACAGTTCTAGGATCATCATCAGTAACAGACAAAGAAAAATTTGAACGAAAATCAGGTGGAGTATACCTTTCCGGTTACCTTTTTTCCCGAATCGATCTCCTCAATACAAGAGTACGAGGATCTTCTTCTTCTGATTCCTGTTCTTTTGTAGAGTCTGATTCATCATCCTTTAAATCAAACTCTATTTTCTCTGGTTCTTCCTTACTTGGTAGGACATTCTGTTTGACAACATCTTTTATTTCTCTAAATACCACATCTCAGCTATACACAACCTTCTTGGTTTCTGGGTTCCAAAGCTTATACCCTTTGAGACCATCTTTATACCCAATAAAGATACACTTTTCAACCTTCTTATCTAGCTTACTCCTATTTTCCTTTGGAACGTGAACATAGGCCTCACAACCAAATATCTTGAGATTTGTGAGAGAGGGTTTCTTACCAGTCTATACCTTATGTGGAGTCTTGTCATCCAGTGTTGATGAGGGTGATCGATTGACCATTTAACATGCAATACCCACTGCCTCTGCCCAAAATTCTTGCCCTAACCTGACACCACTGAGCACACACCTTGCTTTTTCCATTAGCGTCCTGTTCATTCTTTCTGCAACTCCATTCTGTTGAGGTGTATATGGAGTAGTCTTCTACCTTGCTATACCACACTTCTTACATAATTCTTCAAATTCATTCCCGCAGAACTCTCTACCATTATCCGTCCTCAACACCTTAATTCTTTTCTCTGTTTGATTCTCAACAAGAGCCTTAAACTCTTTAAACCTGTCAAATACTTCAGATTTCTTCCAGAGGAAATATATCTATGTATTCCTCGAGAAGTCATCTATAAAAGAGACATAGTACACAGATTTTCCCAATGATGGAACCGACACAGGTCCAAACACATCACTGTGCACTAGCTGTAAAATTTTGTCTGCCCTCGTTGCACCAGAGGGGAATCTTACCCGATTCTACTTCCCATATACACTGTTCACAAAAATCAAAATCCAGAGAGTAGTTAGATATACCTTCAACCATACCTTTATTGTGTAGCAGTAAAAAACCCTTCTCTTTGATATGCCCCAATGTTTGATGCCACAACATAACCTTTTCTTCAAAGACTGTAGGAGTTCTTTCTTCTTCAACCCATCACTAATAGTGCTTCCTTGCAACTTATACATAGTTCCAAACCGAACTCCCTTCAACAACACCATTGCTCCTCAAACCATCCTGAAAGTTTCCTTTTCAAATATTTTTTTTACCCCTGCATCGTTCATTTTGCTTAACAAAAATCAAATTTTTGGCCAATCCTGGGATCTGCAAAACACAAGGTAGTGTTCTAATCCTTCCATCTATGAGCCTCAACTTGACTTTTCCTTGTGCTATGATTCTGGTTGTCAAGTCATCACCGAGGAAAACATTACCTCCATCGTACCTTTTATATTCACAGAACCACTCCCTGTGGGGAGTCATATGAAAGGAGGCACCTGAGTCAACCAACAATGCCTCATGATCTGCATATGTGCTTGAAGAAGCCAAGTACACATCTCCTCCTTCCTTGGAGGTCTTTTCTTTTGTAGAACGAGCTTCTTCAGATCCCTTCTTTTTCTCAACTTTGGATCTACACTGCTTCTTGTAGTGCCCTTCTTTTCCACATCTCCAACAGACCTTTACAAACTTTCTGGGAGATTTAGATCTACCCTTAGACTTATATCTCCCACTTGAGGACTTATATCTATTTCTTTCCTGGGAGTGTCCTCTTGCAAATAATGCATTTGTGCTCTGTCCTTCCATGTTCTTCTGTCTCATCTCCTCCGACAACAAGGATGATACCACTTCATCAAACTTCAAGGCAGTTGTATTACTACCTATGGCCACAACTAGACTATCCCATGTGTCTAGTAAAGAGCACAGTAAATTGATACACTTATCTTCATCTGATATTTTAATCTCAACAGATACTAACTGACTTACCACAGTATTGAAGGCGTTCAAATGCTTTGCCACCAAGTCTCCATCTCTCATCCTCAGGTTATACAACTTCTTTCTCAAGAATAGTTTATTTACTAGGGACTTAGACCGATACAACTTCCCCAACTTATCCCATAAACCCTTGGCCGCAGCTTCCTCTGACACATTCAGTGATACTAAATTTGAGAGACACAATCTGATTATGCTCTTCACCTTCCGATCCAACTTTTTCCAGTCATATGCTGAAGTTCCTGTAGGTGCAGTGCCTGGATCCACCGCGATCCATTGATTTCTGTCCACCAACATATCTTCCATCTTGAGCTTCCACAACTCAAAACTTTGCCCATTAAAGTTCTCGATCTCCATTTTCAAATTGCTCGCCATTTCTTTTCACTTGAAAAATCAATACCACGGATCTCCCACTGTAACAAGGCTTATCATAGTCCCGAGCCAAACCCTTGACCACAAAGGCGTCGCCCTGAAGCCAATAATTGCTCTGATACCAAATGTAGATTTTAACCTTGTACAATATTTTACTGCAAACAAATTTTCAATAAAAGAACAAAAAAAATACAATGGAAAATACACACATTACACATAGATTTTTACCCTGGAAACCCAAACCGGGAAAACCGACATATTCTGTATTCATTCACACCATACATTGTGTACAATACAATATACATATAGGAGCCAATGACATCCAAAACGCTAATCCAATGAACTGGATTAGTCAACAATCCTAATTCCTTAACCGAAAATAGAAAACCATCGGCGAAAAACCATGCGCCGAAAAACCGCCCATAACTGGACACAAAAATCGAGAACTATCCTAATTCCTTAACCGAAAATAGAAAACTATCGGCGAAAAACCATGTGCCGAAAAACCGCCCACAACTGGACACAAAAATCGAGAACTTCCTTCTCCTAGACAAGATCTCACTCAATAGATTACTTCCTTCTTTACGGTGCTCCTAGTAGCTAGGGGCACCAAGAGACAGATTGATAGCAACATTGCTTCTGACTCCAGATCGGTGTCGACTAGAGGGACCATTCCCTCTCCCGAGAGACCTCAGAGACATTACCGAACCAAATCCCTTACTAGTAGGCAAACGAGATCGCCTAGACATCAGACAGGGGTTATTTCTTTCAAACAACAACATAGTAGGCATCTAGATCTTCCCTCAACTTTTCCTTGAGACAACATTCTATCTTGAGTTTTCTCCATTCCTCCTTGGATGGTAAGAGAGATAGTTCTAGTGGACCATGATGTAGTCCTTGGATCCTTTCTCTCTGCATATCTCCCTCCCATTACGGTTGCCCGCACTCGGAGTTGAGGGTTTTCCATGGTGTAGCTTAAACCTCATGCTCTACTTTACTTCTTGCTCTTTATATAGGAGACATTTTGGTACTCCTGGTTTGTATTGACATCATTGTACTCAACAGTCCCATTGACCTACTTTGCGGTCATTTGTTGGACATTAATATAATTATCTTATCTTATCTAGCAATGACACCCCATTTGGGGAATGATAGTCTACATATTAATAGGTGTTTGCATAGGATTCTAGAGGATAAAACACCAAAGGAAGCCTTTATTAGTGAGAAGCCATAGTTTTCTCATTTTTGTGTTTTTGGTTGTCCAATTTATATTAATGTTCCCAATGAGAAGCAAACTAAGTTTGAGCCCTCTAGTATCAAGGGGATTTTGTAGGGTACCATGAGACTTCTAAATGCTACAAAGATTACCTTCCAACGCAGTGATAGTGGTTAGTTGTAAATGTGATGTGAAGTTCAATGAGGATAGATGATCTTCCAGCTCACAGGAGACTTATGCAGTTATTGAGGAGGAAGAAAAGCCTAATGTAACAAATTCAGATCTGCAATCAGAGGAGAAATCAGACTCAGATCAGCATGTTATAAGTCAGGAAGGAGAGGCCCCACCACCCTCCAGTTCACCTAGGAAGCTATGATGGTTTTCTTAATCTTGTAGGATGCAAAGGAACAAGTTGGCCTACCTAAATCTACGTTTTGAATGACTGGTCCACCTAAGAGGTTTCCAAATTATGTTGCTTTAACGACTTCCATTCTTGAAACCAAGCTTTTCAACTTCAAGGAGGCAAATGTAGAGCATGTATGGCATGATGCTATGGTAGAGGAGTATGATTCCATTATCAAGAATGATGTTAAGGAGGTAATTCCAAGACCATTTGTGAAATCAATGATTGATTCCAGATGGCTTTACAAAATTAAGCATGACATTGATGGGAGCATTGGAAAGTTCAAATCCATGTTTGTGGCTAGAGGGTTCTTCTATAAAGAGGGAGTTGACTACGACGAGACATTTGCTCTAGTTGCTAGGTATACCTCTATCAGAACCGTTATGTCCTTGGCTTGTTGTTTTAGTTGGTCTTTATATTTTATGGATGTAAAGGCAACATCTATGAATGGCGCGAGTTTTCAATTATAACTCTATCAAAACCATCATGTCCTTGGTTTGTTGTTTTAGTTGGTCTTTATATCAGATATATATAATGCGACATTTTTAAATGTCACGAGTTGCCAAGAATGCCTCTATCAGAACCATTATTTCCTTGGCTTCTTGTTGTAGTTGGTCTTTATATGAGAAGGTGTAAAGGAAACATTTCTAAATGGCATGATTGAGAAAGAGGTGCACATAAATTCGTTGAAAGGCTTGGAGATACATGGGCAAGACACCCATGTTTGTAATGTAGGTTGAAAATATTTCTTTATGGGCTAAAGCAGGGTTCGCAAGCATGGTATGCTAGTGTTGATTAGTACTACATAGGTGGGTTTTCCAAGAATTTTGCATATCCAAATCTTTATTTCATACCTGATAAATCTGATCTACTTGTCTTGGGTTTTTATGCAGATGATCTTATATAGGTAACTCTAATCAACTCATCTCATGGTGCAAGAAGGAATTGGCCAATGAATTTGACATGAAGGATATTAGTCCATGGCATTATTATCTTGGATCAGAGGTATGGCAGTGTGTAGGTGAAACCGTCCTTGGACAAGTGAAGTATGCTTTTGAAATTCTGAAGAGATTTCAGATGTTGCACTGCAAACTGACATCTACTCTTATGGTTCCAAATCTGAAAATAACTTGTAAGGAGTATTCAGATTTGTTTGATCTTACTTACACCGACAATAGATCGTTTCACTGGTGTACCTAGTAGATACCAAGCTAGATATATGCTATGCAACAAAGTTACACGAACTGTGGGTGCACTGGGAATCAATTGAAGAATCTAGTGTAGGTGTGACACCCATCCCGAAATTAGGAATTAGGGAATTACCACCCTTACTCTAGCTTTTTTTTTATAAATATATACTTAAATTTTAATTTTATATTGAAAATTAAAAAACAAAGAAATAAAATCTCAAATGATTCATACCATTATAGATTCTCAAATGATTTATAACATCATAGATTCCCTTTGGGAAAGATGGCCATCAAAGGGTGAACTACTAATCACAAGCACTTTCTTGAAGCTAAGATGCAATGATAGGAGGGTACTATTCCGTTAAAATCACCGAGGACTTGTGCATGGCCCTGTTACCTCCTAGGTCCCTCATTTCGTGCAAAAGTCCCTAAGTGCAAGTGAAGAGACCCCAAGGGCAACTGAGGCATCTCCCATTGACACCTCAATAGCCTTGCCTTTCTCTCTTTAGACTAGATGAATGCTAGCCTAGGGGGGCTTCTCTATGGTTAACTAAGCTCAATGTGTTGTAGTATGGAGCGAGAGCATGGGAGAGCTTAGAAAATAGAAATAGTTTTGAGATTTTTATAACATTTTGGGTGGTGGATGAAAGGGGAGATCAATGACTTATATTATTTGGGCTATGGGGTCAAGTTAGACTCTTTAAGAGGGTCATTCTTGATTAAAATTAGGGGGCTGTAGGAAGCCAAAGTGACGTGCACAACAACAACCCCAATTTAGTCACTAAAATCACAAGTTTGATGGGGGAGAGGGTCCATCTAAGATCCATTTCTCAAGACAATTCTAAGGGTGGCCCCTGCCTAAAGATTGTCTACATATGCTATAATTTAATGAGATTAAAGCATATTGTTTTCCTCTTTAAAGTAAGCAACACAAAAGGAATTAAGGAATAGAGAAGAGTCTATCACACCTAACCCTTTCCAATGTAGCAACCTTGCTCTTCTATGGCCCTTGAATTGATTCTGGCATTCACAAACTTGCAAAGATAACTCCCAATAATGCTCTAAGAACAATATGCCACACCAAAGAATTATAACTATCACCACAAAAGCTTAGACAAAGATAGAAGCATATTATTCCAAAGCTTGGGAGCTCTTTCACTCACACCTTACAAATGGAGAGAGGAAATCCTTGTATAGATTTCAGCTCTATCTCCCTTTACAATAAACAAATATTTGTTTTCCTAGATCCATTCGTCCTCCAAGGAATAACAATAAAATAACTCTCTCAACAAGTTCCTTATGAAAAGTAGCAATAAGTTGTTGAGATCCACATTTTCCTCCAAGAGGTTACAATAAAATAATCATCCTCCACAAGGAAAACAATAGAATAATATCATCAAATATCTAATTCCAATAGACAAGTCAAACAATAGTAAAATAGTGGAGTTAGTTACAATCATATCCAAGAATAGAGCTAGATAATGGGGCGCCTCCTCTAGTTGAGGGATAGACCATGTAACAACCTCCAAAAATAGTATATAAATCTCTATCCACATGTGTGCCCTTCAAGATAAGTGTCCCATGTGTGAAGCAAGGACCAAGAAAGTAGGGCATCCTCAATAAAGTAGTAAGGAATGTGTACAAACAACCTCCTCATATTAATCCATGACTAAGTCCTCAAGATGTGTGATAAATAACCAAATATAGCCACATGCATAGCCTCGATGACTGTCTTCCCATGAAATGTGATGAAGGATGTACAATAGAAACTCCATGTGGCATGTGTCAATCATCCCAAGGTAGAAATAATATCAACAAGGTGGAAGACCAAGTGAATATCCTCCATAAGTGTGGATGCCCTCAACAAATGGCATAGAGATGTGTGGAAATAACCTCCTCAAGTGGATGTCCTCATCATCATCATGAAAAGAGTGTGAAGAAGGCCTCAATAGATGGAGAGCACTTAGCACAAGTGAGCCATAAAACACCCAAGCTCAAGCTCCAAAGTACAACCACCCCCAAAATATGGGCAACAAACCCTCAAGTGGCACATGTGGCTCCAAAGTGTATCAACCATCCATAAATCAAGGGCTAAGTAAAAAAAGATCTCAATATCCTCCGCATGTGCACAACAACCTCTATCCAATGATAGAATAAGCATCAAACCACGTGAAATGCCTCCACATGTGTGCAAGTAAGAGAGCGCTCCATGAGAATGAAGTGTATGTCCATCATAAAGTGCAATCTCATCATCAAAATATAACAAGGAAGTTACGCGCTCTAGTAATGAAGTTCCTCTGTGCAACAAGGAGTGGGTTGGCCCCTCCAACGATAACAAGCAAGCCTGAAGAATCATGAACTCCCCAAGAATGAGTGCCTATCTTATCAAATGCCACCATAAGGTCATGATAGACACATCAAACCCTAGGACACTCTCCAAGAAGTATAATGTCATCGATCTTCATCCATAGGCTCAAAATCACTTCAATCCTGTGCCAAAATGCTAATACCCTATCCATTGAAGAGAGATCATCATGTAAGACTTGTGACAAAGCTCTTGCATTGTTCTAGGTAGATTCACGGTTCCCAATGCATGCCATAATGCCCTAGGTAGTGTCACATTTCTCGATGCATGGTTCACAACTCCCAATGCACTCTCACAACTTTAAATGTAAGACACAATGCCCTCAACATTGTTGCAATGCCCAAGGCAAGGGACACAATGCCCTAGGAAACACTTGTCACGATTCTCGAGGCATAGTCATGATTCCCAAGGTAGACACCTTTCTTAGAATTTGCAAAGTATATGTGTCATGAAGCCAACCATGTGAAAAGTGAAGTGCTCAAAGATAAGTGCCAAAACCATGCCAAGTTCACCTAAAAACCTTAGGTTGCTCCTCTAAGACATCAAGTAGCATGCATGCAATCTTATGTGGAAAGAAGGTGGGCGCTCCATGAAATTCTTTGTCTATCTTATCAAGCATCATCATAAGAATACAATAGACATCTCAAATACAAGGGGTGCTCCTCCACCGATCATATCTCATCAATCCATACAGATATGCAAGGATCAATACCGTGAAGCAAGGAACTAGCACCATCTTCAAGCAAGCTGATCCAAAGGCATGAAGATAGCGAATAGATGGACAATCAACCAATATCATATCATAGCCACCGAGGAGCATGTCACCACTATCTATCCAAGCATCAAGTGTAACTATGCATCAAGATAAGCCACCATATAAACCACTGAATCAACACGTAGCATCCCATGCATCACCAAGATGAAGTAACATGATCCACAACCATCAAAATGGTCAACCAAAATACACTATCTCGAAGCAAAACACAGATGTATATCTCAGGCCCATCAATATCCAATATGTCACCATGAAAACCATCCATATGTGTGATGAAGATCACACGTGTTAACCCTCGTGCAATATGAGGTGTAGCATGCCACAACCACTTATTTGTGCCTTCAGAGGAATTGAACCTTGGTGCCAAACATGCCACTCTCTGCACTATCTAACCACAACCCCATTGGTCATACTTGTCTCCAACTTTTCACAGCAGCAATTTACTTTGCCCCAAAATATCCTTTCTTACTAGGAATAATTCTGACTAATTCGTTGAAGTAGATGATCATGACCAAGAACATTCGTTGAATGCTTATTGCTATTGATCTTATCTATTCTTCTGAGCTTTGTTCTACTATTTCTCATTGAGATTGAACTTATTTGTGGTGCTTACCTAGGTGATGAGCCCCATGTCAAAGTGAACAAGTTATCTTCCATAAAGACACAACTTTCTTGTGATTTTTATTTTCTAGATAACTGTAAACCAAAAATGATTATCAACAATGCTTAAAATCTTGGAGAAGTTCTTTGTGGAGATCGCGTTGACTTATCTTGTAACTTAAGTATTATAGTTAAGTTTCCACTCTTGGCGTAGTTGTTCATTGGATTGGTAGGAAAGTACTTGGGTTTTCTTTTCTTTGTGGATTTTTTTGAAGGTATAAAAGTATGCATGCAGAAGAAAGTATGGCTTGCTTTAGGGTTTGTGTAGCATTGCGTGATGGATTGTTGACACCTTGTCAGGATTGGCATTATGAATACTTGGTAGCAAGTCTGCTGGAACCTCCAGCCTAACCAACTTTCTTTGACCAAGTATTTAATTGGTTTCTTCTAGTTCCATATGAGAGGGGTGAAGCTCTGTAATTATGTGTGCTAAATAAAGTTGGATGCAAAGTGTGCAAAGAATTTTAAGAAGAAAGTAGATGATGAATATCATGTTAACATGTAAGTTCTTTCAATTGTGAATTCTACTTTGCTTTGTGTTGAGCCAGACCTTGGGGAATTTGTATTGTCCCTTCCCCAGTGATGGTCTCTATAGAGAGCGACTTAGTAGTCTATATGTTCCTGTAGACTATAGTCGAGATAAAAAGGGGAATAACACCTCTAATTAATGTCATTCCACCAAAGTCTAACCTGAAAGTGACATTAGAGAGTTAAAAGGAGGAAAAATGGTGTTTAAGTGACTTAATTGATTAATGAGATGAAACTTAGGGAAAAGTCACTTAAGTGGTAAAGTGAACGTCTAATTAGAACAAAAACAGGGTTTAAATGACTTAAGTGAACATTAAATCATAACTTAGGGAAAAGGTCATTTAATTAAGTGAATGGAGAATTAGACGAGGCTGGGTATAAGGTGGAGAAGTCGACCTAATTCCTCATTATGTTGATTTGTGAATCGGAAATTAGACACCAGAGAGGAGGAAGTCGACCTTCTTGTGTTTTGTGGAGTTCTGGATGAAACCACAGCCATTGACGGAGTTCGATGTTGAAAGACACACCCTAGTTTGTTGGAGGGACTATTCAGGTTCTTCATTGAGCTACCATCGCAGTCTACAACAGCAGAGATAGATCCAGTGCAAGCTAGTGTGCATTTGTTCAGTTGCAGCGTGGATTTTCTTGGAGGATTTAGTAGCAGAAGAGGGTCGCTAGTCCCAACCAGTCAGAGTGAGCTAGATTCCCTCCAACCCATTTGAGAGGAGACAAGGGCGCTTCATTTGAGATAATTATCATCAGTTTCTGACGGGTAAAACTCCCAGGGCACATCATTGCAGCAGTTTCCAGTGCGCGAGGGTTCCGGCAACTATCCGAGATTCCAACAGTTTATCAGATAGCCAACAGCTTTACCTCTGAGGCAGGGAGAGTGTGCTAGAGAGTAGGGCAACCCTTTAGAGACAGATCTCAGCCCATTCTGATGAGTATTGCCACCAGGGCGAACTTTCCAGTCATTTCCGGCAGTTGTGCAACGTATTTTTGAGTGCATGCAGCTCATTCTTCCGTGCATGCAATGGATCGACCCAGCAGATCTCAGATCCATCCATCTACATTCATTATCGGTATTTATCACTATTTTGCATTGTATTCCAGTAAGATATCCATATATAAAGATCTAACTGAAGAGTTTTGCTTRAGTTTCCAGCATTTTATCTTATATTGTCCATCATTTTGCTTAATAAAATCTTTGAGTTAGTTATGGTTCCACATATATTTGCATGCACAGTATTAAACATTTAAACACAACAAAACGCATCCAGAAACTTTTGGAACTCAATCAGAAACTCCCAGCGTATCAGATCTACAGCCGAAACCACAGATATTAGCAGTTTATATCCAGATCCGAGATCCGGGATATTACAGAATTGGTTCCTCCAATGGGAACCAATTCCCTTAACATCTCAACTGATTCCTAAATTTGGATCTGAATCCTAAATGACAGGAAATGGATTCTATATCCGGAAATGAATCCTACAACAAAATATAACGGATCTTGAAGAATCAGATCTGGATTGCTGATTCCCTGCTTCATGTACAGTTCAGATCACGCCATGGGGCTAAGAATGGCAAATCTAGTAACTGTGCTATGTATTGAAGACATTGAGCCAATTCACGGTGGAGCCTAGGCAGTCTCATTGGAAAGATGCCAAGCATGTGGTTAGATATACGAGGGGCATTATTCATTATTGGATGCGATATACAAGGGACGGTGAGTTTTTACTTCATGGTTTTGTTGATTCAAATTGGGCAAGAGATGTATGGAACGAAGAGCACTTCCAGCAAATGTTTCTGCTTGGGTACATGTATGATTTATTTCTTTAGCAGGAAACAAGCAACAATTTCCTTTAGTTCAGCAGAAGTAGGGTACATTGCAGCTTCAGCTGCTCGTTGTGAATTAATTTGGCTTCACAAATTGCTTGCTGAGTTGACTGGTGTGATGTTGGAGCCAATTGTCATTTATTGTGATAATCAGAGTTGCATTAAACTTGTTAGCACACACACTTGCACTCCCCTAGTGCAAAGCCCTCACAAGGTATTCAGCTTGAGTGTAACTCAGAAGAGTTGCCACTGTCACCTAGACAACTACTTCCCTCTTTTTAGGATGGGGCAAAACCCAACACAATGGAGGCTTCCGTAGTAGCAATCATGGTTCCTTAGGCAAGACAAAGCAACTCTAAGGTTACCTATGTTACTACTCAATTAAAACCAATTTTTAAAGATAAGAAACTTAAGGGTCAAGTTGATTAGTTAAGATTATTTCCAGATTTGAATTAATAGCAAGTTTGGGTGTTTTATGATGTGAATCTCGTGCATATTAACCCTCACAAATTCTGGATCTAAAAACTAATCAAGGCTGCTATAAAACTTGTATTAAAAGTGAGTTAAATTGAACCATACACAAGTAAATTGCAGCAATAGGTTTCAGCCCTTAAAAAATGATATGAAATTACAGTTTTTCTTTGGCTAAAACAAGAAGCAAATCTGAAAAATCAAGCAACTTACTAATCTGAAAATTAAATGCACAAAACAGCCACTAGATATAAATCGATCTATCCTATTTAATGTAGAAATTTGGGGCGACAAGATAGATTTTCCAAAAGAATGATTTCCAACATAAAATAATGAAAAATCCAATAAGACATCTAGGGTTCTAGGGCTGAAAACTAAAATGTAAGCTACAGAAATTTCAGATCTACTTAAACAAAAGGAAAAAAAAGATATTGATTTTAATTTTGGCTAGAACATGAATAGATTAGTGCCTAGTTTATTGATTGGGCATATGGGGTTAGCTGAGGCTCCTCTTGAGAAGTTGTAGGTGGACTAAAAAGATAGTTAAGGTTGAAAACTACAAACCTTACCAAATCGTTTTAGTGGCCTAACAAATTTCAAGATTGTCAAAGGGAAAATCCTCATTGAAAATCTTCCAATGGTCATGAGAAGGGATCTATCAATGAAAGGACAAGAGGGTGGACAACAGACACTAGATAAATATTACCACACTCAACACATTTCAAAATAAATACCAGAAGGATTTAAAGAGAAGGCACTTACTCGTCAAATTGAAACACAAGACCATTGATTCATTGACATCTATCCAATTGCATAAGCATCCACATAGACAAAATCTCCAAGAGAGCGCTCTAATCAACGATCCATAGCATGAACCAAAAAGTACACAAAGAGTTTTCTCCACAAGCTTCTAACAAAGTTCACAATGAGAGGTGTTTCTTTTTTATAGAAAATAAATTTAACAACCATCTCAATAGAGAAATAATTTAATCCTAGATCTACCCTAGAAAATCATAAAGAACCACTATCTTCTCAACTAACTACGGAGATATGGTCGATGATACAATATAATATGAGGTGGTTAACAAAACTCAGCGGATAACACATCTTCTCCTAGTTATCCCTACATGTCAGCGGATAACAAAACTCTTTGAGAATCTGGTTTTCCATGACAGATCTAATGAGATCACTAGCATTTTTTAAGAGGTGGGGTACGAAAGCGGTGATCCTTAAGTATATTTCTTTAGATTCACAGGTGCCCGATGTTCTAACAAAGCCCATAGCAAAGGGGAAGTTCAAGTTGTTGAGAGACATACTTGGTATGGTGGAGAACACGTTCCTTGCAAAGAGGGACTGTTAGTTTGTTGCTTTGAATATGTTCTACACATCGTTTCCTATTTCTAAGGGACTTTCTAAATTTGGAGTTTTCTATTTTTAAATTGCAGTTGAACCATTGATCAGTGTTCCTTGTGTGTCTGCTCTGATAAAAGGGAGGGCACCTTCCATTAGAGATAAAAGGGAGGGCACCTTCCATTAGAGATAGATTCGTCTTTCCTAGTGTGCCCTACTCCTTTTGCATGGTACGCCCCACCTAGAGAGAAAACCTCAAACCTACTCATGATCAGTTGGTGCATGTGGGTGAACTTTAGTATGTATATCTCCTAACTGGAGCACCCCTCCTAGTTTGGTCAGTGTGTCAGTCTAGAAGAGTTAAGAGTGAGTTTTAACCTCTTCTTTACCTGCTGGTTTGTCTCTATTGTCTATGTGGATGCTTGAGGGAAGTATTAGGAGAGTTAGTGGGTGAGTTAACTGAAGCGAACTCAAGCAAGGAGAGCACCCACCTACCTAGAAGGGCCTCTCTCTTTGACATTTTAATCATTTTTCAAGCTAATTTATTTTTTCACGAGTGTTGCTGCAACAAATCTGTTTGCAGTTTTACGATTTTAGCGGGTGAAATTCCAAGATCGCTCACTTGGTGGATTAATCTCAAACAATGTTATCAGAACCGGAAATCGAACCGGACTGAACCGGTCGACCAAAAACTACATAAAATATTCAAATTTTGAAAAAAACATATATATTCATGTGCATTCATAAGAATCCAAACCATTTATACACAAACATGCAAAGTTTCTCATTTATATAGCAAGTAAGAGTGCATATAACCAAAATAGCATTGAGTGCAATCCATCTCTGATCCAAAATACATAAACAACGAGGCTTTAAATGGCATCTAGAGTCCAAAAAAAATCTTGCTATAACAAATAACTACATATCATCAAGATCATTACTTATATTAGGATCATCATCATCAGTGTCACCCTCTAAGGCTTTAAAATAAGATAGAAAAAGCTTAACATGCCTAATAAGTGCTTTTACTTGAGTGAAGGGTACATTTTTATTAGGGTCATGACAGAAGAGTTCAACAATCATTGTCACCAACATCGAGGTACATAGAGGGCTTGTTGCTCTTGATTAAATGCCAGTTCCATACCCTCATACATGATAGAATGCAGTGGAAACATTGCAATCCTGCCAACCTTGAAATCCTGAAAACTGTTAAGTCTGCTGAATTTTGAATGGACCTAAAATTCTACTTTCTCCATATGAAGTCCAATGAAGTTAGAACCACTCTCAAACATCCTGAAACAAGTGATGGTAATGTTAAAAATTTAAGTAAAAGGATGAAAATGAAATATAAAGGAGAATGTCACTTTTACTTAACATTACCATTACCCTAGGGTTAGGTAATAGGTCCCCCTTCCATTAAACAATTTTTTTTCTAAAAGAATTTGAAATCCGTGGGCCTAGATGTGCCGTACAGATGCCATACAGAACCGGCCGGTTCAGTACGGAACTGGCCAAAAACGGTTCCAGGTCGCCGGTCCAACCGGTTTTGCCCAGAAGGCCGGTCCGGCCGGCTAGTTTTGCCGGATTGGGCTGGTTTTAATAACACTGATCTCAAATTCAGATATGCAGTGTCTCTTTCCCTGACCTATCATTCAGAATTCTACAACTTTCCTTTTCGAAAAGAAGTTGTTTTAATTGCTGTTTTGTAAGTTCTTTATTTTCAGATTTATTTTGTAGATCCAAGAAATCAGATCTGCATATCCACGAATTAAAGAATTAAGATGCCCCAAAATACTTTTATACAAGGATGAAAGTTTCCTAAGTTGTTATTATTGCATTCTCCATTCTGATTTTAAATTGAAGTTAATTCAATATAGAGGAGGTTTGATTTAGCTTTTTGAAAAAAATTTCAATCTTTGGAATGCTCAAACAGACACTTCATGAGTTTGGAGATGCAAAATGCATACGGTAAATGGCTCTAGTATTGAGGCATGTTTAAAACAAACACAATTGACTTTAATGAATTTTTCCAGGTTCACATCCCTTGCTACAGGGAACATAGACCAGGCAGGGGGATGCATCTCGTATCCTTGGAGTAGAATCAAGAACGTCTGTTTTGCACTTGCTTGCAGGATGATGTCATTTGGGAGTTTCTGGGTCATACCCTGTGTTCCTAGTGCCAAATCAAAAGGAGCATTGACTTTTAAGATATGTTTATATAGATATGATAGGCCGACTGGTTTTCCAGGCCATTTTCCCCTCCCAAACATTCAATTCAAATTATGCTTATACAAACTTGGATGGATGCCAAAGACTTAAACTACTTGTCTCTTTACAGTTGTTTACATATGATATTCATTTCATAATTTTTTGACTTCTAGCTACAGAGATGCATATATATTATTTTTACAATTATATAGAAATCTTTAAGAATATTCCTACATTATATTTGGCAACATTGGGTTTGCACCCTAATTCAAGCACAAGCTTGTGCCCTATCAAGTAAATGTGCAAGCATGTGGAGTCTAGATTGCCGCTTGAGTGAATTTAAAATAAATATTAAAGCACCAATCCTTCTGAAGGTTTGAATCTACATTCAAACCATTTGTAGCCTGTAGGTGATCTGATTATTCTAGAATTTTATTGTTCAACTTATATTTGTTCTTGAACATTTATTGTTTGAATTCTCCAAGAATATGCTTCTTTTACATATGATTTTCCATATTGTTCACAAATGATGTGATGCTTGAGTGTGTTAGTATGCAGATTGTTTTTCAGTTGCCGATTAATATTGCTTTTCTTGGATGAAGGACCTCAAATGGATAAAAAGATTAGAGCGCTTGCATGTTGGCGAGATTTTACATTTGCTGCCACCGGGCATGACATTGCAGTGTTTAGGCGAGCTCATCAGGTATGAAGTTTTAGAGGTTAAGTTTATTGCTATGATTATATTTTATCTCAATTTGCTTGCAATCATGCTAAATGAGAATTTAATGATTGTGAAAAGTTAGTACCAATCAACATTTCATTGAGAGTATAGATTATATTTTGGCATTTATTGAGTATTTGATGCTAGTATGATATATTATTTGAGTTCATTACTATAGAGTGCTGGACTCTCTTGTTACTTCATTACCATGGAAAAGCAGTGTGCATTTAGATCCTTTATAAATATTTACATTTTAGCATATGTTTATTTTTTGCATGTGATTAGACTCTAGAGTCTAGAGTTGGATGCCCTGCAACTTTGACCTCTTAAAGTTGATATGACACGGGATGAGCTGAAGTTGGTAGTTGAAGTTCGGAGATATGATTATGCACTGTTATTGATGATCAAACGTGCCATATTTTTCCTGATATGGCAATTGAGAGGAAAGAGGGCTTACCTATTGCTACCAGAATACCCTTTGGCCATGACAATCAACTGGGGGTTGGAGGAATTGGGATTGCTAATGTCAATTTCAGATTCTTCATTCTCTTCTTGTCATCCGACAAGAAGGACCTTTGCCTTCTTAACATGCAATGTTCAACATATATCATTGGTGTAGTTGAGCTTCTTATGGTATGTACCATATTTTTTCTTCCCATTGCCAGTTTAAAAAGGTGGTACTCGTTGTCCCATATACTCTGTTGCTCCAGTTCTCTCAACAGTGGGTCACCGCCAAGCTGGGGCTACGAGTCCACAAAAGGAACGGCTCCTATGGCTGGATACTGTCCACTCTAACAGTTCAATACCCAATAAATTCACAGTGACGTGCGCCTACAGCAATTCCAACTGCCCAACTCTCTTCCCCATCAGTATGCACAACCCAAGGGACATGATTTCCTTCTCTGCACCATAGTCCCTTAGATAATCATCATCCCCTCCAGGGCTCCAACAAAGACTGGCCATAAATCTCTCAGCTAGGGGCTCCAGGGAATCCAGCTGTAACATGAGTGCTCACAGCAGCATTTACTCATGCTCTTTTGGGTAATTTCTCAACAGAAATTCACTTACAGGCATGACAGCCTAATTCCTAGCTCCCTCGCGGTTGTTTTCACACACAATATGGCTGCTACTTTTTCCAGCACCAAAAATCTATTTTTCCTCTCTTCTCTTCCTCTAAAACTGAGCTCTCCCTCTCTATTCGAATTTCCCTTCTCTTTTCTCTCATGCATATTGGACTCTCACAATTCCCCAAAATGATTGTACTTAGCCAATGCTGTCATAACTAGGTCAGATGACTTTTTCACCCACCTCTTACATGTATTCAATGATACAATTCCCATCATGAGTGTACTTAGCCCATGCTCTCTTAACTAGGTGAGATGACTTTCCCACCAACCTCCTACATGCATTCAATGATTTGTTTTAATAGGTCAAAGGAGGTAAATATTTAATAACAAAATGATTTATGGAGGTGACATAGGATTCTAGGCATGTGGAGCTCTCTCAAATCCCCCTTTAGCCCCCTCTCTTGTGGAATCATAGCCCCCCATGACTCTGTCCTTAGCCATCTGTAGCCAGTGATGTATTTTATTTTTATTACTTTCAATGCACAACATTTACATATTACATCGCTTGGCCCTCGGCCAATTATCATATATACATATATACATTTCTAATTCAGGGATCAAAACTGGGGTGTTACAACAGTTCTTCAAATAAGCGATTTAGTTCATTACTATGGAGTGTTGGACTCTCTTGTTACTTCAATACCATGGAAAAGCAATGTGCATTTAGATCCTTTTGAAATATTTACGTTTTAGCATGTGATCCATATCCCATTGTTAGTAGAAAAAGGTGCTACTTGTCGTCCCTTCATTTTGACCACTAGGGGCAGAGGGAAAGAGGGAAGAAGAAGAAGATGGTGTGGAACCCTCTTGAGAAGATTGTGGAGACTACCACTTGGAAAGTCCTTTGTGTATTTGGCTTCAATTTTTTAAGCAAGTTGAAAAGCATATTCTAAGAAGGTAATATGGAAGAGCTCTAGTTTGTTTATGATACTAGGAAATAAACAGGAAATGAACTTGATTTTGAGAGTCTTTTCAGGATCTTGTACGTCCAACTTGATGGAGAAATGGTTGAACTGCTCAATGTATTGTTGGACAGACCAATTGGGTTGTTGCTGGACCTGCAACCAATATGTCAGCTTGGTGTCCATGTATTCAAGTGGGTACAACCACTATGAAATAACGACTTTGAAAATTTCTACACTGACAAATAGGTTGCTGATGTGAGGAGGCCATCAATTGAAAATGAGACTGCCACCAACAAATGCTTGTTCTTCCAGATGCTCTTTGACCACCATAAGCTTTTCAGGCTTGATCAGATTTGACTGGGTATTGAAATAAGCTTCAAGTCTTGTGGTCTAGGAATTGAGTAGGTCAGTGTTAAGAGATCCATCAAATCATGGGATGGATATTTTTGTGCCCACCTTGAATGTTAATTGGACAATGGGAGTAGTGCAGGGGTCATAACTGTTGCTGTGCTGTGCGAATAAACATTGACATCATGTCTCATGTCATTCATCGTTTTTGCTTGGAACTTGTCCTGGTTCTTTCTTTGTTCTACAATTTGTTCAACCAGGATTTGTTGTGCTGACATTGTGGCTATTGCAATTCATCGACAGTTGTTGAATAATGTTAGATTCATGTGAATATTCAGTACCCTTTATAGCACATTGTAAAGCTGTGGAAAACCATTTTATGGGGGTAGAGCAGAAATATGCAGAAAATTATTAGAATCTTGCGGATTAGGGAGTTTGTGGAAATAATCCCAAGTGTTGTAGGGATTTTGAAATTTGTAGGTGGAATCTGTGGATTACAACAATGTGAATTCCACGGGTTTCAAGAAATTTGTAGAATCATCAGAGATAGCTTGAGACTGAAAACGTAGCGAAGGTTATCCACAGGAAGATGTTAGGACATGTAGAATTACAACAAAAAATCTGAGGAATTTATAGAATTGCAAAATTGCAAAAATGTGTGATGATTTGACAAAAAGCTTGAAGGGTGAAGGGGTACGATGTGTCAACTTGCGTAATGGTGGGGAAACTGCTGCTGGCTGAGAATGAGTTTATCAATCTGCGGAATTCATGGTGAGGACTCTGGATCGGGATTGGGAAACAATTGAAAGAAACCAAAGGTGAAGAGTTTGAAGCAGAATTTTGGATGAAGTGACCATTACTATAGAATTCCAAATGCCTTATCAAAGGCTCTGGTAACAAATGATGTCTACACAAAAGTGATAACAGTGAAACACTCCCATAAGAACACAAGAATGCAAGAAAGAGACTGTTGTATCTGGATTCTGTACACATTATGCATTTTATATTCCATTAGAGGTATCTAAAAGAGTACATAGAACCAACATTGGTATGTGAGTGATTATAATTTGCGATCGATAGAATGATTACTGCTTGTGATTGATGGAGTGATTACAATTACTCTCTTTAAATTAGGAGTTACAAATAGAAAATATAGATGTCTCCTAAATAAGAGTTATAATTGGAAAAGTGATGGCATAGAAAAGTACATCATTGGAAAATTGATGGAGAGTTAAGGTTGGGCCTAGTCAGAGGATGCATAAAATTGACTGCCACTGGCTGAAATGCACACTAGATACAGCATGCATAAGGCCAGTTATGTCTCACATGGCTTCTTGGATTTATGTTCTAAATTTTCTTTTTTTGGGGGAGTGGGGAAGACAAAAAGAGAATTATACTACATGATCAAGATTATAGTCTATATACAAGACCTGTCGTGTCACAACCCAAAGCAAATGGAGGCTTATATTTGTTGTTCGAGATTATCAATTAATCCTTCAAGCTTCATGACCTTCTATGAGTTGTTTTAGCAATTGTTGCACATAATGCATGACAAATCCTGTTAGGGGAATCTACTTCATGGGTAACAGGTGTGCATGATGAGTTTGTAAAGGGCATTCCATGATCATGGTGGAGAAAATGATAAGAAAATTCTTTTGATGGAGGAGGATTTACTGGAAAGACAAGGAGGCAAAAATAGGCAAGGGAAAAGCAGCTATAGATTGTGGAAAGATATATCTGGGAAGATTAATTTTGGAAAGGAAGGGAAATGGGCGGTGGCCAAAAATAGCAGAGAAGAAGAATAAATTAAGGGCTAAGTTATTAAAGGGAGGAGTGCGCTTGCATGGTGGTTATCGTGGGCACAAAGAAGTCTGATTTTCTGTCATGAAAGTTCCATTATGAAAGTCTGGTTTCATGCTACAGGACTTATTATGTACCCAACAATGTCCAGAGCTCAGGATTGTCATGACTTATAACAAAGGCCTGTTTTTTCATATCCAAAGTTCGGTTTGTGATGAGGTCTAACTTTTGAGAATAATGTTCTTATTTGTCAATACATTGGTTGTACATGGTGTTATAGCGCAAGTTGTAGGTTGGGCAAAGCCCGACCCAACCACGAAACAAGTGCTACAACTTGGGAATCCTACACCCAATGTCACCTTGATGTAGGTCCCGCACTTCAAGGGTGACTAGGTCACTCTAGGGAGGCGATCCCAGTGACCCTAGGGGGATTGAGATGGAGATGGAGATGGAGGGAGGTGGAAATGAAGCCCCTAGAGGTCAAGTCTAAATGGAATGAAGGGTAGGGGGAGATACCTTGCAAGTCAAGTAATGGCTGCCCCACAGGTATAGTACTTCTTCAAATGATTTTACCTGCCCGAGACACAAGAAAACACACCTTGCAATGATATACGTTACTCGGATCAGCAAGTTAAGCTTGCTGTCCCTAATTTGCAGCAGTAGATATCAGCTTATATCAGCAAGTAAAACATCTAAAATCAGCATGTAAAGATCTAGACGAGTTAAGTAAATCAACATAAAATTTAACAATGAACATAGGCTGAAAAAAGGCACTCAAAGAGCTAGATAAGATGGCTGTTGTAACATGTGTTTTCTGCAGAAAATTGCAGCCTTATGGCTGTAGCATTGAGTGGCAAACAACAGCAAAAACAACCATGAAAAGTTGCCAAGAACTAGCTCAAAAGATGTGCCCTAGTTAGTAGAGTAAATGAGCAAAGTTAGGGAGCTAGTCTAGGGTTAGATTAGGAGTTATGAGAGTGTTAGTAGCTAGGGTTATGCAGCCCTAATGGCTGTAGGTTAAAGTTTGTAACAACAATTAGAGTGTTGGGAGAGAGGGGATGCCCTAGTGGGGGAAAAATCCTCCCAATGAGACAAATCAACTTCAAGCAAGAGAACTTTCGAAAGGTCAAAGATTACGTTTCCCAAAGCAATGATTTTATATCTCCAATGCAAAAAAGAGTATGACTAGGGCCTTTACTATTGGGTTAATGGAGTCAAAAGGAGCTTAGAGAAGCTACCTCCTTGGGGGTGTAAGCCCTTTTACTTCCCAAGGCAAGTTTCTCTAGGCTAGGGTTTGAGCTAAGAGGGTGTATGCCCTTATACTTCTCTTAGCAAACCCTTGTATAATTAATGAGATGAAACAAAAATGCTAAAGACTATGTTGGGGGTGTATGCCCTTATACTTCCCACCTAGCTTCTAGCATAACAATACTTGAACTTGAAAAATGATAGCAAGAGAGTAAAAGACCATACCAAGATCAAGAGAAATGCCAAGACAATCCACCACAAGAGCTAGAAAATAACCTTCCAAGGCTAGCGCATTACTTCCATTAACCATTCATAAATGTAGCCATACACAAGTGCACAAGAGATGAAAAGAGCCAAGGGGGCCGAAAATTTCAGACCAAGTCCTCTCACAAGAGGGAGAGTTATGTTTGAAATGAGATCTTATGATCTCTATTTATACAAAATTTAGCTAACATAGCTTGTTCACAAATTAAGGAGTAAAACACAAGATTAGGGGTCAACAACCCTAATCTTACCCCCTTAACAAAATAATATTAAACAATTCACTTAAAATTTCACTTTTTGCACAAATTAAACCCTAATTTAGGAGGATGTCACCCCTTTAGGGGGACATTTTTCCACTTTGAGGAAGTCGTTGGTGTTGGAGAAGCATGGATGGGCCTCCAAAGGCCATGTGTCAAGCATCTAGGCACTCATATCATGGTGAAGACCCTTCTCCTCCTCAAACGTCCATGTGTCAAAGAGTGGCACCTCACTACCATGCCCTCGCCCCTAAGATCATGATGTCAAGCTAAAAAATGGAACGTTTTTCCCCTCCTAGGCAAATCGTTTGGCAAGTAATGGGTGGGCTAGGTTGTCCAAATCATCATCAAGGCCGTCCAAGTCATCTCTCTCTCATCTGGCATGCGCGCCCCTAACATCCAACCTGTGGGATTGTAGTCCCATGGAAGCCCAAGTTAGGCTTGTTCTCCCAAAACTGTCCACTAGCTAGGTCCTGCAAAGACAAATAAGCACGCCCTCCAAGGATCTCAAGTCATAACATCATGATAAGTGAATCCAATCAATAAATAAGCCATCTAAGCATGTGCATCAAAGATTACTATATCAAACAATTAACAACTCAAAGACACTATGCGACTTGTCAAGCTTAAATATGGGAGGGTTGACAAGGTGTCCTATTGGGTAGGTCTTTCCCTAGGTCAAGGAGAACTTCCAAGATGTCCCTCTCTAAGTCATGTAAGTGGATGAGGTGGTAGGGGTCAAGACTCAATGGGCATAGGGCTCATGACATAGAAGGGGTCATAGTGTCTCATTCATGGGTGTCTTTGTAGAGGGCGTGTGGTACCTTCGTCCGCAATGCACTTTTTCCAAGCCCATCAATTGCTTTTCATCTTTCTTTCTTTATTTTCTTTCAATATAGCATAAGGAGAGATTGGAAGTCATTGCCTTGGCGTGGTGACCAGGTGGTGGCAATGTTACCCACAAACACCTAATGGAAATGTGAAAGCTAGCTCGTGATGAGACCCCCTTTCTCTCAACCATGCAACTGAGAGCCATTGCCCTGGTTTGGTGACCAGATGATGACAATGTCATATCACTAGATATTCATGGACGTGATAGGTCGGCTCGTGATGAGACCTCCTATCCTTCAACTAACCTTTTAAGCATATCTTTATTATATTGTGGGTCCCCTTTATTTAAAGATAAGCTTTTCGTTGCTTTCTTGGGTGATCCCTAGGCGAAGCATCTGGCAGGTTTATATAAGGCTTTTATCTTGTACCCAACACCAACCCCTCTGGTCCTTTAGCCCCTTCTTCCCATAGAATGAGGGACAACCCCTTCTTGGGTCAATACACCCAAAAATCCCAAGAGATAAGGAAATGGAGGGGAATAATGATGGAAAATGGTAAGTATGGCCGGGAATGGTACGATGGCTCATTAAGGGATTTCCCAGTAGCAAACCCATTCCGAAAGAAGACCACTTACTAGGGCACAATGTCAACCACCAAGGTGAAG
>ML781411.1:304466-320117 GCA_009831015.1 Picea engelmannii
CTAGCCTGGGCAAGACTAGACTCCCTTTCCATGATCCACGCAGGATCACAACACAAACCTCAAGAGCCAACTAACCATTCCACATGGTCAAGGTTTGTGTTCCAGGCTACTTAGTCCTTGGCCAGAGGAGAGTATCTACCTGCTGCCTCTTGGAGAAACATCCACATTCCTCTGTACGAGGGTGGTCACACCCCTCTTTACGAGGGTATTCTAGCATGTCCCTAGAGTATCCAAAACTCAACACTTGGACAGAGGCCAACCTTGGCAAATTTCTCATTCCCCTTCTCTACGCAGGTCTCTTTTCTTTTCCTTCTCTATGAAGGTCTACCTGTGGGATTGCTCTTTCCTTGTCTACAAAGGTTTTTTCTCTTTCTCCTTCTCTACGAAGGTCTAGCTATGGGATCTAAAAAAATCTCTTGTGGTCCAAAATCTTTCCATGGTATAATACCATGCTACCCATCTGCTGGGGCACCATCCATTTGCTTTCCTAACTGCATCAAATCACGATCCTCCATTTCGAACTCGGAGACATGGATCCCTCTTACACCAAACTAATAGCTTCTAATCATCATCCTTGAAGTTCTTTTTCTGTAATATCTTGGGTGCCTTCTTGAGCTCTAACATTTCTTTCTTTCTGACTTCATACTGGATCAACCTGCTCCCTTTGCATCTATAAGAACGGTAGTGGAGCAACCTGTAGTTACCTGCATCTCATCCACTATATCTGAGTATCCATCTTTTTCTTCATCTTGAACATTTCTGTTTTGCATCTTTAGGAGCCTCCTGCTCCTATATAAATACTGGATATTGTCTGGTCTTTACTGACTGTCATCATATCATACGTCCTTCTCATGCTGTCTAACTTTTGCAAGTCATGGCATAAGTTCTTTCTTTCGAGACTTGTAAACTTACTTACAGTATGCTTTCTTTGTCATTCTCATGAGTGATCATACCTAAAATAAATATTTTATCTCTTTCTTTGATAAGTCTGCATAGACACTGAAATAAAACGAGGTTAATTAACATTCTCACAAAAAATCTAACTTGTAATGATAAGGTAAACTAGATACTAAAAATAAACATGAATACTTATCTTTTGTTTTTTGTGTGGGGAGGCTCTATGGACTCCACCATTTTCTATCTTTCTTCAGATCAACTATCTTCAACTTAAAGTAGATAACCCTCAATTTCTACTAAAGCTTTCTTTGAGGGAGGAGATTCCTCTTCCTCTTCCACATGTGCTTGATACTTTCTTTTCCCTTTTCCTTGAGGACAGTCACAGGAAAAGTGTCCCAACTTTTGACAATTGTAGCATCTGATCTTTGAAACATCTTTCTTCTTATCTGGAACTCTTACGGAGTTAGCTTCTTTATTGTTCTTCCTGAAGGAACTTCTTTTGTTCTTTTGAGCTGTAAGAGCTTCCTTCTCATCAACAATTAATCTCTTCTGTTGGTCTGGAAGTTTAGATTCTTCGTGTGTGTAATCTTCCCATAACTTATCCAACTTGGGTAACTTGCTTCTTGCACACACTCCTTGTACAAAAGGAATGCAAAATGTTGGAAACCCATTTAGGGTTGTGGTTACAAGCTCTTTGTCACTAATGGTATCTCCAATAGTTGCAAGCTGATCTCTGATCTGAGAAACTCTCATAAGATAGGATGTGACAGATTCTGAGTTTTCCATCTTCATATTACAAAGCTGATTTATTAAGGAAAGATTCTGGCTAATGTCTTTGCTTTCATATAATCTGCTGAGTGCTTCATACATTTGCCTTGCTGTCTGCAGTTCGGAAATATGAGGAATCAAGTGATCCTTTACTGAATCTGATACAATTCTTTTTGCTTTCTTTTCATTCTTCTTATGATTGGTCTTTTGCTCTTCTTCATCTAGTTCTGGTACACCCACTGTAACATGTTCTAGGAGATCATTCTCGTCTAGAATCATCTGCAACCTATGCTTCCAAGATCTGAAGTTTCTAGATCCTTCCAGCCTGTCTTCTACCCTCATGTTGGTAGCCATTCTTTCTTGCAGTAGAAACCCTAGCCCTCTGGGCTATAGAAATAATAGAAAAATCAAATTTCTTGGATTTGAAAACTGAACTCACCAAAAGATGCGCTGGACTTAAGGCGAGTATGCTGGTACAGTCAGATTTCTGAAAATCCAAATTTTACCCCTTCAAACTTGATCGATGGATTTCTGGACTGGTGCTTCTAGTTTTCTGGTACTCTGGTACTTCTGGTACTCTGGTTTTCTGGTACTTTGTGAAAACTAGGGCTTCACTTTCCGGGAGATCTAGCCACTGAAATGGTGCACTGAAGATGCCAAAGTGTTCCTTGAGGTAGGGCGCACTTTTCTAGACGGTTTTGTGGCAGAAATTCTTCTTCAATAAAAAGCCATAATTTTCTTGTATGACAACAATGACGTTTTTCTTTTTCCTTTGAAAGATGCTCTCTTCAGCTTAGCTCTGATACCATGTTAAAGTTTCTGCTATTATTAGGTTACTTTCAATTTACTAGATAACGATAGCATAGATAGGATCACTGAGAGAAACACAATCACAAGATACACAACATTTATCCTGGGAAATCCTCATGGGGAAGAAAACCCAGCAAAACTTCCTTAATATAGATAGCCAATACAATGCCAAGACAATGAACCAAACAACACAGAAATTCCTCTCCCAAGGATGCGCCTCTCTATCTTCCTTCTTCCTGCAACTGGTAACTGCAACTTCCTTCAATACTTGCGCACTAGATGAGTGAGTTGAGTGTATGTATAAATAAGGCACTGGCCTCTCTTATTTATACAATCTGGCAGGTGCTGAACGGAGGTGTCTTTTCACTGGCAAGGTTGACTTCTCAATCTGGGTGGTTAGAACTTAGAACCACTTTAATTTTTTTGGGGGCCGACTTCTTACGTTGCATATTACAATTAGGGTTTGACCAATCCGCAAAAGGGGATTTGGTCAATTACAATGCCTGACATGACAATCCACAAAAGGGGATTGATCTAATCAATAATAAATATATTTTATCTTTTACTTTATCCACAAAAGGGGATAAGAATATTCTTTGCAGTTACACAATATTTTAACAATAATAGAATCAAGTCCCATAGATAATCCCAAAACAAAAACTAGTTTAGGGCAGGACAACATGATGATTCTATCTACAGACCCAATTTTTATGGTAGCACAACTCTAGAATTTGGCTAAATTGTTGGAATTGCTACAAGGAAAGGTGCATATGCTCTCACATAGGGTGTTAGAGGTGGAATCCGAGAATCTAGTTCTCAAGATTAAGGGGCTTCCCTTACCCTCTCCTTCCTCGGACCCCGTGCAGGTGGGCACCATGTTCCTCCCAGATAACCTTGAGATCTCGGACCTTACCATTGAGAGTGTCTGGTTTGGAGTTGACTCTACACTTCATCCTGTTTAGGTCAATTAGTGATTGACTTCAGGTGCTTCGTGCGAAGCATAGACTATTTTCCATTCCCAACAAGATATTTCTAAATGAGGATCTCACTTGATCCCAAGTTGTAGAGATAAAACACCCCAAAGAGCAAGTCGAAGCAGCACGTCAGGCAGGGAAATGGGCAGTCATTCGTAACCTTTGGGCCATTATTCGGGATTCACCTCCCTTCGGTTACTCTCGAGTCAGGGCCTCTAAATGAAGTCTCGTTGGGAGAGGCAACAGGGTTCGTGTATCTCAATAGGTTGCTGGAATGACAACAGATCTTTCTGGTCCTCTCTGGGCATGATCTCCGATGCTCTTGGTACCTTTGATATTCTCGTTATCACTGAGACCCACGCGAGTCCTGTCCGACCAGTCCCAGACTTATTAGGTTATCAATGAGACCCACACGAGTCTCGTCCGACCACTCCTAGACATATCAAGTCATCACCAATTTTCGGCTTGTCGATAGGAGACTAGATTTTCAGGTGGTGTCAGAGGCTCAAGCAGAGTTACCTATTTGACTAGAAACTCCCTCAGAGATAAGGTCTCTTTAGTGGCTTCAAACGAGTTTGCTAGGTTCATGTGGATTCAAATCAGTGGATTTACCTCCCTCTCTAAAGACATCTACATGGAAGTTTGTTACTTGCCCCCTATTTCATCTCAGTTTACTATACATAGTGACTTAGACGAAGACCCATATTTGGATTTATACACTGGCATTATTCAGTACTTGATAATGGGGAATGTCATCCTTCTAGGCAACTTTAATACACCTACCAGAGCTCTTCAGATTCGTCTACATGATCGCTCAAAGGACGTGTTTTGTATCTAGGAAATAGATCCTGATTCAATGGGACTTCAACGGTTATCTTATGATGTTTTCGGGCCTCTCAGAGGATGCAACAAACACTTTTTGTAGCTCGGTGCATCCCATGAGGTATTGATCCTAAACGACCTTTCTCGCTTCCCTAAGCCTCGCTTCTTCACTTGCCAACCTCACGATGGAGGTGCGAGTGTAGTAGATTATGTCCTCTCCATCTAGGCTCTTCTCGCCTTTATCCACCATTTCTCGATGACTACCATTACCCTAGCCGACCACACTCGTCTATCTTTCTTTCTTCAGGTTGACACCCCCGCTCTTGGCCCACCTTGAACCACCTTTTCCTTTGATGAGGGTGATCTGGACATCTTCACTTCTCACCTCTTCCAGATGCTCCCATCAGAGTCCCAGTTCTCGTGCCTCGCTTTTGCTGTTGCCAAATACACCTGTCTTTCATCCACCATTTGGGAAGCTGCTCTTAAGACCTACACCCACTACACTAGATCCACTTCAACTTTTCTCAAAACTAAATCCTATCCCATGAATGAGTGGTATGACAACAAATTTAAAAACCTCCATAGTCATCTTCAACATGCCTTCACTCACACTCACCCTTACTTCCCCCATCTTAAGGCTTCTTACAACCACCTTCTTCGCCATAAGAAGCACCTCTTCATTTCCCAAAGGAGACACGAGTTGTGTGCTTCTCTTATCTGCTCCCCTAAGCACTTCCTTTATGATGTCCTTGGGCAACCCTTATCTAGGTTACCTCCTCCCCCACTCTTCTTGCCACATATTCTCATACCGAGATATTTGGGAGGCTGTTTGGATGATGAACACTAGTGAAGCAACGGATGAGGAAGGGTTCCAGGAAGAACTCTTCAAGCAGGGTCTTCATGCTATGGACAATTATCTAGCCGATTTGTTCAACCATGTGGTCTCTATGGGTTTTCCACATTCTTGGTCACATCACATTATTCACCGGATCCACAAATCGGGCTCTAGCATGGATCTCGACATCTACAAGACAATCATGGTTGGCCACACTTTTTCCAAACTCTATGCTACAATCCTTCATTTGAAGCTCTCTAGGGAAATTGAGAGGAGGCAACTTAGAGCTTGAGGACATGCTGGATTCTGACCTGAGCGCCAGACTATTGATCACATCCTCACACTTAGGGCCATCATTGAGGAGGCGAGGCATTGCTCTTTGATTGTTTACTGTTGTTTTGTGGACTTTTGAAAAGCTTTTGATTCTGTCCCCAGGGAGGCTTTGTTCCAGAGACTCAAAGACATTAGCATCTCAAAGACTTTATTGTCAACCATCATGTGCTTATACAAGTTGGCCCTTTTTCGCCTATGCATAGCACATGGGATATCAGATTTTATCAAGAGTATTATTGGGGTCAAACAAGGTTTCCCCTTGCCCCCCACATCGTTTGGGATTTACGTTGACGAGATGGAGTCCTTCCTGCATGAGCACATTCAGGTTGGAGATGGGTGCCTTGTCCACTAGCTCTTGATTTCTTTCCTATTGTTTGTAGGTGATGTGATCCATCTAGCTTCATCACCTGAAGGGATGTAGAGACAACTAGATTGCTTGGCCCTCTTTTGTGACCTTCGTCAGTTGATGATCAACTTGGGTAAAACCAAGGTCATGATCTTCAACGGGTCCAAGAAGATCCTCTTTGATCACCATTTCTTTTTCAGAGGAGAGGAGATTGCGATTACTAGCACATATACTTATTTGGAGGTGTTATTCACAGGACCTCGCTTTAGTCTGTGGCATGCACTTCAGCCCCGAGTCAGCGATGGCTGTGGGTACTTGGCCCTTCTTGAGAGGCAATTTTTTCGAAACTATTTTCAAGACATATTGGCACATATACTTATTTGGAGGTGCTATTCATAGGACCTTGCTTTAGTCTGTGGCATGCACTTCAACCCTGAGTCAGCAAGGGCTATGGGTCTTTGGCCCTTCTTGAGAGGCAATTTTTTTGAAACTATTTTCAAGACATATTTTCCAAGATGTCTCTCATGGACACTCTTGTCCGGCCCACAATTCTATATGGTTTTGAGGTTTGGCGACCTGGTTTGCTAGAGTCTGATTGGTCTTCAGCAGAGAGAGTGCAAATCATCCTCCTTCGTTGCATCATCAGATACAAATAGACAGTTCCTCAGCCCATAGTCCTCATAGAGTTTCGTGCTCGCCCCTTCCAGCTTGAGACAGTGTTTGGTCTCATCTCACTCTTACACTGCCTTAGGAGCTTCGCTGATACAACGAAGGGACATGATTGTTATCCATACTTGGCCTACTGCTCATTTGAGTCCATTTCATCAAATAGTTCTTTGGTTCAATCTCGGTGCTGGGACACTGGGATCTTGGATCTCCTTGCATCTGATAGTATTACAATGAACTGGCTCCCTCCTTTCAGAGATTACCTAGGTGCACCCAACCACCTCTTACCTACCAGGCAAGAGTTGGATACAATCATCCGAGATGATATCTACAAGCAGTTTGTATAGGTCACTTGGATAAACCCTCAGGGTGGGTTATGTCCGAAGATGGCCTTCTATGTTGAGCACTTCATTGTTGAGATTTGGGTATGTTGGACAGTGGTCCCCTTGTGTTTGTGAGTCTCTAAACACAAAGGGGGAGACTATTACCCTTATACCTTTACTTTATGATATAATTTCACTTTGACTTAGTCACTTAAGTCATAAAGTGACAATTAATTCATAAAGTGGATTAATTAATAGACATAAAGCAAACTATGGAAACTTGAGCAAAGTGGGTTTCCAGGTGAGATTTATGAAATGAGATCTCACCCATTGATTAGACTTGGGCTAGATGCGATCTAGGCCCTTGATCTTTTAGGTTTGGCCAAAGTGATGCTAAAGGAGGCAAAAGGGTAAGGATGAGACTCATTCTCACTTGAGAGAGTTGAGTGAAGAGAGGAAGAGAGGAAGAAGACTTGGGCGCATTCTTGAGGAGGAGAATGGTGCATGAAGTCAAGGGTTTGGAGAAGAGGATGAGCAAAGGATGAGGGTGCACCATGGAGTCTTGAGCTTGAGAGCTTAAGGTTGGATGCCATTGCTTGTGTAGAGGGCACACTAGTAGAGGAGTATTTGGAAAAATTGGGAGAAGTAAGCATTCTAGTGCCCATGATCAAAGGAGATAACAGTGCAAGAAAGGGGTGGGGTAGTGGGGGGAGGGTTAGCTTGGATAATGAATGAGAGAAGGGTATGGTCTAGAAGAGGGATAGGGTAGATTGAAAATTGATGGATGTAGGGAAGCATGGCTTGGTTGGCAAGGACATAATCTACCACGCTGCCCCCCTTGTTGTGATGAAAACAAGTAAACTTCTTGGAGCAGGGAAAGCCATTTAGGATTAGTGGCTCATGGGACTCCACAAGATGCAACAAGTGTCTGCCATAATGTATAGGAGGTCCCAGTGTAGGTCCCAGTGTATCATTTGAAATCCTGTGAAGATCCATAGATGCTGGGTCAATCTCATGGAGGCAAAGAGCATCCTTCGTCCTATTGTGAAGTGGAGTTTGCCAATCTTTGATTCAGGCATTGAAGTCTCTTAGGATGATTACCTCCCCCAAAGCCAAGTACTGGAGAATATTGGARTATGTCTTGAAAAGGGTCTGTCTCTACATCCTTGTGTAGAGCAAAACTTGAGGAGGTGYGACAGGATTAGTAGACTGCAATAAAAATGTCTTGGGGAAGCAGGGACATGGCACTAATTTGGAYCCATGTGAACCTAGCACAATCATTCGATGCTACCATGGTAACCTTGTCCTGCAAAGAGTCTTTGACCAGTCACCAAACAAGCAATGACACTCTACCCATGAAAATTGCCTGAGCTCCGGGTCTCTTGTCAATAGATTGAAAAGYAATGATAGTTTAGGTACTTTGGTACCCTCATGGAGTTAAGGGACGGTCTCATTGTTTGACCTTTGACCATGTGTCAACATTGGATGCATGCCCTTCATGTTCTTGTGGGCTAGTTCAAAGTGGGTTCACATAGATTTCGGGTAGAGGCCAAACAGCAGCTCAATCAGTTGGACAGGATCTACTAGCTGTGCCATCTTCAGGAGGTTGATATGGAGGAGAATTTCATATTCTGCTGCCCAATTTACTATGAGATCCAATGGCAGTTCCATTGTCTATGTAGGAAGTCACGGACCATATCCATCTTTTTTCGGTATCTCAACCAGAGATGCCTAGCCTTATGCATGAGGGGGGCCGTCAGACTCCGTTCCCTTACTCTTTGGTCACCGCCTCGACTAGTCTTTACCAGGAGGATCACTTCCTCTTTTATGGTACTCCCATCTGCTAGTGGTACCAAAAGAAGGACCAACAACAGCCTCGCTTCTGTTTCCAGATTTGTGGGGACATAGGGGATTGATCTTGCCTTTAGAGACCCCAATGATGTTGTTGTTCCAGATCCCACACTAGTGGTCAGATGCATTCTTCTAGGCCAAAGCAGTGGGAGGCTCCTTCTAGAGAGCAGCACATCATGCAAATCGGATCTTCTTCCAGCTGCTCTTCCAAACAGTCTTCTATCCAGAGTTACTTCCATTCAGCCTCAGATGTTAGGAGAGCTAGCTCTAGCAGACTCTGATACACTTACATTATTTGTATTTAGGACTTCGATCCTTTCTCTTTATACATCTCTGACTAGATCTGTCCTCTACGAGTTTTCAGTCTTCATGTCTTATCTTAGATCAATGTTTTATATTTTACTTTCTGCATCTGGCTGTTATAGGAGCCGCTTTTGTGCTCCCACATTGTATCGACACCTTTGTACTCAGCAGCAGTCCAAATTGACCTCCTTGCGTGGTCATTTGTTGGACATTAATAAAATTATCTCATCTGATCTTCTCTCTTGCATTCTTTTATGTGATTCTAACTGGAATTTGAGATTGAAAAGTATAATGCGACTGTTTAAAAGTGGATTCTTTTCCATGTGTTTCCCCACATGCATTGTATAATTTCAGAATTTGAGATTCAAAAGTAGAATGTGGCTGTTTATAACCGGAGTCTTATATATATAATATTATATATTAAACTCCTGAGCACTTTTGCTGAAAACTGAAGGTATTATGGTAAAGGGCGGCATATTTTATCTGCTGGGCAAGATCGAGCTTTCCGGATTTTCTCTGTTATACAGGTCTCTGAGCATTTTCCCCTTCAAATTTCTATTTTCATTTTGCATTCTTTATTTTATCGAGGGTCTTCATTTTTATGTCTCCTGTTTACTCTTACTTCCTGTTAGCAATTTTTGTGCCTTGATTATTGGTTAACTCCTTTTATTTGGGGTACTGGAAAATTATTTTATTAATGGTAGCTGTTTTTAAGGATGTATCTATACGCTATTTTTTTGAGATACTTGCTGTGGTATCTTTAACAAATTACAGTGATGATATTTACATACAATTCCTATCAGGATCAACAAAGTAGAGAACTTTCACAGGGTCATGTTGGAAAACGAGCAAAGAAATTAAAACTGAAGGTTAGTCGATTCTACCATTTTCTTTTTTGTACTTCTAGCAGGAGGCTTGACAATTTGCCTGCCTCCATTTTTACAAAGCTCTGAATGATTTCATTCATGCCCTCCATTACTTTTCTACAAACCTTCTATTGTAGGAATTGAGAATCATTTTGATATGAGAATGTGCTTGAGGCGATCATTTTTTACTGTAAGTTTGACTTCATGCAAAGAAATTCCTGAAAGGGCATAACAGTTTCTGGAGTAGCCTTGTTTTCTATGAGAGATACATTGCTAAACAGTACCCTACCTTAGCATATTCAGCTATGGTATCATTTCGTAAAGCTTACTTATTATATAATTTACCTGTAGGATGAAGAAGTGAAGCTGCCTCCAGTCATTGCTTTTGATGCAGGTAACCATTGCTGCCTAACATTTCTCTCTGAAGTCAGAAGGGCAAGTTAGTACTGCATAAATAGTCTTTTACATGTAATACATTCAATAACTTATAGCTTGTTATAACATTCTGGAACTTTTTAGATTGGATATTTAGCTTTGCCCACTTGTTTCAACAGTTGAGAAAGCTTTGCAATCACATACAATTCTGTCTCACTTTGGAGAGTCCAGCTAGAGTCAATGAGTTAGCAATTAAATTTGGTTGACAATACCACCATGTTTGCATTATGATTCACAATCTTGCTTTATTTAGAAATTGCATCTTAAAAATATGTTCCACTGTGAGTTGATGAATTTATAACTGGATAAAAGATCTATCTGTGATTTAGAAGTCTTAATACTGTCATATATTTTCTTTTGGTTCAAAATAATAGAAACGACATATTATGTACCTAATAATTATATAAATGAATAATAATTATTTATGCTCATTTTTAATTAAGTCACATTCAATAGTTGCGACTATTGAAACAGTCATGATACTATCATTTTTACATGCCCCCATGTTGTAAAATTTTGAGGACCTAAAAGGCTTCCCAACAGGTCTGTCTTTGACCTGCTGTTGGGCTCTATGTTTAAGGTTCCAGAACTGTCCTTGCTGCTGTTTTAGGACAGCAAACAGGTCTGATATTTCTCTACCTCAAATCTGCCTTCAAACTTATGAGTGGGTGTTCTTTTTAAGGTGCCCTTGCAATTGTTTTCGTAACTGATGTTAGCACATGCAAATACCTTAAAACATACAATACTCCTCTAGATCTTTTAACTACTTTACAGCTGATAAATCACTAAGCACACATGAAAAATGAACTTGAAGATTTTCCAGGTCCTAACAAGCTGCCAACTAGGTCTGTCTTTGACCTCAAGTTGGCTCTAAGTTTCAACTGTCAAACAAGGGTTTGCTGCTGTTTTATAACAAAAAACTGTTCAGTAACTTCTTTGCTGTTCCATTATGGTTACATAGGCCAAATGGGTTCTCTAGCATGTAGTTTTGTCACAAGATGTTAGCACATGGATACCATAAGCTATATAACACACCTAGAGATCTATTAGAGCTGAAATAATGCTGTTCTAAACACTAGCATACATGAAAATTAACACAGGTATTTTTGGTCAACATGACCCTGGATAAAACCCCCCCGGGGAAAACCAGTTTGGAATGGAAGTATATATAAGTGTTGTCTAAAGCATGAGATACAACAACAAATACAATATGATGGAACCTGTATACATTGTACAAATCAAGCTCCTCTCGAGCTATGCCAAAGGTTCCAAGGAGATATGCGTCCAAGCTTAGTGCGCCCTCTCCTCTTGTTGCCAAATTTGATGAAGTGAAGCCCTTGACCTTGGATGCTCTGAAGAAGAAACCCTTGCACTACAATGTGCTCTGGTATGCTACCTCTCCACTGAGACACTCAGATCTGACTTCCTCCAACTGTAGATGCTCCCTGCTATTGATGCGCCCTCCTCCTCAAGTGTGCCCTCCTCTCAGCAAGTGTGACCACCATCAAATAATAGGGACCCAAGCTCCCAAAGCTCCTCCATGCAAGGAAGTGCCCAAACTGCCCTCTTCTAATGCCTCCATTCTCAAGCACACGCTCTTCCTCCTTCTCCTCAAGTGAACATAAGAGTGAATGAATGAGCCTCCTTTGCCCTTTGCGCCCTCCTTAAGGATGCATAAGGAAACCTAATAAATGGGTGGATGAGATCATCTCATTCTAAGTCAATGGTTGAGATCATCTCAAGTAAATCTCAACTCAAAACCCACTTCACTTAAGTTTCCATTCTTTCACTTTATGTCCCTTAATTCACCCACAAAGTGAATTAATTGTCATTTTAGGCTTAAATGACCAAATTTCACTTTTGACTTAAATCTCCTAAGTTAAAGTGAAATTAGACATAAAATACATAGTACAAGGTACAAAGTACTTCCCACATGTGTTTAGAGGCTCACAAACACAAGGGGACCACTTTCCAAGGTACCCAAATCTCAACAGAACTCACGGCAAAACAAATATCTGGTCTAGAGTTGACCAGATACATCAACGACTCGATCAACTGCCTGTATCTCGTAGCATCCACCAACCCGGAATCTGAAGCACTAAGCTTCTTCCAGTTGGTGACCATAGGTGTAGACATGGGCCTGCAGTCCTCCATATGAAATTTGCCCAAGATTGTTGCATACTTCTCCTGTCCTAGAAATATATGACCCTCCTGCCAAACCTCCATGCCAAAGAAATAGTGCATGAATCCGATGTCTGTCATCTCAAACTCTGATGCAAGACTCAACTTGCACTCAACTATGAGATGCTTCGCTCCCGTGATGAATAAATCATCCACATACAGTATGAGAATGAGCGTATCCTCACCTTGAATGATATAGTAGAGGTTAGGATCTACCCAGATCTTCTCAAACCCCATCTGAAGCAAATAAGCGTCTATCCCTAAATACCAAGCTCTTGGAGCTTGCTTCAAACCATATGTTGCCTTTCTCAGAAGGCACACATGAAAATCTCTATCCAACACCTCAAACCCCTGCGACTGCTTTATGTAGACGTCCTCCTCAATAAATCCATTCAGAAAAGCGGTCTTTACATCCATCTGATGTAACCTCCAACCCATCTCTGCTGCTATGGAAATAATGCTCTGAATAGAAGTGTATCTCACAACTGGTGCGGACATCTCATCATAGTCGACTCCCTCTATCTGAGAAAATCCTCTCGCCACAAACCAGGCCTTGTGTTTCTCTATTTTGCCATCTACAACATACTTGGTCTTGTACAACCATCTGGAAGTCACAACTGACTTCCCCACTAGCCTTGGCACCACCTCCCATACATCATTGCGCATGATGGAGTCATACTCCTCCAACATGGCCTCTCGCCAAACCTGCTGGTCAACTGCCTACGCAAAAGTCGTGGGCTCTGAATCTATGATGCTTGTCACCATCGCCAAGTAGGACCCAAGCCTCTCTTGCGCTCTGCTCTCTTTGAACAACCTCTTGGGCTCTCCATCATTCTCCTTGGCTTCCTTCAGGGTCTCCTGAAACCATCTCGGTTTCCTCTTCCCTGGAGTAACCAAAGGAGAAGTGATATCTCTGCGCCCAAGAGTCTCAACCTAAGATCTAATCCTAACTCTTTGAGATCATGAAGCCTCTACACCCTCTGCTTGAATACTCTGCAACTGTATCACTCTGAATCTGCGAAACCTCCTCAACTCTATCTCTCGACTCGAGAGACCACCTGAAAGCTCTACCCTCCTGAAATCTGACATCTTTGCTCACCACCACTTTTCGTTATGATAGAATGTAGATCCGGTAGGCCTTCGAGACCTCTGAGTATCCAACTAAGATCCCCTTCTGTGCTGTGGGATCTAGCTTTGTCCTCTTCTTTGAGGGAACATGAGAGTATGTCAAGCATCCAAAAATGCGAATATGCTTAACATCGGGCCTCCTCCCTATGAAGGCCTCCTCATGAGTCTTCCTCCCCAAAACTTTGTGGGGACTCCTGTTCTGTAGATAAACTGCAGCAACACTATCCTCAACCCATAAGTATAAAGGCAGTGCCTGATCATGCAACATCGATCTCGCTGCACCTGTGATGGCCTTGTTCTTCCTCTCTGCAACCCCGTTCTGCTGGGGGTTGTAAGGTACAGTCATATGCCTTCTGATCCCTGCCTAGGTACAAAAGTCTACAAACTCTGTGGAGGTATACTCGCCTCCATTGTATGACTATAAGACCTTGATCTTCTTTCCTGTCTGGTTCTCCACAAGAGTTTTAAACTCTTGGAACCTCGTGAAGACCTCACTCTTGACCTTCAAGAAATAGATCTAGGTCTTCCTAGAGTGGTCATCTATGAAAGTGAGATAATACTCACAACCACTCAAGGACACTTGAGACATAGGCCCACACACATCTGTGTGTATCAAATCCAATATCCCAGATGACTTGTTGTCACTGCTGGGAAAGACAACCTTGCTAAACTTACCAAGGGCACACCCTCTACACACATTTTGATGCTCTATGTTGAACTATGACACTCCTGTCACAATATCTCTCAGCTCTCCAAGAGCCCCATGATGTAGGTGAGCCATCCTCCGATGCCATAACTCACATAATTCACTGCTGCTGTCGCCACTCGCTACTATGTTATGAACATAAAATATACATAAATAGATATTCATAACATAATAATAGTTAATAAATAATAATTATTAATAATGAAAGGTCATGTCTCAAAGGACATGACTATTGGTAAAGGGCACCCCTGCGTGGGTATATAAGCAGGCCCTCATTTCTCAATTGTAATCATCTCATTATATCTTATTATATCTTATTATTCATTTATTGTTTACAGTCCTATATGGATTACTTTGTTATATTCCAAGTATTTTGGATAATTCTTGTGTGAGCGAACTTTGTTCGTCTCATTTGGTATCAGAGCTTTGTTTTTCTGATCCCGGCCTTTGGCCAGTTCTTTATCAGACCTTGTCTGATCCGGCTTTTAGCCAACCCTATCGTTTTAGAGTTTCTCTGAAAAAATTGGTCTTTGGCCACCAATCAGAGCTTTGTCTCAATCCGGCTTTTGGCCAACCCATCATTTCAGAGTTTCTCTGAATTCCTAGGTCCTTGACCACAATAGGCTTTTGGCCATTTAGTCACACACAAAAAAAATATTCAGAGTTTCTCTGATTTAATCAGGCCATTGGCTACAATCAAATTTTTTGGAGTTTCTCTGATACATAGGTCTTTGACCAAAACCTGTCCCTTGGCCACTGAAAGTTAATAATTATTCCGCTGCCAGAAAATTAGAAGAACCAGAAATCAAGAAGAAGAATAAAACACCAATTATTCAGATGCTGCCACCGTTCTGTCCACCGTATAGGTATCTTTTAGAAAAGAAAATAAAAATTAAATTGTTGGTATGTCCGTACAGCAGCCAACACATTAAAATTAACAGCAGCCCATTGTACAATAGGAACTAAAAAAAATATTCTGTAACACTATCGGTCCGTACAGTCAACAACAAACAAAATAAAAAAATGTCATACCATTAAAATTAAAATTACAGTTACACCAAATTCAAAAAATTACAAATCATACCAGCTCATACTAAAATCTGGCTACCGTACAGATTTGATCAAGCATTAATTGCACTCAGTACAAGTCAAATTAAAACTGGTTTTTATATTTCAATAAAAAATTGCACAGCAAAAAAAAAAACTGTACAGTGAATCCGTACAACAAATTAAAAAATTGAAAATCATGTGGTATACCTACAGTGAATCCGTAGGTCAATTATCATAATCAAATACAGCTCAGCTGTCGTTTTTCCTCCCATCAATCCGTACATTTATTTTCTCCTTACAACATTTTCTGTCTGTACAGTTGCAATAAAGAATCAATTAAAATTGTACCATCCCTAT
>ML781411.1:361081-386715 GCA_009831015.1 Picea engelmannii
CCACCCAGAGTGAGAGGTCGGCCCTGCCAGATGGTGACTCTTCACACGTGTCAGATTGATATAAATAAGAGGCTAGCGCCTCACTTCTTACACACACTTCACTTGCTCATTCTCTTATGAGGCAAGTTGCATTTACAAGTTGGTGAGAGGAGAAGAAGGGTGGCGCATCTCTTGAGGAGGACTTTTCTATATTGGTTTGAGTTATCTCTTGAACATTGTATAAGCTATTTATGATAAGGAAGTTTTGCTGGGTTTTCTTCCCCTAGAGGGTTGCCCAGGATAAATGTTGTGTCTCTTGTGGATGTGTATTTCTCAGTGATCTTGTTCTTATTATGCTCTTATCTTATGAAATGCAAAGAACTATAATAATGGCATAAACATTAACAGCAACTGACCTAACTATGATCCATGCAGACCCATTACATTATAATCCCACGCAGGGGAGCGAAAATTCCATTACAAAAAGAAGTTTTGAAGGCCAAAACTGCCTTGTAGAACCAATAAGTCTCTGACTTGGTAGCACCCGATGGTGCATATCTTCATGGTACATGGAGTTGACCCCCTAGTTGAAATAGGTGGTCAACAAAGCCCAAACCTTTCAGAGGATAAGAAGCATCATAAAACTCTCGTATCTCTGTCTTCCTCCTAAAACCTATCATTAGGGGAAATTTAAGGTCTAAAACGGACCTCCTAAGGAAAATAATGAAGATTTGTCTGAGGTCCTAACATGATGCCAACTAGGTATGTCTTGACCTCAAGTTAGCTCTAAGTTTCTGCTCTCACAAAAGTCTTTGTTGTTGTTTTATAACAAGAAACTGTTCATGAACTTTATTGTTGTTCTGTTATGGTTACATAGCCTTTTAAGGTGCTCTAGCATGTAGTTTTTGTAGCCAATAGGTTAGTACATGCAAGCCTTAAATATGTAACACACCTCAAGATCTTTACAACTGAAATAATGTTGTTGTAAACTCTAGCATACATGAAAATGAACACAGGTATTTTTGGTCAACATGACCCTAGATAAAACCACCACGGGGAAAACCGGTTTGGAATATAAGTCCTATATATGTGATCTAAAGAATGTGAGATACAACAAGTACATGGAACAAAAGAACCTGATACAGTGGCAGGCCTTCTCAAGCTGCTATACAAGTTCCAAAAGGTAGATGTGCCCAAGCATGGTGCGCCCTTCTCCCTTGTTGCTCAATCCCACTGAAAGCTTGCTCCCTTGCTGCTTGAAGCTGTGATGAAGAAACCCTTCCACACAAGTCTGACCTTGTATGTTACCTCTCCAACAAAACCCTCCTCAAAGCAATCTGACAAGTGCAAGTCCTCCCTGCTATCAGTGCGCCCTCCTCCAAGCAAGCATCAACACCACTAAACAATGGAAGCCAAAGTTGCCTCCTAGATCCCTCCATGGAAGGAGGCACCCTTGAAACCCTCATCCTCTGCTTCCATCCTCATCTCCATAGCTCTACTCTTCCTCTCCAAGTGAACAATAGAGTGAATTTAGCCTCTCTTTTCCCTATGGGCACTTCTTATAGAATCATAAGGAAACCTAAAAGATGGATGGTTGAGATCTCTCCATTCCATCTCTAATCAAAGGTTGAGATCTTTCAAAAAGGATCTCAACTCAAAACCCACTTTGGGTTTAGTTTCCATAGTTCACGTTATGTCCCTCAATTCACCCACAAAGTGAATTAATAGTCACTTTTCACTTAAGTGACAAATTTCACCCTTTTGACTTAGGAAAATGTTAAAGTGAAATTAGACATTAAGTATAAGGCACAATAGTCAAATATTTCCCTCTTGTGGTTAGAGACCCACAACCACAAGGGGACCACTTCCCTCGGTACACAAATCTCAACAAATAATAGAATAAGAGATATGAATTTTCAAGGGCAATTCAAGAACTACAAACGCCTGTTCAATTTACAATTTAGCTTGGGTGCATACACTTGACAGCATTGCCTTCTATGGTGGGAGTCCTTGAATCTTTTCTTTTCCATTTTCCTTTTTTCTAAAGATGGTTCCTTTGTAGTTTGTTTTGGGATTTGATAGTGCATTAGTTCAAAGTGCTTTTTTAAAGATGGTTCAACTGGGCATTCTTAACACTTCTCTATATTAAACCGCTCTTTAGGTAAAATAAGAGTTCACTTCCTCATCCAATAGGAGTAATTAATGTTTAAAAGCACGTTTTGTGTAGTATCAGATGCCTTTTTTCCAATAGAAATAGACTTCTATGTTTTACTGCATAAGTACCACCCAGTCACCTTGCATTATTTGGTGATTAAGGTTACTAGAGGCCTAGGCCCAAGTAACTTTAGATCATATCCTCACAGCCATAAAACCAAGAATTAGGAATATTTCAATTGTGTACCCAATGTTCATGATGTAGGGCATAGGTGACTTATATATATGTTTACTGCAATCAACGTGTCTATCTTTGAGGCCTTTTGTAAATATTCTTGCTCTTCCATACTTTAGCAGCTGGCTAGATACTTACAGGTATGTTGCTCTTTTACATATTCATTAGTGTCCTGACTCCTATGCATCTTCTTCATTCTTAATGTATACTTGCCATAAGGTAATCCATTAACAAACCATTCCTTCAGCATTGTTGCTTGTTCCATAAACTCATTTCTTCACCATTAACATTTGTGTCCTTGCAACCTACATGTCTGGTGTGGAGTATGGACATCTCAAGCCATGGAGAGAATGTGGACATCTAGTAAGTTTGGAGTTATGTTTTAGCCATGAGTTCTGCTGCCACATGATAAAAATCATTAATGATTTAAGGACAACCTAGATCATCAAGTGCATAATTGTGTCTATTAGCATCAAACACTGGCATACATTCTTCATTTCAGCAAGTATATGTGTAATGCGATACTACTAAAAATAAGCAGGTACACGTGTAAAACAATAGTCCTAAACATAAACAAGTATGTGTAAAATAGAACTACTAAAGGTATCTAGTTAAGTGAAATAATAAAACAATAACTAGAATTTCCTATTGCTTATTTCATAAGGGCCTATTTTCGCAAGAAAGCCATAATAGTAAAGTAAATGGTCATACAAACTTGAAAAACAATATAAAAAATCCCATATATTGTAGCAGATCTACATCACTGAAAACAGTTTACCCAAGGATGCATATAAAACCAAAATCTTGTAGGTAACATAGCATTTAGTAGAATTTAAACATGGCGATATACAGTTGAGGCCGTTATTTTCATATCATACATGTCAAAAAATAATGGTGCTTTCCATCCTTAGCACATGTAGGGCATCCACTTGTGAAATCGTTTAATCCATTACAAACTACTTGGGGTTTTATTGATAAAAACAAACCTCAGTAAACATCACCGGTGTCATTCTCATCAAAAAACATCAAGCTGATCTTATCAATAAAGGCAATGAAACATATTATTAATTTACATAAACATCTATGTTTTAAATTGGCATCGAGGCATAATTTCTTTATTAGGCTGTTGTAAACCTTGTACTTCATTCACAATCGATGCTATTTGAAGAAGGCAATTGATCAATAATATGGAATCCATTGAAGATGTATATACAAGCATATCTGAAAGGATGACTTGCATTAAGAAAGCTTTTTAGAAAGTTTTTTTTTCGGTATTATTAGAACTTCTTTGACGATTGAGACTTCTGGTAACTAGGGGATGCTTGGGGATTATACTTGTTAATATATGAGATTAGGTATGGATGATGGGTAGTGGTTATAGTGTGTAAATCTTAGCTACAGAATATGGTTGTATATGACCTTGAGATGTGGAAATACAGCTGAAATAAGGATATGGCCGTATCTGGCTGCGTACATGGAAAATACTGTCAGTGTATTGTTGACCATATTTCAGTTGTATTTAAGCTGTATTTGTATCGTATTCAACCATATTTGGATTTTCTCCATATCATTTTGTATGCATACATGTATATTGTAACTACGGTGTTAGATACATGTGTCATTTCAATGTGGTGGCTTTTCTTATCAGGGGTTTCCTTTCTAAAATTTGTAATTGTCACTGTATGGATATTTCATGTATATAAGCAAGCTAAGTCACATGACATGAGGACATGAAAATATGAGTGTCCGACATTGGACACATCGACCCTGGAAACAGGACACGGAGGACACGTTATATAAATATTAAAAAAATTACAAATTTCAAATGCAAAAATGAAATGTAGACATAAAGATCCAATTTTTTAGAAAATGGAACATTTACAAAACACTTGGAACCCTTTCAAATCTCGATTTTACCCTTCTGCACAATTGAAGATCGTAAGAGCTCTTTCCGTACAGCTGAAAGTGAGAAAATAGCAATGAAAAATGTTTTTTAGAGTCAAACAGGTAGGACGCGTCTAGGGCACGTGTTTGGCATGTGTTCTGTTTTAGGACAGGTGCCAAACGTTTCCTATTGTGTCACGTGTCCGACACGCAGGATACGGGCATGGCACCTCTGGGGGCTGTGTCTTGTTACTTAGTATGCATGTTATAATTGAGCCTAACCATGTAATTCTTTCTATGCACAGTACACCTTTTACTTCTGATTTACAGATGTCTCTATGACATTCTTTTGAACAACTCTTCTCTTGCAGCTTCTGGAACCTCTTCGAACGTCCTTTATGTTCGTATACTCTGGAACTCAAGAGTTATAATCAACAATATTATGCTTGTTTTCGATATTTCACTTCTGGCATAAATAACCTGAGGGAAAAATTTAGTATCAGTGAAGTCCTAAAGGGAAAATTGCAGAGCTTTTAGGTTATTGAAAGCATATCATATAAAAGCCTGACCCAAATTCTACCATATTTATGGGGTTCAAACCCTTTCCTTACATGACTGTATAATATATATCTATGGGAAAGAGTATATCTTTTTAGATTGTCTATCTGTTTTTCATATTTTGGTACTCATTTTATTTTGTTTTGCAGGTTTGGGATTTCAAGGGGCGTGAGCTAAAGTTCCGATGGGAAATTGAGGTCCCATTAATTAAGTCGGTATATCACCCAGGAAATGGTATTATTTTTCACTTATATTGACTGCAAATATACTGCTTTCATCTATGTCATGGATTGTTTGGATTTTGTGTGGGGTTTAGTTCTGATCTGGCAATCATATATTGTTTGCTTTACCCAAGGATACTGAATGATGCAACTTACAGAATTTCAATTGGGTTATCTTCATCGTTTTCAGGTCTTCTAGCAACTGCAGCAGATGATATGGTTCTTCGTTTATTCGATGTCACTGCTGCGCGACTTGTGCGCATATTTGTTGGGCACATGGACCGTGTCACTGATTTGTGTTTTAGCGGAGATGGGAAGTGGCTATTGTCATCTAGTATGGATGGAACCATAAGAGTTTGGGATGTAATTTCATCTAAGCAACTGGATGCAATGCGCATGGATTCAGCTGTTACAGCTTTGTCATTGTCACCGGGTATGGATATGCTGGCAACTACTCATGTTGGTCACAATGGCATCTATCTCTGGTAAGTGTTCTATCAGTTATCTTTTCCATACGAAGGTGAGAGATGGCTAGGGCTTAGGCAGGGAATGCATTTTTTATTCCCATATTGGGAGAGTTCTTGGAGAGTAATATTATATGCAAGTTGAGTCCGAAGCAGTCTAGATTGTTGAAGGAAATCCCATCCTTTTCAGAGAACATTTCAACTATCGGATGTCTATTAAGACTGTTTGGTGTGCTGTGAATTTTTCAGCAAATTCTGTTACTTGTCCACACATTGTTAAACTAAACTTCAAAAGATTCTGTATTTCACTTTACGAAGAGATGCTCTGAAATGGTTTTCGACGTGGACTGGAATTTTGAAGTTGTTGAAACAAGTTTGAACTGAATCTAAATAAATTAAATGTCCCTGTTTTTATATTGAGTTACCACAGTGAATACTACTTTTTGTAGTTATTTAATATTCTGTACTTTGTAGATAATTGACTTAAGCAAATAACTGTAGATCCAAGTAATATCCAATATTGGACTGTAATGGAAATTAGATTCACCGATTAGCACCTTATGTTGTAATTCGTTTTCTTTGTGCTATTCATGCTTGCATTATTTTGTATACTATTTTAGTGTTGTATATTATGTTAGTCAAACATTTCTTGCTAGAACTTAGTGTGGGGGGAAATTATAACCTTCTATGTAATTAACTTGTTGAGATCATTTGAATCATGTGAAACTTCACAAAATTCCCTTTTTGCTTGGTAAGGTGGCAACCAGCCATGATGGATTCCTAAGTTAATTTTTTCTTGTAGTACTTCATTCTTGTAATAAAAATTGAGTCATTTGTTGAGCAAGTACTCATGTCTAATTTTTTGCTCTTGTGGAGTCTTAGATGTTGCATCCACCCTTTTCTCAAACTGAGCTGTATCAATTGGTTTCAGAAGTACTTGTGTCTAATTTTCTGTTCTTCTGGAGTCTTTGATGTTACGTCCACCATTTGCTCCAATTGAGCTGCATCAATTGGTTTCAAAAGTACTTGTGTCTAATTTTCTGTTCTTGTGGAGCCTATGATTTTGCATCCACCATTTGCTCCAACTGAGCTGTATCAATTGGTGTCAAAATATTACTTTGTATTTTGAGAGGACCTGCACCTTTGCACTGAGGCTCAAGTGTCTTGCATTTGCTAGTTCTGTACCATGAAAGTTAAATCTTTATCAGTTCAGTATTGCTGAAATGATTATCTATTAGTGAATAAAACACTTTAGGAGAAGAACATGGAATGTTGATTCGCAATGCCCACTGTGTTTCTCAATGCAATTGCTGTGATTTTCAACCAGGGATTAAAATTCCTGGAACTTCTTGAGGGCTTCATCCTTGTATTGAATAGTATATATCCAAAGAAAGTGAGAGAAATCATCAATGAATGTGAGGAGATATTTAACACCGCCAAGAGGAGTGGTTATACGTTTGTAGATATCATTATGAACCAACTCAAGAGGATGAGAGGCTTGCATCATTATACTTTTGGGGAAAAGACTCATGATGATATTTTCCCAGCATACATCCTTCATAGACACCATTGGGTGGTTGAATCAATGGAAAGCCATCTGTCATCGTTAGACAACTTATATAATGCAGGGTCCCAAAGTTGGTGTAACCCAAATTGTCGATGCCATAGTTTGCTGGTGCCATTGGTATTGGCAACCATTGCAGAGAATCCACTTTGTTTTGAAGGGGATGAAGATTTTCCCAACTTATATTTATGTTAAGATTTGTCACATTAACTGCAAGCAATCACCTTAAAATCATCATTCATGTCCTTGATAACCAATCGATTTGGACAAAACTCCATCTTTTTGTTGTTGTGCATGATGTCAAATATAGAGAGAAGATTTGGTCTATTCCGTGTTCGTGAAAATTCCCTCCAAGCTTGGACCATTTTCCATCTGTGGATCACACATTACCAGGTGCTGCCTTGAAAAATATGCAGTAGGTGTTGACTGAAAATAAGGGGAAAGAGTGCACTGCTTTAAAAGCAGCACACAACTGCATAACCTTACCTTAAATCTCCAGAAAACCAAAAAAATATGCCAAGGAGGAGGTCGCTAGTGAAGATAAGGGTAACTATTTTAAAAAAATGGCCGCTGTCCAAAAGATAGGGTTCTGAAAACTTTAATTTCAGATCTGTAACAACCTTGAAACATTGCTGAAAACCTTAATTTCATATCTAAAACACATCTTTAAAGTAGCGTTGGATAAGGAAGAAAGAGTCACACTAGCTCTGATACCTTGTTGAGAACTTGAGATCATAAGGGATAGTAGATCTATGGTTATCTCTTTAACAATTCCTAATCCAAAAAGAAGAAATTTCAGAAATGTGACAGTTCTTAACATAGATCACTAGAAGATGTTCACATACCATGACTTCATCAAGATAATTTAACCATAACCAAGAGACAGCCACCACAAGTAGAGTGAAATAGTATAGGTTCCCATAGGCAAAAGAATGAATGAATTCACTTGAATGGGATGATACAAATAAAAGCTTGAGTTGTGTATATGTGCACAACTCAAGTGAGGTGTCCCTTGAAGAGGGGGTTATGGGCTCACAAATCAAGGACACACACCCTAACCATAAAACACAATAAAATACAATAAGTGGGTTTAACTACCTAAAGATCGTCCTATTAAGGGACTCAACTACCCACATAGTGGGCTAGCATGTGGTCACAAGTGAAGATTACACACATTCTGAACAGAGTTATCATGACCAACGAAAAAATCAATATCAATATAAACAATATTCTTCATACATTCAAAAGAATCACAATTCCAAAATAGAGCGGGGACGGAGTCAACACCTTGCTTGGAAACATGAGACGAGAAGTTCTATCCAAACAACTGACCAACAAAAAGTCGAAATGAAGATCGGCATAGGATGGATCGATCCATATACAATGCAACCGTTCTATTCAGCACTTTGAAGATCATTCTATTTCATTTCTTCAACCATGACAACATCAGGAACATAGCATCAAGAGAAAGCGTAACATGCAAGAACAATGATATAGCCTTTTCTAGATTATGCTTTGAGGACAAAACATCTTTGAGGATAATAATAATAATCTTAACTAAAGAAACTAAGGACACGACCTTTCACCTTCATGACTAGTCAATGCTTATAAAGTTACAAGGCTTATTGTATAACTCACTTAATTAATTATATATATATATATATATATATATATATATGGATGTCAACTTTTTATGCTTATTAAGTTGGACATCTTCCCGTAAATGAACTATTGTTCATTATAGAGGCCATAAACATCCGAGGCCAAGCAATGTTTTCAGTATAATATGCCTGCTGAATTTGAATGCCATCCAAAACATGTCTCTGTGAGTTTTTGTTGTGTTGGAACAAACTGAGGCAAAGCAAGTTGGGACTCTTGTACTTATATACATAGTCCAAACCTATGTCTTGTTTCCAGTGATGACTGGACTTTATCTCTAGAATCGATTTAACTGTCAAAATCTAGCCATAGGTATTATCTGGGGTTCTCAGTTATTCATTTCAGCCCCATTCAGAATTTAGAAATATCATTGTTCATCTAACATAGTCTTGCTAGTTGATAGTTTGTTCTTCATCTCTTTCCTTTTGCTTGTTCTGTAGATCCCGTAACAATTTGAGTAAAAAATTATCCATTGTACTTGCAATCTCAAGGGCCATATGCATGCATGTTTCTGCTGCAGCTAGGACTTGAGTTACTGTAGCTGTTTGCTTAGTGACTTCTCGTTTTGATATCTCTGCATCTTAAAAGGATTTAGCACCATATGTTAGTTGTCCAGCTAGTTTCCATATTGTTCAGCCCATGCATTTAAAAATTGGTGATATCTTCTTCAGAAAAGTCAAGTTCAATTTATATTTTGCCATTGCCTTGAATACATACCTTCTACAACTCAGCATTTCTATTTTTTTCTATCACAGAATCAGTGATGGCCTTCTAAATTTGGATATGATCTCCTTTTGAAGTATGGCAACATCTTGTTGTACCGAAATCCTTAGATAAAACAGTTATAACTTATAGGCAAATCCTGATATACAATTTATTTTCTCTGATTGCCGATTACAGTTTCCTTGTGAATGTCCACTGATATTGACATGGTTTTCCCTCTTCCAAGTTGGTGATTAAAATAGTGTTTTTCCACTAGAATGTGTCTTGAGAATTTACTTTCTGTGTTTGTCATCTCCTTTTGGAGTAGACAGTGTTAAGTTATGTTCATTGGGCTCTTGCTATACACAACCCATGTATCATAAAATTTATGGTATTTCAACTAACTAAATCGAATTTTGCATCAATCTTACCTTCCAAATTTGGTTCTTGAATAGTTGGTTTGGTAAAATTCGCTGGCTGAGCCACACAAGGATTAGTTGATCCTGAAAATGAGCTAGCATGGAGACAAGCTCAGTATGTTTCCTTCTTGTTAAGTACTTGTATTTATTAATGAAACAAGAAACTTATGCCATCAACTACTATATAAACCAAGAATGTGTGTCTTGAGAATTTACTTTGTTATTTTTCTCTTTTGGAGCAAACCGTAGTAGTTATGTACATCAGCCAGTGCCCATTTGTCATCAAAGTTATAGTATCACCTAAATTGAATTTTCCATCATTTCTACCATACAGATTCGGTTCCTTCAATAGCTGGGCTGGTAGTATTCTCTGATTGCACCATACAAGGATGAGTTTATGCTGATCATGAAATAGCATGTTGACATACTCAGTTGTCTTTTCTCATTAACTACTTGTATTTATTAATAAAACAATAAGTTTATGGTGCTAACTACAAAATATGACTGTTCCATTTGCCCTCTTGCTTAGAGCCTGAAAAGGATTTGTTACTTATGTTACTGTGACTAATTAGTTTTTGTAAAACACTTTCAGGGCAAATCGGATGATTTACTCTAGGGCTACTGACATTGAGCCTTTTATAAGTGGGAAGCAAGTTGTGAAGGTTTCTATGCCAACTGTGTCATCCAAAGGAGAATCTGAGGAAGGGGAAGAGAAAAGCATACTTGTTGCAGCCACAAATGTCAAGAAGACTGATATTTCTAGTAGCTTGCTTGGGGATTCATATTCAGCTCAACTTACGCCTGAACTTGTGACGCTTGCAATGCTGCCTAAAGCTCAGTGGCTAAGTCTTGTCAATTTAGACATTATAAAGGTATTTCTCCTTCTAGTCTCAGGTTATGTTCTTGTATTCAATGCTTAGGGATTTAAAGTTGTTTCTTTCAGAAAAATAGAGATTTTATTTAGAATCCAAAGAAATTTATATCAACCCTTAATAGGGTGTTTTATTTCTGTTCCCTATTATGCTTTAACACATTTTCATTCTGCTTGAGAGGAGTATACAAGGACCTGTTACAACTGCTTTGACTGGCTTTGACAAAAGACTTTTCCTTGTAGGACTGTTATGAGATATTCATAATCTTATTTCTGCATAGAAGTTGTCCTACGTTCTTACTCCTTAGGAGTTTTTCATCTTTCTCTTTCTGGCTGCTACTTTTGTCTGCATGCTTCTTTATAGATTTGTCATCCTACTTATTTTCGTCATCACCTTTTATTTATTTTAACCCTTTGGAAACCATCAGGATACAGTTCCTGGTTTTTCACAACATCTATTTTCTCTGACCTTTCCTGGAAAACCTTTGTCGAGAATACCGATACTAGGTGTCTATTGTGGAATTTCACAAGAGATAGAGAGAGAATTGAATGGAATCAACACAAATCCTAGGTCTACAATAAAGTGAGAAATAACCAGCACTAGCACAGAGTAACACTTGAAGAGATATCACACAAGAGGAATTACTCATTCGCAGCGAAAAATACAAACAAGAGTGGGTGTATAAATACCCAACTCAAAGGTAGGGCGCTTTCCCAAATAGAGTTTTGAGCTTACATGTACAAGGTCGGCCTTGGCCAAACCTATAAATTTAATAATCTAAGTTGCATGAAACTTGGAAATGGGTATGGATTTCAGAAACGGGAATGCCCTAGAAACATGACCCCCCAAAGGCGTATGCCAGGGAAGCATAGTATATATATATATATATATATATATATATATTAAACTGCACAATAATTGCAAGAAAATAAGAATGATACACATAGATGACATTTTAGAAGGAAACACATTTCTATGTTAATTCTGATAGATGATTACATTATGCAAAACCCAAAAGCAACTTTTCTAGATGAGGCTATACATCCAAAATCGGCCTTTATTTATGAGGCTGTATGCACCAAAATATAACATAAGCTAAACCCTAATACATATCCATCTCATATTCATCATCATCAACAAAAATAGAACAACATCTGGTTCAGCACTAGATTGTTGATTGGAAGAAGAGGGAGTTCCACTTCCACCTGTGTCACCATCAATATAAATAGCAGCAAGAGAGATTCCAAACCCGAGGATTATAGATCCACATCCTAGTCTTTACGAGGCCCGCTTGTATATTCTTCACCTCTACAATATACAAGGTGTAGTTTCGAATGCACAAAGAGAAGATCCTCAGTCTTTTGCAATTCTAACCTGTTGCGCTTCATGGAATGAATGAAACTGTAGGTGCTCCAATTTCTTGCTACTGTGAGAGAAAACAAGTGTCAAGGTTTTGCAAATATATACAATTTGCCCCATGACAAGTCGACCATTTAAGCGTGTTCATGGTCCTCCTCTCATCCAAAGATGACAATCCAGCAGCAAAACGAGCAAATTTTTCTCTCACCTTGGTTCTAAAGAAGTTGGAAACAACCTCTGAAAGGCTTTCTTTTGTAGAAATTTTCTGAAATCCCACTTTCAAAATTTCACCTCAATCTTGAGGTTTCTTGAATCTAATCCTTGAAAACTCTCAGCCTTAGGACTGATATGAAATATTAAATTACAGCAGTACTTGAATACCGCAATATTACAGCCCTTATGGCACACTTTTCTAGACATATAACATTCTGAATTCTCTTATTACAGCAGATTATAATAGCAAAAATCTTCTCTTTTATCTTCAATATAGACATTAAATCTCTTTACTGATTGAGCTATATGTTATGTCAAATTAGCATGAACAACAAGTGCTGGACCATGGACTACTCAATCGAGAGATGATGTAGGCTGAAAATCAAATCTGCAAGTACACAATATTTGGACAGATGGAAACTTCATATATATACAATAGATAAAGTGCAAGTACATACCACAAGTTTATCACAAAGCTCGTATAAGTTGTTAAATTTCTAAAACCCAGCGAACAGATTCAGTGTGCCAATAATTTGCAACCCAGAATTATTACAGCTCTAGCATTTAAATCAGAAAATTACTCACAGAAAATACAGCTGAGTTTTAACACACATGCACAGCAGAAAATAAGAAACCAAGCTCATAAATTTTTACACAGTTTTTACCCTGGAAACCCCAGTGTGGGGAAAACCAACAAAGAGGGGATTTTATTGGCTTCAGAGGAAAATGATTACAGCAGCAATTTCTGAGAAATTCTTACAGCCCAGAATTTGTCTTCTTCAACACAGTACAGCCCAGCACTTCTGCCCAAATGGTATGGCCTAGCTTGGCCTCTCCTAGCTGCTGCTGTACGTCCCAACTCGGCCTCTCCTGGCTGCTGCTGTACGACCCTCCTCGGCCTCTCCAAGCTGCTGTTGTAAATCCCTGCTCACGGCCTCTCCTGGTGCTGCTGTATGGCCCAGATTGTGGCCTCTCCTGGCTGTACAGTACGACCTGAACTCGGCCCTCTCCCTGTTGCTCAGCCCAGCCAAACTCGGCCTCTCTCCCAGCTGCTCGACCCTCTCTCTTTCCTCAGCCAATCTTCCCTCTCTTTCTTTGTTCAAGGAAAGTGTGTTCCTCTCACTCCCACTTAAGCAATTTATAATTCCCTCTTAACCCTATTTCCTCCTTTGAGATCTTTCTGGAAGGATCTAGATTGATCTTTTTAATTTCCATGAAATCAGAAAATAGAAATATTAATTTCCAAAGTTAGAAACTTAAGAAATCTGAGTTATAAGCCAATAATAATTAATTAAATTAATTATTATGCTTTTCCTAAGTCAAACCTATGTGACCAGGATACGGATACGGATTCGCCAGATTTTTGAAAAGCCAGGATCCGGATACGGCTGGGAAATGCCACGTACAAAAAATATAATAATATTTTAAAAAATTTTAAAAATATATTCAATGTAAAGAATCATAACCATTCATGAATCACAACATTAGAACTGAGATCATTAGATAATTTGAAATTGTGTAGACTGAAATCATGATGCATCATCTCATATAAAAAGGGTAATAGTAAATACAAAATTGAATGTCTCATCACAAAACACTCTACTAGTATGATAGTGTACAATATGTCCAACTATATATCCTGAAATGGGTCTACATTCTCGTCATCTACATATTGCAACTCTACATCATGAATACACGAGGGGTGTCTGGGAATGTGATAGAAGGTGAAGGTTGGAATGAACATACACAAGATCCTCAAGCTTCCATGCTCCCAGTCTATTTCTCTTCACTGAATGGATGAAGCCATATGTACTCCAATTCCTCTCAGCTGATGAGGAACTAACAACCTTTGATAACAACCTTGTCGCTAGAGTTGAGAGATGAATTTTATCCCCACCTTGTAATAAGATCCATATGCTCCCGATCATCCATGGCTAGTGGATCTGAAAAGTTACTAGCGGACTGTACAAATGCTCCAAATTCCTCACGTACTTCCATTGCCATTCCCACATCGCTGTAGATTTTCCTCAAAGTTGTCTTATATCCCTGTACCACTTCAGAATCCTTGTTTGGCGTTGTTCTACTACCTGGTAAAGACAAAACTTTGGAATGATAATACTTGGGGTGTAGTGCATAGGCCAAAAGGTGTAATGGCGTGGTCATTTTGTTTCACCTTTTGGTAACTATGTCCTTCACTTCATGGTAAAATAGTTCAAGGGGATCATCATCATTGGCTTTGATAATTCCCCTTATCCTGTCTAGCATACTATCTATGCTTTCATAGACTTCCCCCAAACAAGGCATATCTGTGTCAAATGTCCTGATCATGGTCAGAATTGGTTTTGTAAACCGCAGAAGGTATTGGACCTGGTCCCACCATGCATCAAGAATGATAGACTTGATTTTTTGTCCTCTATCAGAGGAGGAAGTTATCCACGACTCCCAAAGAGGGTCGATGAGCATCGCCTGCAATGCTTGTCTAACCTCCACAAGCCTCTTTATGACTAAAGTGTGGGAGGAAAAACGGGTTTCGACAACCTACAAGTTTTGAAAAGTCGAATCTCAAATTAGAAAACAAATACAATTAGAATTTTAAAATTAAAAAACCATAATACAAATAATATTGATTAAAAAGGGAATACTTTGAGTAGCTCCAACTTTGCAAAACTCCGATATATGGCTTGGGACATGGAATGATTGGTGATGAACATTTGGATCTCCTTCGATGCTACACATATTTCATTGATCCACTCAATCTTGCCAATCTTGGCAAGCATAAGGTTCAATGAATGCATCGCACATGGAGTCCAAAAGATGTGATCATACCGATCCTCCATAATTAATCCTGCAGCTTTACAAACCTGTGCATTGTCCGTGATTACTTGGACAACATTATGTGACCCTACACTTTCTATTGCATTAATAAGAATTGTGGAAATGAATGTTGCATCTTTCTCTACTCCGCTGCAATCAATAGCCTTTAAAAAAATTGTCGTTTGGGGGCATATTGCAATAATATTAATCAAAAGCCAGTTTCTTTGGTCTCTCCATCCATCAGAGACAATGGAAATCCCTGTTTCAGTCCATGTCTCTTGGATTGACTGTAACTGTCTATCCACAGATTGTTTTTCTGAAGCCAACAAAGTGGTGCGGACTTTTTCATAACCAGGTCTCTTGTACCCTTTTGGCGCTTCATTGACTGCCTTAATCATTTGCTTCCAATAAGGGGAGCACACCAAATTGAATGCTAGCCCATTTGCATAGAGGCAACGAGCTACATGTTCATCAACTACTTCTCTACCTTGGTTATTAAATGTTGCTTCAAGAGGTCCCAAAGTAGGCCTTTTATTAGTTGTGACAACTAGTCTAGATGGTATTGGAGGCTTAGTTGCAGATCCTTGCATACGAACCTTTCCTTTAGTATATCTCCTATCAACAACATTTTGCACAGATGCATAAAACTGAATTTTTGCAGGACTTAAACTTAATCCAGGTTTTCCATCTGCATCATTTGGACCAGGACATACCGTCACCCCTGTGTTAGTCAATCCAGTGAGATGGCCCTTCACTCTAGTGTATGAGCCATTCTGGACGTTATTGCATTCACTGCATCTCCATTTATATGAACCACCCTTGGTAGCTTTGCTGGGGATTTCCACATACTGCCATAAAGGAGATATTGGATCTTTAGTTGGCCCCTCACTTTGTTGTGATGGTTCCATGTCTAGCACTGCATCACACGTGTATGGGGAATTTTAAATTGTTGTAATAAGAAGCTAGAGCATATGTACTAAGTTTTAAAAATCCAATGCATGATAAGTTTGTTTAACTATGCGTGAGATTAGTAATAATTTCACCAAACAATTTATAAGACAGTATGTACAAGATCCTTACTGCCAAAAGGATATATATTGTCTTATATATATACAAGACAGTATAATATATATCTATACTGTTATATATATAACAATATATAAATAATATATATTGTTATATATATAACAGTGTATATATTTATATACTGTAAGTAAAATATATATTACAGTAAATAAATATATAACACAGTGTTATATATTTAATAAATTTAATTTTAAAAGTTAAATAAAAAACCAAAAATACCTATAGCTGTCGCTCCTTCCCGCAGGCTGTTGCTATCGATTTCCGTGCGCACCTCTGGAGTCTGGAGTCTACACTCTGCTCAAAGTGAGTGTCGGGCCTTGTTGTTGTCTTGTGAAGTGGGGGTTAGGCCCTTATAATCCAAAGGCCGAAAACCTAAAACCGCGTGGAAGATGTTTCAAAACCGCCCTGAAAACCGAAATCGCGGCTTCAAGCCCTAAAAACGTCAAAAAAAATTCAGGATCCACGCATGTGGGGTCACTGGACAGCTGAATCTGTTTCCAAAAAATCCGGATGCGTTTCTGGGCGAGAGGATCCGTTTCCTGGAAAATCGGAAAACTTGGTTGGGCGTTTCCTTGGCGGATTTGGGCGGATCCGGATCCGAAACGTGGATCTTGCGTCTAGACCCCGTGGATCCGGTAACACAGAGTCAAACCTAGGAAAAATTAAAAATACTCAAGTATGAGATAAATAATTTGTCTTCTGCATGCCTAGACACAAGGCCTATGCAAAGACACCTTCCAAAGCTACGAATTTAACACTTCCTCTTAGCAAGGAAGGTGTTCTACACCACCCCAAACTTGTCCTTGAATAAGATGAATTTGCCTTTCATCAAAGCCTTTGTGAGGATGTCTACAACCTGATCATTTGTAGGCACATACTGTAGCTTCACTATCCCCTTTTGCACATAGTCACGGATGAGTGGTGCCTAATTTCTATGTGTTTCGATCTGTAATGAAACATCGGATTTTCAGAGAACTTAATGCAACTCTGATTGTCACAATAAATCAAGGTAGTTTTCAGCTCTTGATCAAACAACCCCATGAGTAATTTCCAAAGCCAAATGGCCTCACATGATGCCAAACTTGTTGCCATGTATTTTTCCTTAGCCAAACTTAGTGCAATTGACTTTTGTTTCTTGCTAAACCAAGAAATAGCTCTAGACCCCAAGCTGAAACAACAACCTGAAGTATTTTTCCTGTCAGTTGTGTTGCCTGCCCAGTCAACATCCGAATAACTCACTAGCTTCACTCCATCTCCCTGGATATAACTCAACCCATACTCAATTGTGCCACGCAGATACCTTGGGACGTATTTTGTTGCCACCTAGTGCATAAGCTTTGGTTCAACGATAAACTGACTGAGAGTATTGATAGAAAAACATATATCTAGTCTAGTGTTGACCCGATACATAAGAGAGCTAACCAATTCCTGTATAAGGTTGGATCTACTGCCTCTGATCTAGAAGCATCAATCTTCTTCCAATTGGTCATCATCGATGTCGACATAGGCCTGTAGTCCTGCATCCCAAACCTCTTTCGAATCTCCATTGCATACTTTCCCTATCCTAGGAAAGTTTGACCATCTCGTTGTCACACCTCTAATCCCATAAAGTAGTGCATCAACCCCAAATCCTTCATCTCATACTCTGACGCAAGGTCCCTCTTACATTCAATTATGAGCTTCTTTGAACCTGTGAGAAACAGGTCATCTACATATAATAAAAGAATGAGTGGCTCACCTCCAACAATGATGTAGTAGAGGTTTGAGTCTGCCTCACTCTTGGTGAAGCCCGTCCCTTGCAAGTAGTTGTCTATCCTTGAATACCATGCCCTGGGAGTCTGCTTGAGTCCATACAGAGCTCTCTTCAGTCTCCACACATGGGAATCCCTCCCCTGCACCTCAAAACCCTTCGGTTGCTCAATGTACACGTCTTCCTTAATGATGCCATTAAGGAAGGTCATCTTCACATCCATCTGGTGGATCCTCCACCCCATCTCAGCTGCAATAAAGATCATGGCCCCGATGGAAGTGTACCTGACTACTGGGGTGAAAATCTCATCGTAGTCAATTCCCTCTTTCTGAGAGAACCCCTTAGCCACAAACCTGGCTTTAAACTTCTCCACACTACCATCTGCAGTGTGCTTGATCTTGTAAATCCACTTCAATCCTATCATTGATTTCCCTTCAGCCCGTGGCACAACCAACCATATGTCATTCTTCATGATGGGAGCATATTCTTCCATCATGGCATCTCTCCATACCTGCTGCTGTGATGCCTCTTGAAAGATGAAAGGCTCGGCCTCTAACAATTCACTCATTAAAGACATGTAGCTGGAAAATCTTTGTGGTGCTCTACTTTCCTTGACATAACTCCTAGGAGCACCGATGTACTCCTACGCCTCTCTCAAAGTCTGTTCAGCTCATCTGGTCTTCCTCCTCTTAGAAGAGGAAGGAGTGTCCTGTGCTAGAGGAGGCTCCTACTCCTCATCCTGCTCTGAAGTCTAAACTCCTGTACCTGTACCTGTAATCTATGTCTCCTCATCCTTCTGAGTCTCAAGCTCTTGATCCCCTGTTGTTGTTGAATCAGTGTCATGTGCCTTCCTAAGTGCTCTATCCTCCTCGAATTTCACATCCCTTCTGACAACTGTCTTTCTTAATGTTGGAATGTAGACTTCATATGCCTTAGAAGTTTCACTGTATCCAACTAAGATCCCTTTCTCAGCAGTGACCTCAAGCTTCGTCATCTTCTCTGAAGGGACATGATAGTAGACTAGGCATCCAAATATCTGGAAGTGTCTAACCTTTGGTTTCTTCCTTGAAAAGACCTCCTCAAGAGTCTTTTTCCCCAACACCCTATGAGTGTTGAAGAATGTGTAGCTGTGGAAGATATTCTCCTATTGTATTTGATCATGCAAAAACCCTAAAAGAATATTATTATGTTGTATTGGTAAAGTCGACCCCATTGTGGCCTTTATTGTAAAATAAAGTCAAACTGTCAAGTCGGGCCCTATTGTGGCTAATATAAAATGTAATTAAGTGACAATTGTCAATTTGGCCCTAGTAGTTAAAAGGGCAAGTCTTTTTTGTATAAATAGAGGGGCTAGATGCCTCATTTACTTACTCATCTCACTCAAGCACAATAGAGAGAAAAGGTGCGCAAGTTTTGGAGAGAGGGAGACGCAACAAAGGTCTATTTGTTTTTTGTCTTGGCATTGTTCTTAGTTGAAGAAACTATTTAGAAGAAGTTGTTGGGTTTTCTTCCCCTAGAGGGTTTCCCAGGATAATCCTTGTGTCTATTTGTTTATGTGATTGTCTCTCTTCCAGTGATCTTGTATATGCAATTGATGTGCTAAATAATCGTAATAAGAAAAAATGAATTGTAACTGTTAGCTGCATAAGTAAATTTTCAACATGGGATCAGAGTGGGCCTGAAAGAGACCAACTCACACTTTATGTAGGCTTGCGTAGCCTCAACGCACTCTCTCCAAGATCTAGTTTTCAGTTTTGCAGCAACTGCAGAATAAGGGTTTCTACATAAACCCTAAGAGTGACGTTTTACCCCTTTTTTGGAGGATGTTGGTAAATCTAAGATCACCTAGAAACTTGCCTAGGCAAGGCGCATCACTTCCTTGGACCAGAATTCAAAAATTTGTAAATTTGAAAAATTAGGGTTTCCTCATAAACCCTAGATCTAGACGTATGGTTGCAGCTGTTGCAGTTCCTGTGACAGAAATTTATCTTGGTTCAACAAAACTCTCTGGTAAGGTCTAGATCCATACCTTGAAAAGTTAATTATTGTTTACTTGTTCCGGGCAGGATGATTACCAGTTTCAGGCTTGATGGAAAGCTTGAAGGATCCAATGACGTCCAAGCATGGAAATGCATTCTAGAAGAGAATGATCTCGTAAGATCTAAAGATTAAGAGGGAGAAAATGATAATGAACCATATCTTTTAATTTCAGCCCTTACAGGAATTGTCACTTATGGAAGTGACACTTGGCTCATTGATAGTGGTGCTTCCAAGCACATGACAAGATACCAGTACTCTTTGTCAAACTTGATCAAGAAGGACTCACCTCATAAGGTGAAACTTGGAGATGATTGTCAACATCCTATCAAAGGTGTAGGAGAAGCTTTCGTCAAGTTAGATTCTGGAAAATTAATGAAGATAAAAGATGTTTTACGCATACCTGGGTTAAGGAAGAATCTCCTCTCAGTTTCAGCTCTAGAAGAGAAGGGTTTCAGAATTTCATTTATTGATGGAGAAGTTCTCATGTGGCCAAAAGGAAAATCTTTCCATGATGCAATTGTGATTGGTGTCCAAGAGGGAGGCTTATACAAATTTAAAGGACACTCAAAGACAACCCTGGTTCACAATACCGTAAACCCATGTGAGTTATGGCACAAAAGACTTGCTCATCTACACTATAAGGCATTACCGATCATGAGCAAGATGGTGACAGGACTACCTGAGATCCAGGTGGACCATGAGGGCATATGTAAGGGATGTGCAGAAGGMAAGAGCGTGAAGAGCCCATTTCCAAGCAGTTAAAGCAAGGCCAAAGGTGTATTGGACATTGTACACTCAGACGTATGTGGACCTATGTCCACCTCTTCATCCAATGGGTATGTATACTATGTCTCCTTCATTGATGATTTTCCMCGCAAAGCTTGGATTTATTTCTTGAAGTCAAAAGGTGAAGTGTTTAGCAAATTTAAAGAATTCAAGACCCTCATAGAAAATCTTTCTGAAAAGACGATTAAGGTCTTGAGGTCAGACAATGGTGGAGAATTCACATCACATGAATTCAAGGCATTTTGTGGGGAAGTTGAGATTAAGAGGGAGCTCTCTACTCTGTACAATCCTCAGCAGAATGGTGTGGCAGAAAGAAAGAACTGAACCATAATGGAAGTTGTGAAGGCCATGCTTCATGATCAGAACTTACCGAAACATCTATGGCAGAAGCAACAAGGACTGTAGTGTATGTTGAGAATAGAACACCCCATTGTGTTCTTGGGAGTAAATCCCCAAAAGAAATGGTCATAGGAGAGAAGCCAAAACTCAACGACCTGAGAATATTCAGTTGTCCAGTATATATACATGTTCCCAAGGATAAAAGATCCAAATTGGACCCTTCAGGAAAGAAGGTCATATTTGTTGGTTACAGTGAAACATCGAAGGCATACAGAGTCTACATCCCTGGTCACAAACAGGTTGAGATTAGCAGAGATATTACCTTCGATGAGGATATTGCTTTCAACAATTCAAGGAAGTGTCGTACAGATGAAGACCATGATGAAGAACCGGTAGCTCCAAGAATTGCAGACACGAGAAATGATATTGTACAAGAAGAACATGATATAGAAGATCATGACATGGCAGAGCCCCAAAGAAGAGGCCAGCTTGGGCTCGTGAGATTATACAGGATGCAGAAAAATACAGTGCTCCAGAAGGAACTTACATAGAAAGAAAGAAACCAAAACCGTATTCCAGTTGCATGGCACTCCTTAGTGATATTATTGATGCAGAGTCTACATGTTATGAAGAGGCTACAGAAAGGAAGGAATGGAAGGATGCCATGATTGAAGAGTACAAATCCATTTTGAAGAATGATGTTTGGGATGTGCTTCCAAGACCACGAGAGAAATCAATTGTGAGCTCAAAATGGATTTACAAAATAAAGCATGCAACAAATGGCAGTATTAAGAAATACAAGGCAAGGTTCGTGGCACGAGGATTTTCCCAGATAGAAGGCATTGATTATGAGGAGACTTTTGCTCCTGTAGTGAGATACACTTCCATTAGGACTGTGCTTGCGATAACTGCAGTAATGAAATGGAAGATACACCAGATGGATGTGAAGACAACTTTCCTGAATGGTGAGATAGAAGAGGAAGTGTATGTGGAGCAGCCACGAGGTTTTGAGACACATGAAAGATAGTCACATGTGTGTAGGCTAAAGAAAGCCTTGTATGGTTTGAAACAAGCCCCCAAGGGTTGGTACAACAGAATGGATAACTTTCTGATGAGTTTGGGCTTTACCAAGAGTAAAGTAGATCCCAACCTTTACTACAAGGTTGAGGATGGAAGTCCAGTGATACTATTAGTATACATAGATGACTTGTTTCTAATAAGAGAAGAGAAGCCCATCGCCGAGAGCAAGAGGAAGCTTGCCACACAATTCGAGATGAAAGATCTAGGAATAATGCACTACTTCCTAGGTCTAGAGGTATGACAAAGACAAAATGAGATTTTCCTAAACCAAGGAAAATATGTAGTAGAGATTTTGAAGAGGTTCGATATGATGGATTGCAAGGCCATGCCTACGCCATGGTGACAAATATGAAGCTACTAAGTGATACATCTTTAGAAACAATGGATGTCACCTTGTATAGACAGATGATCGAATCACTAATGTATTTGACAAACACGAGACCAGATATATGTTTTGCGATGAACACCTTGAGTTAGTATATGGTTGAGCCGAGACATGTTCACCTAGTTGCAGCAAAACACGTATTGAGGTACCTAAAGGGTACAATTGATTATGGTTTCAGATATGTCTCAGATCAAGAGATAAGCATACTTGGCTATGTTGATTCAGATTGGGCTGGTAGTGTAGTAGATCGGAAAAGTATATCTGGGTGTTGCTTCGGTCTAGGATCAACTATGATTGCATGGTTCAGCAGGAAGCAAACCAGTGTGGCACTCAATACGGCCGAAGCGGAATATATTGCAGCGTGCTCAGCTAGCAAAGAAGCAGTGTGGCTTAGAAAGTTGTTTGCAGGGCTATTTGATCTTGAATTAGAAGCGACTTGCATTTTATGTGACAACCAAAGTTGTATGAAGTTGTCAGAGAACCCTGTGTTTCATGACAAGTCAAAACACATTGAGATTAAATACCACTATGTTTGGGACATGGTACAAAAGGGAGCAATAAAGCTCCAGTATATTGCCACCGACGAACAAGTAGCAGATGTATTGACCAAGCCCATGTGCAGAGTTAAGTTTGAGTATTTCCGAGACAAGCTTGGAGTGGTCCAGAAAGACCTCTCCAGTAGTAAGAAGTGATTGTTTTCTCCAGTAGTGAGAAGTGATTGTTTTCTCCAGTAGTGAGATATGTTCCCTAGTAGTGGGAAGTGATCCCCAATAGAGAGAAGTGATGAGACCCCTAGTAGTGGGAGCTACTCCAGCGTAGGTTGGTACTCCAACGCAGGCTGGTATGCTACCCTAGCGAAGTTGCAAACGCTAGCTCTTAAACAAGAGACTCCATAACCCAATTAATAAGGCACTTGTCTAAATTGCATTGGAGAAATAAAATCATTGCATTGGAATACATGAATTGTTGAGATATTGCTTTTGTTAAAGTTGGAATCTTTTCTTAGTGCTATAAGCTTGCTTGAGCCACTAGGGCGTCTAGCTTAGCCTTGTAACTCTCTTGCTGTAATCAGTTTAATGCTATAGCCCTTAGGGTTGCAACAAAACACTCTTAAAACTCTCCCATTTCTCACTAATCTAACATTAAAATTTGCTTGCAAGCTGCCATAATTAATCTACTTGTCATTGTCTATCTTTTGGGTGGATTGTTTGCTGATTTTATTGGTTAGATATTGTTGTTGTATCAATTGTTTTCTACAACCATAAGGTTTCCCTAATACATTGCTGATAACATCATTTAGCAGCCCAATTTTACCATCAAAACTTGTTCTACAATATTGGGATATTATCTATATGATTACGATTTGATTACCCAATAATTATATGGTGTTTTGCATGGCTTATTTTGCAGTTGTTAACACTTTACATTGCTGATATATATATCTATGTTCTGCTACAATATTGGGACAAACATTGCTGATATATATATCTATGTTCTGCTACAATATTGGGACAACAAGGTTTCTTGCTTGTTCCCCTTTGATATAAGGCTTGTATATCTATATTGAGTCTTGTTTTGGGCAGGTTTAACATTGTCTTGCAGGTACATAACACCTTGGCAACCATCCTTCACCAACAAGATTCTTTTCCAAGACTTTTTCCACTTCCAAACTTGATCTATAGGGGCTTCATTGGTCATTCTACCACTTTCCATCTCAATCCCCCTAGGGTCACCCGGATTCCCCTGTTGTGGTGACTTATCATCACTAAAACAAGGGGAGTATCTATCTAAGGTGATAGTGGGTAGCTACTCTCGTAGTTGTCACTCTTGTGGTTTGGATCAGGCTTTGCCCAACCTACAATTTGTGCAATAACATGGTGCAGAGGGTTGTCGTAAAAGGTTGTAACGCCAGACGTTGGTTGCCCAATCAAAATGGATGGAGTGGTGACTCATCCATGTTGCCTTTATATGTATTTGGGACGCCTTGGGCATGAAGATTTTCAGGTCCTATCAAGTTTGTCAACTGGGTCTGTCTTTGACCACAGATGGACTCTAAGTTTCAACTGTCTAATAAAGTATTTGTTGGTGTTTTAGGACAGCCAACAGTCCAAGAACTTCTTGCTGATTTGTTACGGTTGCACTTCCAATTTTAGGTGCTCTAGCATATAGTTTTAGTAACCAGAAGTTAGCACATGCATACTAAAATAAGTACAACACACCTAAAGATATTTACAGCTGAAAATGAACAGATCTAAGAGACTAACACATGCATTTTTGTACACAGGTATTTTTGGTCAACATGACCCTGGATAAACCCCCCCCGGGAAAAACCAGTTTGGGATATATGTTTATATAATGATGATCAAAGCAACAGATACAACAAGTAATGAAATACAATGGAACCTGTATACATAGCAAGCTCCTCATGAGCCTTGCCACAAGAACCAGAGAAAGAAGTGCCCAAACTGTGGTGTGCCCTCTCCCTTTGTTGACCTCTGCACTGAACCGAAGCGCCCTAGCTCATCAGTAACCCAATGAAGAAATCCCTCCACAAGAATGTGCTCTCCTGTGCTGCCTCTCCACCGAAACTGTCAGAACTCGAATCCTCTAAGCAGATCTGCTACCAGGTAGCTGCCATTCCTCTCAACATGTGCGTCCTCCTCCTAGCAGAAATGATCACCATAAATAAACTGAGCCATAATCTGAATGTCTCTATCCACAGAAACAAGCGCCCAAGCTCTCCTCTCCCTATACATCAGACCTCATCTCAATTTGACAAGTCCTCCTCTCTTGATGAGCAAATGATAGATAATAAATGTGCCCTCCTCCTCTAAATGCGCCCCTCCTCCATGTAATATGCTCCCTCTCAAGAATGAAGGCTAAGACTTCATGGAAATACTCTCCATGCAAGCTCTCAAGGGTTTCTCTCAAACCCTCATGAAGTGCGCCCTCCTCCTCCTCAAGAAATGCGCCCTCCTTCTTTTCTCCAAAAACTCACAAGTGAAGAATGAGTCTCCAAAAATATCTTTACCCTCTCTTTAGCCTCTTTGAGCCAATCCTAAAAGATCAAT
>ML781411.1:434854-462037 GCA_009831015.1 Picea engelmannii
GAGGTCACTCCAGTCACATGTGTTATATTCAGAAAGTGACAGAGATAAAAAGGGTTAAAAACGCTTTAAGTCATTATGAGCTAAAAATAAAAGTCAATAGTGAATTAGGGTTTCAGCAGTGATTTAGGGTTTTGGAAGTCAACAGTGAATTAGGGTTTCAGCATGATTTAGGGTTTTGGAAGTCAACAGTGAATTAGGGTTTCAGCATGATTTAGGGTTTTGGAAAGTTATAAAGGAAGGGTCAGCGACCTAATTCATCATTATGCAGATTATGACTTGTCATTGAGGAGAAGAGGCGCATCTCAGGAGAGATAGTTTAGTTTATTCCAGGAGACCAGTTGGTTGATTTCGGTGTTGAAAGACACACCCTAGTCACCGGGAAGATCATCCAGGTCTTCCATCATTCTTCATTGATTCCGCAGTGCTCCCATATTCCGGGTATTATCTTTTAGTTGCTTATTTGTATTCCGGCTAAGATCCTTTTGTCTTTTGATCTAGCTGAGTGTTGTTATTTTATTCAGCCGCAGTTGCTTATTTGTATTCCGGCTAAGATCCTTTGTTTGTTGATCTAGTCGAGTATTGTCAGTTTATTCAGCCGCATTCAGTCATTTTGTAATCCACAGAGATATCATAATACAAACTTTGCAGTCCTTTGTCACGTTTATTATTTGTATGATCATTTATATGTTGTAAACCTTTGATCCTACACACACATTAGCATCTTTTCCTAGACTAGCCAAGTCAGGAATATTACATTCAGCATCAACAAATTGCACACTGAACCCTTGACAGGCATTCTTCTACATCTTTGGTCTATGTTAGGTGTGAAAGGAAGTTGTCATTAAAGGGGGATAGGTGTAATGCTTCAAATTGCACACTAAACCCTTGACAGTCATTCTTCTACATCTTTGGTCTATGTTAGGTGTGAAAGAAGTTATCATTAAAGGGGGATAGGCGTAATGCTTCCTTCCTTCTTCCATTGCTTTGTAAATCCTTCTTCATAGCTCAAGTTGTTCTTAAGGGGGAATGTTAGGATATTAAATATTAGGGTTTATTTTATACCAACTTGGTTTAGTGTTCTAGTCAAGTGTGTTTCTTTAGTGTGCTTCTGTACTTTTGTATCTGACCATGACCATTCTATGTTGTGCATAGGTGATTTGACAATCATCCCATTCTTAAATTCACAACTCTTGATCTATGAATTTTCATGTCATTGGTCCCTAATCTCTATTTAAAGATCATGGAGGGTTATTGTTTGTGATGGCTAGAGGCCGGTGTGATGCCGCATTTTAGAAAGTAGTGTACTTGATGTAACCTTTCTTGCTTGATCAGTAATGCAGCTTTTATGTTGCTCCATGGACATTTTCTTCTTTGTGGGTTTTACCATGTAAATATCAGTCACTATTTTTAATCTGCGAATTATTTCTTTGTGGTGTTTTCTCCTTTGTTTCCCACTTGTGATTTCGAAATTAATTCAATGATAGGTGGTCTTTGTGAGTCAAATTTAGAGTTAACAACTGTCATTTGAGTGCTTGCCTCGCCTTTAATGGAATTAAAATTTGTATGATTTTCTAGAAATCAGTTTCCAAATTTGAATAAAGCCATTAGTGGGGGCAAAGATAAATGCTTGCGGGAAGAGTCTCTTTTGTGGCTAGTGAATTTGAGTTATGTATGTATTTCCTATTTCTCAATCCTCTTTTAGCAAAATAAGAGAAACTCTTCTATCAAGGAATCTATCCACAAGACAAGGTTTAGTCTAATACTTGGCCAAATGGAAACCAAAAGAAAGGAAACTTGCGTATTGTCAAAATGTATACATACTTATCCGATTGTTCTTCCTTCAACCTCATTCTATTGTCCTTTTTCAAGGAAACACCCAGAAACTCTCTCATCTCCTTCAATCTCCCAGTCCTGTCTGTGACAACTACTTCCCTCTGCCATCAGTTCTACTCTTATGCAGATGACACTTTTGCAGATGGAATCCTTGGGACAGATACATTCTCGCTCACTGCAATCCTGGAACTCTTCTCAGAACTCTAGCACTTCCAATGGTCCATGTTCTTGAGTAGACTCTGCGAAACCTAACATAATAGTAGTGGATTGTGTCGGGCTCATGGGCATCTGGTACACCCTCACATAAGGCATTGTAGAGTTACTGGAAGCTCGCTGTTGTAGTGAAGTTCCATGGATTCAGATCACCTCATGAACTCAACTCACCCAATTGTTGTTATAAAACATTTCTAATTATATTGACTACTTCACAGAACAATTTTGCATATAGGATTAACAATCGATTTGTATTATTAATTCATTGCAAAGTTTACCTCATCTGCTTGTATTTGGAAGTGCAAGCAATCCAGTAAAAAATAAAAGTGTGTTAAGGAAATGCAATAGGATTTTGAGTATTAGAACTTTTACTGGTTTAATCATCATTCTATTGATTTCCGCATCTCATATGTAACCCTCCCAGACTGCCCTCTATGTGTTTTGATGCATGTCATCATGGCAAGCAACAACATTCCTTTAAGCTAATCTTAAGACTGTTGCTTATCACTTGTTTTGACTGGACCCAAAACATTTCTCTTTTGGTAGATGCACAATTCTGTTTGGTTTCAAGCTGAAAGTATTTAAATTGTATCCCAAAATTATATTCTCATCAATTGCACTACTTTTGTGGATTCCTAGTCAGCTTTGCATGCACTCTGACTTGAAATGAAGTCTTTCATTTGACCAATTAAACATGACATGGACACCCTTCCTTCAACCGATCTTGACAGGCTCCAAATAAGTATTACTCTAAAATCTGAAATGGCCACTATTAGAGTTTTCAGAGGTGGCTCTAATACTAAATGAAGTGGGACTGCTCTCAGTCCCTTGATAACACTTTTCCCATTTACGTATTATATGTTGAACATATAAATTAATGAATGAAATGATGATACTTGAACACGGGAAGAATGGGCCTTGTATAGCCCATAACTGGCCAGCATACATCTAGAGTTGCTTGCTTCAATAAATCATTTACCAGCTTAGTTAATTTTGCTAAAGCTAGATATACCCATTGAATTTATACAAACAGTATTAGACTCTTAATTAAGGGATACTATGTAAAATTTTACAAGGTGATTGATCATCAACCAAGGATAATTAAGGCCCATATAGGCATCAATATGCCTAATCAAGTTGATTATACCCACCTATTAACATACGATATCTTTATTAAATATATTTCATAAAATTTAGCTCACATTATAAAAATAATCTGTTGGATCTTTTAAATGAATGATATATCATTTACATGAATCATAAATAACAGGTAATCTAAATTTAATGGCAGTGACTAAATTTGCATCATTTGCTTTCTGAAAGTATGGAATGATCAGAATAAACTATGCGTTAACTTGTCCTTTTCTTTAACTGATGATATATTTATTATTTTCTGTTATTGTGCATATCTTAAATCTGATCTATTCTTTGTCGAATTGGTTATTTTATTCTGTATGTGTCCTGCAGATGCGAAACAAGCCCATTGAACCGCCCAAGAAGCCAGAGAAAGCCCCTTTCTTCTTGCCATCATTGCCTACACTCTCTGGAGAGAGGATTTTTATCCCTAGCTCAATGAATGGTGATGACGATCAAAATGAAACAGGAAATGATAAAACTGTTTCGGAAGCAAGGAGTAAAAAATTGGGAGGAGAATCTTTATCATTTATGCAACTTCTACAGTCCTGCACAAAGATCAAAGATTGTAAGTAGCAATTATAATTATTATTGATTTCCCTGTCTTGAAAATCACAGGGAAACAGAGAGGGACTTATTGAGTTTCCAGAGAACATTTATATCTCTTCCCATACTGAACCTTCTACGATGTCTGCAGTTACAACTTTCACAAATTATTTGAAGGGTTTATCCCCCTCAGCTGTGGATATGGAATTGCGGTTGCTTCAAATTGTCGATAACGAAAATATAACAGAAAGAGAACACAGTGTAGAACTTCAAGGGATAGGAATGCTGCTGGATTACTTTGTAAATGAGGTGTCGTGCAATAATAATTTCGAGTTTGTTCAGGCTTTGATTCGACTATTTTTAAAGGTGAACGGGGATAATTAAATGGCACAATTGTATACTATCTGTATATATGCTAAGAAATAATTTTCTGGTTAGCACACCTGACATTGATGCTAATTTTATGCTATTAACAGATACATGGCGAAACAATCCGATGCCAAGTATCTTTGCAGGAGAAGGCAAGGCAGCTACTTGAGATCCAAAGTTCTACATGGCAGAGACTAGATACAAGCTTCCAAAATGCGAGATGTATGATTACATTTCTCAGTAGTTCTCAGTTTTGACCAATCATTTATTTTCAGTGCAGTTCATATGAAAGGAGAATTATGAGAGTTGGTTTCAACCTGCTCGTCTATCCCTCCAAAGAATAGTGTAAATTGCCTGTTGCAACAAGGATGGAGCACTAGGTGCTTACTAGAGCATATGTTATCAATCTTTGAGGGCTTTGTTATGGGCATTCTTGCCTTGAGTTGTTCTTGTAGGTTGTTGAGTTACCAGTTTTGATCCTTTGATCTTCTGTTAGTTAGCTGAGAATAATAGGAAGGCTATTTTTGCTCATAGTTTACCCCATTTTGGGTTCAAATTCTCATCAGTTAATGTAAAATATGATATCCTGTTGTGTACCATGTAACACATTCCAATGCAGTTATTGTCTTCAACTTCTAGTTACACTTCAAGGAAAGTTTTAACGCTAATTTAGTTTTGATGAACAACCTTTGCATTTTAGCCCATCGAAACCTAACAAAACATTGCTATAGATGCAACAAAAAAGATTCTTGAAGTTTTATTTGCTATTAACTGGAACCACAGAGATTCACATATTGAAGCATGGATGACATGGTGGGCGAAGAGTTTTTATAGTTGGGCCAGCCATCTGAAGTGTGAGAAATGACATGATAACCTCCTTATGGACAGCAAAAGATTTCATGTATAGAAAGGAAACACCGAACATAGATGAGGATTTCTAATGAAGTAGCAGAGCATATTTTGACCGAAAATGAGCAAAGTTCAATTGATGAAGAATGGAACTTACGAAAAAAAATTCAATACAATTGCAAATCTATATGTAGTTGAGAAAATTTTAGTATGATGAAAATATAAATGAGGGATGTATCAGAAATATAGGCAACTAAAGTCTCCAAGTATGGAGAATTCGGGATCAAGGGAACTTAATGAGAGTTCAAATCTTGGATCTGAAGAATGGATATTTATTTTAAATAATTGATATTGCCATCCAGAAAAGAGTTTTCTTATCAATTCTTGCCACAAAATAATAACGTAGAAAGAAGTTATGATTGAAGAGCAAACGCTGCATGCCCTTGTTTCAGGAATCAATGGAGTAGCTTTAATGATTTGCAAATATTTCATACAGTTTGAGTGTCAGTTTAGCAGAAAAGTGGAACTTATTTTTACTCAATTCCGTACCAAAAAGATAATAAGTTGACAGTTTTGATGAAGTGTATCATAGTAATCATTCTAGCTTGAGCCACATCACTAAAGAAGCTGTAAGTAGGGAGGAGGTGTGAATAGCCTTTTGAAGTCAGAAAGCAATTTAGGAGAAGATTTCTTGTGTAGAAAAAAGTCTGAACATAAACCGAAGTCTTTTTCTTGTAATCAGGAATACATGAGCAATAGTTCTAGCAACAACCAGATGGGTCAAAGTACAAAAATGAGTTGTTTGAAGTTTGGAGAGCCAATTCATAACAAAAGATTTATCCATGGAACAACATTCATAATGAATTTGAGAAACAAACAAGGATTGTTGATGCTTTTCTAGACACAATTTTAAAATGTACTGGTTAAAAACAAATGCATGAATCTGTGTTCACAAGGATGAGATGAGAGTTATAAGGTTCACATGTATATATATTCAATGGAAATTTTTAGGAGGGGAGAGATTCGCAAGACATTTTAGAAACCAAGGAGGGAAGTGAAAATAACGCATCTTAAAAGAAAGATGAAATTCACTCGATGATAATTGTGAAATTGATCAGGATTAAAGAAGTCAACTTTTGATTGTCACTGAAAGAAACTATTAATGGAAAACAATGCCAAGGAGCTCGTCCAATGGGTCATGGTTTAGTGGTAAGGTTAGGTTTAAATTTCATTGATCATGTTCCACTATGTTAATACGGGATTGGGACAATGCAATATATGTGGATAAGGCCAATGGCATGCCCTAGGTGTCATAAAAAATATGAAAGTCTCTTGTATGCAAAGCTATGTTGAAAGGAACTAGGGTTTGAGAATGCATTATCTCATATTAATGGAGGTTAATGTAAGTAATGTTTCCCCTATTTATCTACAAAATATAAAAGATGAAGGGGCATCAAATAGACTATTTATAGGGTAACATGGAAAAGAGCACATATTTGGAAAATAGAATGAAATGCACTAGATAATAGAGAAATGAGTCACGAGTAAAATAATTGACTTTGGTAAAATAAAACTATTGGTGAATAACATTGAGGGGAGTTAGTGCAATGAATGCTTATTGTGATGATGACATGGTTAAATTTTGTTGGACATGCTCCATTGTGTTAATACAACTTTAGGTTAATGCAGGGTAAGTGGCTTAGGCTAGGTGCAAGTCTTGGGTCACTTAAACATTAGAGAAACATCTTTTATGCATTGCTAGGCTGAATAGTATGTTCAAGTATGACAATGCACCATCTCATGTTAATTCAGGGGCATTTCCCCAGTTTATCTAGATAATATAAAACATGATGAGACATTTTTATGCTAATGTGGATGGTGTTAGCAATAATGAAATTTGAAGAGTATCCTTTATTTTTTTCTTTACAAAGGGTATGTTTATTATTTTTTTCCCAACGCAAGAAAAAGCCTACAATACTTGAGGCTACTGACATGGCCTATGTTAATACAATCTCAAGACCTCAACGTGTAACAACATCATCATGTGCAGACAAAACCTAGCTAGTCGAAATAAATTGTTGGTGGTCTTTAAGGGGGTAGACTTCCACTCTCACCAGATACCTTTGGGTCATCGGACATTACATGTTTCCTTACGTTCAAGGAAAACAAGCTCTTGGCATATTAGAAGAAGATTACGACTTGAAGACAAACATGGATTTCAACCAAAATGGTATCTACAAGGAAGCCAATATCCCATTCTAGTCATCCTTGAGGCACCAACATAAGTAGCATCTTGCCTTAGTCCCATACATGAGACCAAATACTCTCATGTCCAAGAGGAAAAGGATGTTTATATACATCTTGACTATTTTCTTTTTATTACTATTATAAAAGATATTTAATGTTATAATTTTATCTTCTTGTTAAGTATAATATGCAATTAGATATTTGTTGTAAACCTTGATAGATGTAAGAGAGAATAAATTATAAAGTTTCATAAATAAACCCTTAAACACTCTAGATACCAAACCATTTACCATGAACAAAACAAGAATATAGAGAGAACTCTTAAGGTAGGGTAACACCATCATATACTCTTTATGGATGGAATCAGTCCACAAGCCATGCTTGTTACAAACAATATAATTCAACACATCAGTTACAATGATACTCGTGTATTGAGAGCATTCCTAAGTTTTTATGTCAACTACCCCTTATTAGTATATTATTTTCTTTTAATTACATAGTGGATATATTCAATTTTTATAGCCACATTACATTCATTATCCCCTTGGGTACCTCCTAGGTACCCGATAGTATCCTCCCTAGGTACATTACAATATTTAAAAACTAGTTTATAAATGTAACTCTTGCATGTTAAACTTGATAATAAACAAAGTACATAACAATACACAAAAATCTAAACAATCAAATTCAGTGTTAAGTTAATGAAAGATTTAAGGTAATAAAGGTGTATTACATTCATTATCCCCTTGGGTACCTCCTAGGTACCCGATAGTATCCTCCCTAGATACATTACAATATTTAAAAACTAGTTTATAAATGTAACTCTTGCATGTTAAACTTGATAATAAACAAAGTACATAACAATACACAAAAATCTAAACAATCAAATTCAGTGTCAAGTTAATGAAAGATTTAAAGTAATAAAAGTGTATTACATTCATTATCCCCTTGGGTACCTCCTAGGTACTCGATAGTATCCTCCCTAGGTACATTACAATATTTAAAAACTAGTTTATAAATGTAACTCTTGCATGTTAAACTTGATAATAAACAAAGCACATAACAATACACAAAAATCTAAACAATCAAATTCAGTGTTAAGTTAATGAAAGATTTAAGGTAATAAAAGTGTATGTTTATGGATACCTAACATAAAAATAATTATACATTATACACAAATTTGTCATCCATCCAATTAATAATGATTTGTTGAATGTAAAAATATATCCACAATTAGAATTATAATAGTGATTTACCATTTATAATTTTGAATTATTCGAATTCCAAAATATGACTACCATTAAATTTCGAATTCCAAAATATGACTACCATTAAATATTAAAACTTTAATAATGATTTGACATATAATTTTTGCATTATTCAAATTTAAAATACAACCACTATCAAATATATGCACTTTTTGTTGAGAATGTGTACGAACATTTACTTAATTCCCTACACAAATTATACCCTAAAATGTTTTGCAACCTTCCATATATATATATTTGTTATGATTAAATTAGGTGATAATAGGTAGTGGTGATGGAACAATATATGAAGTCTGGTTAAATTGTGTTAAGAATCAAAGAGAACTCATGAATGTGACAATTAGATACATGTCAACACAAAATAGGTTCAAGCATCATAATGCAAGCATGATAATAGGGGAGCCAACAAAATCATCACCAATGATTTTTCTAAATGAGAATTATGTATGTAAAGGTTTAATGCTTATAACATTGTAGGACTTCATGCTAGGTGAAATGGCCTCCATGACCTTCTATGGATGCTTTGTGACTTTCATAGGTCATGGGTTCAATCCACCAACCTATTTCATTCATTGCTTCAGTCTTGCATGTGGTGGTTGGTGGGTAGTCATGGTTTAGCTTGGTGGTATCCAATGCCCCAAGTGCCAGCCAATGGGTGATTTATGATAGTTTAGGAGTAGATCAAAGCACTTGTGGAGGTTGGTCTTTAAGGGCTTTTACTTAGCAAAGTTTTAAACAACATAATTTCATAGTCTCAAACCTCTTGTATAAACTTTTACTAACAAAAGGGATATGAGTCTGTGTGTGTGTGGTGCTCATGCATGGATGGGTGTATTGATCCAATAAGAATTGCCCACATTTGATTGCTAATATAGTGAAAATGGGAATATTATTGCTAGACTTTTTAACATTAATTGCATAATCATTCCAAGGCTCTTCATCATGGTTTAAATGGGGAATTTGAGAGATTTTTCTTCAAAAACAACCACCAAAGAGTTTAGTGGTTCATATTTGTCCTTGACTTTAGTTTCCCAAATATCTGAAGGGTTGTTTTTATATGCAATCACCAAGTCATCTATTTCTCTTCTCTTTTTCGTGCAAACCTCAAGCATGACATATGCATCTCATACCTTATTGCATGGATAAGAAGAGTGAGTAGAATGCAAGCCTTCATTCTAAAAAAATGGTTTCCCTTCTAAACCAAGCACATGTTTCCTCCTAAAGAGGATTTTCATTTTTCATACACCAAATGGAATCCTCCAATACAACTAAATTGAAATATTTAACCAACTTAGACTTAAATGGTTTCTTTGAAGTTTCAACTTCATAGTTTCTTTTTAGATCAATAAGAACTTTTTCTTCTTCATGGGCAATGCAATATGTTGCTTTCATATCTTCAATGAACATTGCATTCAAGAAATAACATATTTTTGAATCAAATGCATTAACATAAAGTTCTTTAACATACTCTTCTTGAACTCTTTGTTGGATGGATCACCAAACATGCTTTAGTGAACCTAAAATGAAATTTCCAATGATGTTCATGTTCATGCTTTATGGTGTAAAGGAGCCTATCCCACAATAACTTAACATCATGTTCATAGCTCTACATTGGATCATCTTGATTATTAAATCTTCATAGATATATAACTTTGTGTAGTTGCCTTATGAGGAAGAAGATCTTCAACAAGACCTCATGATGTCACTATAGCAAATCTACTAATTTCAGGAAAGGGACTTTATCCTTGGCAACAACGCTATTTTGTTGCTTCCAAAACCCACATTTCAAATATTATTCAAAGTTCAACAAGAAAAATGCAACCCTAGGGAAACTTGAGGAAACCACACACTATCACCTTAGTGGTTGTCCTCCTCACTTTAGACTTACTCTCATCCGACATAAGGGAGGAAGCCCTAAAATAAGACCAATAACCTATTCTTTATAGTAGATTTGAAAATTAGGTTAGAGCAATGAAATATTTTGAAGTTTTTAAAATAAGATGGAACAAGCCAAACAAAACCTAGTGCCTTGTCATTGGGCTAAACAGTCTAGGCCGTGATAAATGGAACTTGAAAGTAGATGAAGAAGATGTGATAGAAAAATCTAGGATTATCATTCATAAAGAGATACAATATATATGTAACAACCACAATAAATGTACAAAAGAGACACGGTGGCACTTCCATCAACCTCCTATAGCCATATATTACATGAAACATGAAATCTAGGTAATAAATCAATAATCTATTGGATGAATAGTCCCAAAATACATCAAGTTTTAGATTTGATAACAAAAGAGTGAAGAGATCCATTGTTCCTCTTTGTAATTCATTGTCCCATCAATTTAACCCACACAACATTAACAGAGCCAAGAATGCATTCACTATGATAAATTGTTAGCAAAGCTAAAGAAGCATTTCATAAAAGGAATTGCTACACAACAAAGAGAAATTCACACACACAAAAAACAACTTTGAATGGGAGGCTCAGTCTATTCCTCTAGCAATCTCTAGTTACTATGTTTTCTTGGCTTACTATCCATTTTACTCTCCTTAACCAAAAGACCCATTGGGAGTGAAATTACATGAGGAAATAGGGAGAGCTGGGGGTAAGGGAAGGCTCTTTACTTCCCATTCCTCAACCTTCTCTCCTACTCATTTTATTTTCATTTAATTATTTTTTTTAACTTTTCTCTCACATCTTCATTTGTCTTATTCAACTTTACATTTGCATTGGCTTACATTATTTTCTAACCTTAATTAATTTATCGGTTAATTGTACAGGTATTGAGTCTTACACCCATTCGTGGTTCATATCCATTTTGGGTACCTAGAATACATAATCTTAACCATTGAAATATGCAAATCCAATTATCCTTCTAGCTGGATTTTGAGCAAAACTCATCGAAAAAACATACTCGAAAAAAGGTAAAAACATAGAACGTATAGACTACATCAATTTTAATAGATACCAACTTGTAAAACATCATGGTCCATGAAATCATTATTACTAAGTGTTGAATTCTATGTCATAAACTATAAATGTGTATAGAAGAGTATAAGGAAGTAATTTCACTATGACAAAAGACACATCAATACAAAGTCCTTTCACTAGGCTACAACCATTTAATGTTGCAAATTCTTTGGCAAACACTTCAATTAATGCTTTGGTGTTTATGGCACCCACCCATATGTGAACACAACATGTAATCATCAACAAGTCATTACAACGAGACACTAATCAATGTTTGATATTCACTAAATGCTTTGCTTGGATGTAATAGGTGGGATAAATGTGTAATCATACAATACTTATTAAATGTTTTGTCTAAAAATATGGCAACCAAGGGCACATGTGCAATAGTTAGTTTACATGCTTCTACTATTCACTGATCTATCCTACCAAGTTATATTTTTTTTTCCAGGTGTGCCAATCAAATTGTTCACGTGCTTGTACATTTTATTTCTTTGCACAATTTTTCAACAATGAACATGTTAATGTAATTTTATTTATTTGCGAAGTTGTTCGACAATGAACATGTTTAACATTTGAGGTTAATAAACTCAATTCAATAAAATAATTGTTATGCTTTGGTTTGTTTTACTTCCCAATAAATACCAATTAAAGTTCAAAATATAAAATGGTAAGTATTTATCGACTTTTGTGGTTTTTTTTTTCTATATATAATATATTGTATTAGTCCTTGCTACTCTCCTTGGTGCAAAGCAAGCACTGTTATAGCTACTATGATAGTTATATTTAGTTTGTGTGTCCATTAAACACAATGATGATATGCACATTGAATAAAAATAACGTAACACACTTGTTGTCTTCCACTTGAATTTTACTTTTTGGGTTTTGTCTAAAACTCATCTATTGAATTACTAATGTCTACCTTTGTTACCCTCTTATCCTTTTTTATATAATGCAAATTACCATATCATTAACTAGGTCAAGTTGTTATATAAACAACATCCAGAGAAATAAAAGGGCATGTGTCTTAAATTATCTGAAATTTGGAATCAAGGATATAGACCACACAACAATGAAAAGCTCTTTTATCACCTATTGTGACCTTGCAGAGATGTAGAAACATTAAAAGAAATTTCTTCTTAACCTAATATATGTTTTATGAGTTATAGTAACATAATACCCAATTGCCACTAGTTCAAACTAGGGCCATTTTAACATAATATCGGCATGCCTAGAATTTTAGTATAGCCTTTGAAAACAAACAATGTTATAAGGAAACATAGGGAATAGTTTCTTCCTTGTATGTAAAATATACAAAAAAAAAATCCAAACAAACCACAATTAGTTTCTTGGTTGTTAAAAACATTCCAATAGAATCCATTATTGAATAAAAATATTCAACATTACTTACCAATATGGCCATCGTTTGATGCATACAATACAATTTGGAGTAGCATAGGTTTGGTTCAATATTCATGAATGATAGTTTTTGTTTTTAGTACCAGCCTAGCAAGCTGAGGTATGTTTTGTTTGTTTTCATTTTTGTCTTCATTTCTAATTAGTTATAAATGAAGCGCTTTATTCCTATGTGGCAGGTGAAAAAATTGATAGGTGCTCACATGTGAATATAGGCATCCACTCATGCTCTTTTTCATTAAAGGCTACCTATAAATGAGTTTATACTTTATAAAAGAAGTTAGCAATGGTGCTTATATGGTTTAGATTACATTTGTCTATACTATTAAGTTTACATCTCTCTTTATATATGATGATGTTTAGAGTGGACACTCCATCCATCATCAGGACACAAAAAATGAAAATGATAATTATGTTAATTCAATTTTAGTTTTATTAGATAAATGCAATTTAAGAGTAAAAATTGGAAGAAAATAAATTCTCAATTTTAATTATTTTTTTATAAAATCACATATTAAAATAACAAATAACTCAATAAAAGAAAAATTATATTTCATGTTTTTATTGTTTTTATTATGAAAATTATTCATATTTAAAACAATGAATCAAATTTGAGCTCGTTATTGATTCATGCAATAAATACTACTTTTAGATACCCAATAGTAAGAAACTTAAAACAATTGTTGGGATTGAATATATTAGTTGTTGATATTGCACAATCCATGTGTAATAGGGGTTTTTCAAGGCATTAAATCAATTTATGCATTCAAAAATGCAATTTAAGCAAATGGAAAACTGCAATTTCGCTAACAATTACTTAATAGGATTACGATAATAGTTATTGGGAAAAAAATCCAAAAAGTAAAATGTTTAGACCTATCATATTCCAACAATGGAACTAAAATATACAATAGGAAATTATAGAAGAAAGGGAGATTCATAATCATAGGGAAATAGAAGCTTATTATTTGGCGTTGAATTGATTTAAGCATTCAAAAAAGTGATTTAAGCAATGTAAAATTGCAATTTCATGAACAATTGCATTGCCAGATTCCGAAGCTAGAATTGCAAATTTATGCATCAGTTTATACATTCAAAAACGTGATTTAAGCAATGTAAAATTGTGATTTCACTAACAATTGCATTAATGGATTCTGGTGATAGTTATCGGGAAAAGTAAAAAATGTAGAGTGTTTAGACCATGTCTAGAGAGCATTGTCTAAGCATTCTCCGTTTTTACCTCTTTCCTAGCACGTTTTTCCGATGAGTTTTGCCCAAAATTCGGCCAAAAACTTAGAAGGATATGTGGAATTGCAATTTTCAGATATTCTAGGTGCCCTGAGGGTTTTTTAGGACGTTGAATTGATTTATGCATTCAAAAACATGATTTAAGCAATGTGAATTTGCGATTTCACCAACAATTGCATTGTCGAATTCATATTATAGTTGCCAAAAAAATAAAAACATAGAACATTTAGAGATCAGTGAAGTGAGTTTTGTCAATACTTGACTAAAGAGTTTATCTTTCATTCCTAAAAAATTTAGTTCATAAAGGCCAGTTTAGTGTATAACATAGCTAATTTTTTTGCTATTTCTCTCTTCACCCCTCGAATTTTGTTATTGAAATTATTTTAAATGATAAAATAAAGCTATTATAAATTTAAAATTGTTTTTTAAATTAGCAATACTTTTTTTCTCCACTTTATGGAAAACTATGCCGTGAGGTTATCGTTTTCTTGGTTGTTAGTTTGAATTGAATTGCTTTACTTCATTTGCAATAAACATAAGTATGTATCCATGAATGATAAAGAGTCTTCTCATACTTTCTCATGTGGTGGCTTGATATGTGACCATGTATTTTTGAATGTGGTTAAGCAAGTATAAAATACTTAATGGAAATTTAACATTAACCACAATTCTTAGAGTCTGGGAGTGGGCCTTCCTATACAATGTGTCGGGAGCTTGCTGGTCCATTTTGTCCCATGTTAATGTCAGCAAGGAAACAAGTTTGAGATATAGGGAGCACATACATAGTTAGACTCCTATTCCAACTAGGAATGGTACACAACACCTAGCATAATTTGACGTTCAAAGAATCCCAAGCTTCCCAAAGAGGTTAACGATGATTGCAATCAACCATGGATGACGTTGCCTTTGTGACATTAGGGCCTTTCTCCTAATGACCATGATGATTTCCAATGTGTTGTTTGGCGTTATTGTTTCTTAGTGTTTATGATTAAATTATATTCCTTATGATTTCTAAATGTTGTTATCTTATTTTTTAGGATACAATTTATTGGATCACTTTGTCTTTTGAATGTTTTAGCATTAGACAACTCACATTGTTGGGTTTTGGTTGTTTTTTCCTTGATGGTTTTGAAGATTATGTGTGCACCTCACATTTTTTTATTGAGTTTTTGTACACAATATTTTATGAAGAACCTAAAGAACCCATTTAAACCTACTTTAACGATGTAACTATTGTACCACTACAACTACTAACCTACTTCATCTATATATAAATAAAAGCATTTAGTTTTTTTTATAGACTGTTTTAATTATATAGTTGGTATCAAAGTTCACTTTTATAGTGGTAGAAGCTAATTGAAAATGTTGTAAGAGTAAAACACAATTTTTAAAAATTAGATTGTAAATCTTGATTTAGAAAATGTTGTAAGAGAAAAACACACTTTCTTATAATTAGATTGTATATCTTGATTTTTCCACACCAAACAGTGACAATGACTACTCTTTGCATAGTGATTTCATTGTTTAGTTTATAAAAGCATAGATATCCTACCCCTTCAACATTGAACTTGTGATATTTATGAACTTAACACATATTCTTAACCATTATAACCATCTAGAGTGTATATTTGTTCATAATGATTATTAATCATGTCTTCTTTCTTCTTTCTTTTAAATGATATATCTAAACCAGACTTACAATGTTAAGCAAGTTGAATTTGGCACTCACCACTTCTCATAGTTGACATACGAGGGATAGGTTTTAACTTTTGATTAAATGGATGAAGAAGTATTTTGAACTTACTTAGGCATGATAAGTGCTTGTTTTGTATTGGAGGTGATAAATTAAAGAACCACCATACATGAACCTTGACTTGCTTAGCCACCATGGACCATGACACAACTCGTTTTTCATGCTGCAAGAGTGAAGAGAATAAAATCCATAGTTGATAGAGAAGGTGACCCAAGAAAATAGTTATTGTCTACATGTTCTACGAAATGGTTTTTTTCGCTGGAATTCGACGATATAAATTTACACGAAACAATATTTTTTTGTTGTTCAAAATCCATTTATGAACGCATAAATGGATTCAACATGTTGAAAAACCCCTAGGGCACTCGGGTTTTTCAAATATAATCACTTAAAACTACAAATCTAACAATTTCTCACCAAATTTCAGGTAAATGTCTCCAAAAAAAATCGTCATTTTGTAGAACGTTTAGCCTACGACCAAGAAAACGCATGTTTCGCCCCATTTTGGACTCACTTACAAAATTAAGCATGCACCTTAATATTAGTTGCAATCGTCAATGAATCATGGGAATATATATCGCTTGGATTTTGTAGTAATTTAGTTTTTTCCGAAAGCTAGTTCTATTGCAACAAGTTCACTGTTGACTCCTAATTAGTTTAGTTGTTGACTTTAATTTTTTTATCATTCCTAAATTTTAACGTAACAAGTAGTTTATAAATATTTTTTCATATATTTATTAATTAGATTAATATTTATATTCATTGGGTAGAAGGTTTGAGGTTTTATTGTTCGCCTCTCAAAAACACGAGGAGTATTAATCAACATTGTGGGACAAAAACTTTTATAAAGTATATTCTTCAGTATTTTTTAAATATTTTTTCTAGGCATAAATCAACTTTGAATTGGTGTTATATTTGTTGGGCAATTTCTATTTGAAATCTATTTACTCGTTTCTAAAATTTCAAGGGAGTTAGTGTACACATTTAATTTTTTGAATTGGTGTTATATTTGTTGGTCAATTTCTATTTGAAATCTATTTACTCGTTTCTAAAGTTTCAAGGGAGTTAGTGTACACATTTAATTTAATGATTTATGGAGTTATTCTACAAGCACATAACCGAAGTTTGAAGATTATGTTGGTTATAAATAAATAAAGTTTAATATATTGACTTGTCAAGTAATTAATACTAGTGTCTCCTTATTCACGACCATTTTCCATTGCCATTTTACCCTTGCCCTGATATTTGAGTTGTGTGTGCTTTTAATATTTTGGAATGAGCAATGCCCTGTACAATGGTGGCCACTGTAAAGATATGGAAAAATATTGAAAACTGTTTTTGTTGCGTAAATGTTGAAAAGCTCTGACCTGCAATTTAGTGAAGCATAATAAATAACAATAGCTTCTAGGAGGATAAAATTGCAGAGGAAAAGACAAAAAAAATAGAACAAACCTTATATATTGTCTTCTGTCTTCACTTCTCGTGATACAAATCATGGTACAGGCAACTATGTTCCAATACCTTGTTATTACTATGAGGTATGTGTTCATTCATTTGACTTCTCTCATCCCTTTGCCTCTTGAAGGGTTATTGTGTTATGGTTTACCTCTGTTCACAAATACAATTCATTAGTAGAAAATCTCATGAATGTTTATCATTTGCGAGTTGAATGATCCCTACAAAATTTTCAAGTATTAATAGTAATGTAAGAACATATTTTTCAAGATGATTCCTTATTCATGATTCATCACTAAATTATTGGAACATAAATTAATGTTGTGTATCAAATACATTAGTTGTCAATTTTTCCTCATTACTTGTCTATTGCTCCTTCAAGCTCACTGCTCATCTGTCTCTTTAAAATAGAGCAAGAAATCAATCTCATAAGATTTAAAATTCAAAAGAAATCATGATTTGCAAACTACAAAGATAGATTTTCCTTTCAACTAGATTTATCTTTTAGTTACATAAAAAATTTGGTGCATATCATAAAAACCATAAGCTTTCCTTGGTCCAATATGAAAAGCAGAGGTACAACATTCCATCCTAGGAACCTCTGGCCATTTAAATTGCCTTTGCAAAATTCTTATAATTATCGAGATTCCTAAACTGCCAATATATATTTATAGTTATGTATACTTGATATTTTTCGTAGTCGATATATTATTCCTTCTCCCAAACTATGTCCTTAGAACCCATCCTTTTCATCTTATTAACCTGCTTTTTTATTCAAAAATTGTCCCAAAGTTGGTTTCTCCTTCTTTTATCTTGAATTAATTTTTTACCAAGTGAGAGAAAACAACATTTTTTCCACACGCAACCATTTGTGAAGTATGGAAGAAATATACATCCCCAATTTGATAATAAGGTCTCAAAACTTGATTAATAATAAATAAATAAAAAATCCCCTATTGTAACAAGATGTCATGGAAAACCTTTTTCATGTCATCCATCCATGACATGATATATATTAAAACTAACAATTTCTTTGAAATAGCTTCTTATTGCTTCTATCCTGTGGTTTTTTCATAATTAGGGGTTTGGAAGAACCGATGCCATGCTAAGCCAAAGTTTGTCCATCAACTATGCAATGTCGTCTAAATCTAATAGATTTGACCTGAATTGGAAAAACACCAAGTTTTTTTCATAAGCTCAAAACTGCAAGAGAAAAAGTGCCAATATTCGAGTAATTTTGTAAACATAAAACAATTACAAATCCATATTAAAGTTAAACCTTCATGAATCTTTTGTTAATGTAGTATTGACAGAGATCTAGATTAACAAATTGGAGTGGAGCTCATACCTATCGACTACAACAATTATATGCATGCAGGTGGGACAACCATTTAAGACGAGCATCAAAAGAACCTAGACATGGGTACTTGGTACAATGAGACATCTTGCATGATATGAACTTGATTGTACAAAATTTCAAGAAAGAATGCATACATGAGATACATTGTGTAGATTACATTTCGCTCAGACTTCAAGTGTAACAGTGCTATGTGAAAAGCTCTTTGCTCTGTGGAGGCCAAGTCTCCATTGCATCAATAATTGTCCCATCAAATGATGCAAATTTGGATGCATAAAGAAATGCAACGGACATGCATTGATAACTATTTTCATTCTTGGTTAGTTGGTCATTTATCTTATATCTTATAATGCATTTGTGTGGAATTCTTTTGAAAAAAAATTCAATTGCAATTTTCATCGAAATATATTATATTCAACATAATACAATGGAGTTTGGAAATATATTAAATTTAACCTAATACAATGGAGTTGGAGTTTTAGGAAAGAGAACGTTGGAGTCATCAATATTAAATCTTACACTTGGGGAAGCATAAAAAACAAGGGATATAGCTGCAAAGCAGCTAGTCCCTGCCTCATTGACTAGAATGTGAAGGGAAGAATGTTACATTAAGCAATAAATTTTGGGTTTGACAAATGATAACATGGATATGCTTCAATGGTTCTATGCATTTATTGTTCATGGTTTTGTGATAAATGAAGACTTCATGATCGTGGAGATGAAAATAAAAACATAAAAGAAAATTTTAATAAATATATGGCATTACTGAAAGAAAAAAATAACAATAGTGGCGTAACATTGATAAAGACAACGACATGATCATTTCACGATAAAAATTGGCAGCATAGCATGACACCCTATCTTTGATCAAGAGGTATGAGCAGTAGTAAATCAGTCATAGAATTTGTAACCAATATTAGGGATAGTAACCAATAATCATTGATATTGTTGATTTATTACACTTAAGATCTATGTAATTTCCTAATCATTGCAACTTAGACACCAGTTTCATTGATTTAAAGATAATACTGGTCCTATCATATGAACTGAGTAATTGCCTAATCATTGCAGCTTAAATACCAGTTTCATTGATTTAAAGATAATACTGGTCATGTCATATGAACTGAAACTAAACTAAATGCATACTTGAAAGTATCTATTAATGACACTCGACTGACATGGATCATTTCACAATAAAAATTGGCAGCATAGCATGACACCCTATCTTTGATCAAGAGGTATGAGTAGTAGTAAATCAGGCATAGAAGTTGTAACCAATATTAGGGATAGTAACCAATAATCATTGATGTTGTTGATTTATTACACTTAAGATCTGTCTAATTTCCTAATCATTGCAACTTAGATACCAGTTTCATTAATTTAAAGATAATACTGGTCCTATCATATGAACTGAGTAATTACCTAATCATTGCAGCTTAGATACCATTTTCATTGATTTAAAGATAATATTGGTCATGTCATATGAATTGAAACTAAACTAAATGCATACTTGAAAGTATCTATTAATGGCACTTGACTGACATGGTCCACTTACTAATAGAACGCATCATGTTTTTAATATGCTTATAAATTCACTCGATCCATCAAACCATTTACTTTCCTCCCATAATTGAAACTTAGAAAACGATGTACCTGACAATTGTGATAGAAATGAGAACATAATGACAAGTTTAAAAGCAAAATTGAAACTTAGAAAATGATGTACCTGACAGTTGTGATAGAAATGAGAACATATTGACGAGTTTAAAAGAAAAACAGGGAACATGGATGAGTTGTGCAACGTGTATTGAGAAGGAAGACATAAGTCTATTCCATGTGCATAAGTAGCATAGATCTTTGCATACAACGTATTTTAATTGTTTGTCACTTGCACACCAAGTCTATATATTGATTCCATGTGCAGAAGTAGCAGAGATCTTTGCATACAACGTATTTTAATTATTTGTCACTTGCACACCAAGTCTATATATTGATTCCATGTGCAGAAGTAGCAGAGATCTTTGCATACAACTTATTTTAATTGTTTGTCACTTACACACCAAGTCTGTATATTGATTTCAAATAAGGGATAAGAAATTTTTATTAGGCAAAATCCCTATTCAAGGTATGTACAAGGGACTAATTTATTTTTAATTTTAATCAGTAATAAAAATTATCTAACTTAAATATAATATATTTTAGTCATCTCCATATGAGAAAAGTTATACTTTGTTATAAGAATTCTATTGCTCATGAGATTTAAGTATGCTAAATATATATATGTTTATTTTCAAGATGCAACCTTGGCATACATTTATGATAATTATCTAGCTTAAATATAGTATATTTTAGTCATCTCCATATGAGAAAAGTTATACTTTGTTATAAGAATTCTATTTCTTGTGAGATTTAAGTAAGCTAAATATAAATAAATAAATATATATATGTGTGTGTGTGTGTTTATTTTCAAGATGCAACCTTGGCATACATTTATGATATATACAGGTAATCTTATGCTTAAGATAAAAATATATATATGTGTTTATTTTCAAGATGCAACCTTGACATACATTTATGATATATACATACATTTATGATATATACACACAATGTTATGCTTTTGTTTTGTGTTTGTATTTTAGGATATGAAAATGGAATGCATACACAACAAATGTGCCCAACAGGTTGACTCACCAAGTGATAGTGCAAGGACATTCATGTCGTTCAAGGAAGCTCGAGAAAGGTAATTTTAGCATGGTTTTCCCAGTACTCATTTTAGTCATATTCTTTTTGAGAGTGTATATGCCTTTGAATGACCAGTGGTTCCTTTAAACATGTATTTGAATTATCCAGTGGCTTTCAAGCAATATGAAAACCTACAATTCCCAGTGGACTAAGCTAATGCTACAGGTCCCCAGAACTGCTCTCTCACTACCGCGCCTTTCCTGTTGCTGGGTTGTTGATGGCTTGACTTATATACCTAGGATGGATAGCTGGTGGGCTTGCTTATTCCTTGGGGATTGGGCTTGCTTACTCACTGGGGATCCTTGGATTAAGAAACTTGTTGTAGCTTTAGAAGCAGGTCTTAATTTTCTAGCCATGAAAGGCCCAGAGCTTTTTAGCAAATGGGTTGGTGAACTTGAAAAATCCATACAGTCTTTATTTGCAAAAGCAAGAGAAACAACTCCCTCAAATTTTGTCTAGTTGTAGCACGGGAACATAACAGTGGTGCAATATCTGTAGGAGACAGGGTTATGAGCCAACTACTTGTAGAAATGGATGGTAAGCCTAGAACATATTTTATATTTCTGAAATTGTTTGTGTGCACTCTGTATCTATTTCGGTGTAGTTTCCATTGAAATTATTTCCCTTTTATGAAACAAAATTCTCTCCCTTTACGAAACACAAAAAGAGTAACTGTGATAGCATATTTGCAGCTTTAGATATTCAGATATTGTATATGTGCTTCAATTATATCAAGCTAGGACCAAAGGGTCTAGTGACATAGTGCTAACTGGGTCCATGTGGCTTTTTTCGAATGCTTCTCTAATGGACAAAGCACCTGGTGGTATCCAACCACTGAGGATTGGCCGACTCCAACCATGTGGCTTGTATGCGAATATTKGCTACCTAAATTTCCAGTGGTGTCATGGATGGTCATGGAGTGGGTTGATGGCATTCATTTAGTCAGGGTTGATGTTGTGTGGAGTGTGTTATATACTAGCACAGTCGCTAACTCAGGGCTGGTGAATGCTGAAAGACTGACTTACCACCCATAAAAAAGCATACAGTAAAAACGTCAGGTTAAAAAAAACTCAGTAATAAAAATGCCAGGCTCATGCATGAAGAAATTGGACAGTTGAAGAATTTCAAAARTTAATTATTTAAACGTGGCAATTATATGATGTTACAGTAATTTCTTAATATGATTAGGTAAATGTTAAAAAGTAAACAGGTTAATAATGCATATATTCACAGAGCATTGTACCAATAAGAAATTTTATTTAAATGATTTCTCTTTTTATTTAAATGATTTGTTTTTAACTATAAATAAATTTAATAATGAGTTTTCAAAAAACTTTATAAAACTATGTAAGAAACATACAAATTGCACCAATTAATGTAGCATATAGCACCCTTTAATACTCGTATGTCCCTTAGACAGAGGCAGGGACTAAAAATAAGAAGTTGATCGCTTGCTTGGTTGCTTTAAAATGAGTAAAGACCCCCTCAAAATTCGATCATGGATAAATAATAAGTGAGTGACTTTCATTTTTCCCACTATTGTGAATTTGCTAATTAGAACTGAACTCCAACCTTAGTTAAGAGAATTTCAAACATTAGTTTGCAAAGCACGGAATTTGCTTCACTCCATGCCTTACTTTTTTAAAGTGAGCACACACTCAATCAAAATTTACATGTATGAAGATTAAGTTAGTGCTTAAAATGTTATTAATTTAATTTTTTTTAAACAAATTTTTAACATGTATGAAGATTAAGTTAGCATGAAAAATGTTATTAATTTGTTTTAAAAAAAGACGAAGGGATAAGATACAACACCTTACAGTCTTATTAAATTGCTCTTTACAAGTGTACAATACACATTAAAATAGAAAGGAAAATGCAAAGTATATAATGTCCAATGGATATTGTGACAATGATGCTACAATGGAACTCTACACTAGAGCACTAGAGCATAAAAACAAATCACAAGCAAGGTCTTCTGAACATGAGAATCACCAAAACAATTGTTAGTTAGTGGACAATATATTTGTAACATTTATTGCCATGATGAAAAATGACTTTTAAAAAATATATATATATATACTTTTGTCATCATTTTTTTGGTTAAGGTTTATACATAAAACACTTGAATTATTTTATGCTTGTTTGTGTCAATTAGCAACCATCAATTCTACAAATCAATCAAATCATTGCTTATTCTAGTTTTGGTACCAACCTAATATTAGTCATGGTGTAACCCATAGTTGGCGTGATAAATATTTCATGTTCTTAAATTTTGTTGTATAAAGGTTTGATAAATTATGTGATCATATGGTTGTTAAAAATCACTTGTTGCATCTCCCAAGAACAACCAAATAGCTCTATTCGTGATCCATTGTTTAAGAGCATGCTCAAGCAATGCACTCTTCAATAGTGGGACAAATTACAACCTAACCCCTTATGTTTTAAGAGGTGAAGGATAAATGTTTGAAAAATGGGGTGCAATTGTGCAATCATCTATAAGCATTCTAGCTCTCATAGACAGTCAATGGAATCTAGGTGAGTCTTTGAATGATTTTTGTTGCAGATTAAGAGAAGGATTTGAAATAAGTAGAGTTCATATCCTAAAAGAATATTGCATTTGAATGATGTTACACTCCTTTTGTCACAAACCTTGGCATTTCCACTTGAATTGTGCCTAATTTTTTGTTTGGACACCCCAAGCAATCATGCAGCACTGCCTTGCTTTGTTCACAGGGGCTTGGCGAGCCTGCAACTACTCATGACAAAAATACACCTTCTCATCTAGAGTATGCCCATAACTATGCTCTAAGCTATACGTGTTAGATCTGTAGCTAAATATATACTTAGCCTAGTTCTTCTAACAATGAGAATCACATCCAATCGTGGTCTAAAAGCATTCAACCATTCATTTCAACACTTATCCAATTTCATGGATGCATAAACATTAAACATCCCAGCCACAAAGACACAAAACAGTAAAGTGGCACCCAAGGTTGATGCCTAAGTCTTTATCACTTGAAGAATAATACAACTAAGTATAAAAAGGGAGCCTATCCACTTCCCACTACTATTTTACAAGAGTTTAATTAACCTGAGGCGCATTGTCTTATTGCCACATTACTTGTCCAACCAAGCCCCAGAAGCACCCGCAAGTATGCCTCCTATAACACTTGTTCTTCCAAATACTAGGCTACCACTATCCAAGTTGCACACTTTCCAAACCTAAACTACAACTTCAATAGAACTCTTTTACCCTTGAACTTAGCTTTGTCTTGGATTGTCCTTGACTCCCACTTGGATCTCCCTTTTCCTTATACCCATGCCCTCTTTTATATTTGGAGAGTGCCTAACCATTTCCCAAAAACAAGGTGCATTGCACAATCTCCAACGTAAAGCGGACCCAAGCTTGCAACTATTCAACCCAAAACGTCTAGCAGTTGCAACCACCTCCATGGAATAAGGAATGTTCACTTCCTTAGGACTGTGTCTTCCTCAAAATGCTCCAACTTCCTATACCACTTCAAAATGTCACCTAAACCATATAGCAAAATCCACTTAAACCAAGACTGGTGTATAACCATTTTCCTCTCACTGAGGTGTCTTACCTCCAACTCCAAGGAAAAGTGGTCCCACAACCCACATGTTTCCCACTCAACAATCAAGTAGTTATAATCAAACCTTGAACCATGCCCAAGGCACACTTAGTCAACCCCTTCCTCACGGACATTCCATTGAATCTATGAACCAAGGCACCACTAAGTCACTTGTCCAAGTCTCCTCTATAAGAGGGTCACACCATGCCAACACTTAGCATCTTTTGCTCAACGTGTAACTTTGTCAAGTATTCTCCTAGACTGACGTGTCTCCCTTCTGTTTGGAAATGTTTCCTTATGCTCATGCAACCTACCTATTGAAACCCGCCACATGGGCCTGAACCGATGATGTGACTATGTAGGGGTGCCTAATGCCTGCTCAAGGAAGGGATGTTACATCCCCCCCGACTCAAAAATGGTGTCATCCCTAAAAACTCTCAAGAAATCTAATGTTCAAACTTAGACATCCATCTGTGATCGGATTAGAAAACTACTTCTTGGATGCTTCTTCAACCTTTGCCTACCCCCAAGTCATTAATATAATTGACCATGAACATGTCCCTATGCAATTATGCCACACCTGTTCCCTTCTTCATTTTTTATTGTTTCGCCTTCAAGAGATAGAAGTCCAACTGCTAAAAACCTCTTGGCATTGTTTCATTAGTGCTCTGGGCTTCACTGCCTACTACCAATGTTACTTCCACTATTGTGACTCAACCTTCCACTTCCCCAAATGTATAGTTTCTTCAATATCTTGACCCATTCTTCCATGCTTTTGTACATTGTTATCCCCCATGTGTTGAACTAATCAGATGCTCAATCTAATTATCGCGCCCAAACCCATGAGAATGCACATTTTCATGCCCAAAATATCCAATCCCTTTCTCACTTAAATCTATTGCACAACTTAATAAAGACAGGGAAAGGTCGCCTCCTACACCTTAAATGATCAAGTCACCTCTTTCAACTCAACCAACTTTTTCAAGTTATTGTATTTCCACTAAGGCACTACTTCATGGCACCTTCATGCTTATTGCCCCATACTTGGAAAACAGGTCGCTAAAGTGATCTCAATTAAGGAGGGGGGCGGTGAGAAATTTGAATTACTATTGTCACAACTTCCAATGCATTATTCGCCAAGTGTTTCACACTCATGCCAGCTTTTTGAGAATCACGGTTTGTAAACATTGCCAATTCTTCTGGTGTCACTTAGTGATATTTAGACAACATCCATATACAGACCTCTAAATACTCCCATACTAATTTTTGGGGACTCCACAACTCTTCATCTTCATTGTGACATCCCCCAACTTAACCAGGGAACATTACTTGCAGAAATACACATAAAATACAAAATTTTATCTTGCTAATTAATTCATGTAGCTTACCAGCAACGATTTAAACACATTTTCAACTAGTTTTTGATACCCATAATTATATGTAACTACAATATTATAAACAAGAATCTATGAAACCGATGAAACATCTATAACAACATATACAGACCATTCTCATTCACAGAGTAAATGCACAGCCATGAATTCATAAATAATTCAACAAAATAAATAAACACCTATCTTTGTAAAATGTTTATGCAACCAATTGCTTGGGAAGGATGATCCACCCAACCATAGACCAATTTTAATTCCAAATCTCAATAGAAATTCACCCCCAATATAGGGATATGAATCCACAAAAGAAGGGTGCCTCTCATAGTCCCTCACAACTCAGTATCACATAACCCGCTAGATTTCTCCTACAACTATCCCAAATTTCCTCAAGATCTCTTCCTCTTGACATGCCCAACCCAAGGAATGTACCCCATCACTACTCTCAGTCCATAAGGTGTCCCATTTGTTTATTAGGGTCTCTCTGGCATAGGTAGATAGGAATCTCTCAGTTGGGAACCCGCCGCTAGGAAAAATTACCAGCAACCAACAACAACCACTTGTTGATACAATGCAACTCACCCAGGAGTTCACTCTTCAGGCATGACAACCTGGCTATTCAATTTCCAACTCCAACTACGCTCTGGCATGCTCCATAATTCTCCCAACCTTGTTGTTTCATCTCCCAAGCTCTTCTCCCATGTTTTCTCTTGTTTTTTATCTCAAAAAAAATGTCTATAACTACATGTTACTCCCCATACGGTTTCCTCTCTTTCCCCAAGATAGTTGACT
>ML781411.1:474912-500156 GCA_009831015.1 Picea engelmannii
AAATCAGGGCTCAAAAGGACTGGTGTAGTAGTAATGGCAAGTTTAATTTATGTGAATGTTCATTGAATTTATGGTGTCTACTCAAATACTTGGTCTTTCTTCAGTAGTTTGTTAATGGGTTTAACAATGGAAGCATAGTCAAGGACAAACCTTCTTACAAAATTAATATTCCCAAAGAAGGATTGCACTCCCCTTTTTGCGGTTGGAGGGTTCATATCGTTTAAATCACTTTGATTCTTTCAGAATATATGTATACCCCTTCCTTACTCACAACATGGCCTAACAACTTTCCTATTGTTACAACAAATAATAATAAAAAATGGATTTAATGATATTCCACATATTCTACACTTCTCAAATATCTATTTAAGATGTGTGAGGTGTATCTCCCTTGATTTTGAGTACATATTTAAGTCGTCTTGATAATCAACCATGAATTTTCCTATGAAATCTTTGAAAGCATGATCCATGGCTCTCTGGAAGGTAGCAGTTGTATTTTCTAATCTGAATGGCATTCTGATATAGGCATGCATTCTCCAAGGGGTTACAAATGTTCTTTTGGCATATCCTCCTCTGCTACAATAACCTGATTGTATCCTAAAAACCTGTCTAACACTGACATTAATGCAGATCTTGTGACTTGTTGAAGAAGAATTTCCATGTTTAGTAGTGGGTAACTATCCTATATACTAACTTTATTAAGATCTCTAAAATCAACACATAAGTGGATCTCACCATTTTTCTTCCTAACAACTACTGGGTTTGAAAGCCAATCTAAATGCCTAATGGGAGAAATTATGTATGCCTTCTTTAATTTCTCGATTTCTATTTTTACCAAAGGATTTATCTTGGGGTTAATTATTCTCAATTTTTGTTTGACAGGCTTAACACCTTCTTTCAAAGGTATGATATGTTGGAATACTAATTTATAGTATTCATTTAAGTTACCGTAACTCCATACAAACACATCTTGAAATTCTTTGAAAAGTTGAGTGTACTTGTCCCTTTCTTCTTTAGTACAACTAATACCCAAGTTTATATACATTGGTGATTCAAGAGTACCAATGTTTATCTTATAGGTTTCTTGAACTTTTCCAACAAAAGGTTCTTCAAGTGGTTTTGAAATTTTAGTTTGGTCATCTCTCATAAAGAGGGATTCCAAACTAACATATTTCTTTGGAGCAGGTTTTCTAATTTGCTTTTTTGAAAATTATGACCTTCTTCTGAGTCTTCTTTGATTATGGTATCATCGTCTGTAAAAAAAAATTACCATGTGTTCATCGTTCTCAAAAACATGTAAGTGTTCTTGATTATCTGGGACCAATGGTCGAAAAATAGTCTTCACATGATAAGTGCCTTCTTGTTGCAAATATTTTGTTTTAAACAAGGATGCAGTTCATGCTAATGCATCAACTTTTTTATTCTTTTCTCTAGGGATAAATGATATGTTGAAATATTTGAAAGAGTCCATGACTTATGTCACTCTTTTAATATAAAATTTCAATTTTTCCTTTCTGATTTTATATTTCCCTTTGATATGATTTATAATCAATTCATAATCATCAGTTACCATTAAGTGTTCAACTTTAATTTGAATGGAAGTGATCATTCCTTGAATCAACACTTCATATTCATCTTCATTATTAATGCATGGAAATTCAAATCTTATGGCATGAGGATATACAATAGATTGTGGGATTTTTAAAATAATTCCATCTCCATTTCCTAACTTAGAACATGCACCATCAAAAGACATTTTCCAGTATCCTTGAAAAGAGTCTTGTTCTTTTATCTGTTCTTGAGTGCATATCTGTTCTGAATAAAAAACAACATAGTTTCCCATTTCAGTATCAAGATAATTTCTCATCAATTCATTTTCCTTTCTTCTGAAAGAATTTTTTTTTCTTATTTCTCTGGGAACCCTTACCATTATTCCATCTTTATTCAGGAGCATCATACAACTTATGTCGTTCATGATGTACCCCCTAATCATTGAGGACCAATCCCTTCCCAGAACCACGCCATATGTTGGAGGCGAGTCTACTGCTACAATAGTGAAAACGATGGAGATATGAGGAGTTACACTTATCCAGGCACAAAAATATTTATTCTCTCCATAAGATAGAACTTTTCTTGAGTCAATAGCATAAATTCTTTCATTGGTTTCATAATGTCTAGTACATTCCATTCTGAGTGCTTGCATCACTTATAAAGGCATAATTTTATTAGTAGCTCCATTGTCAATCAAACAATTGTGTAGAACGACTTCATGGTTCTCTATGGTGGTATAAAATGGTGCAACTTTTGGTTTAGGTTTAGCTGAAGAATAGCTTTGTTGTTGCCTTGAGTTTATTACTACAAATTCCATTCTTGTATCTGAATCATCAAATATCTTCAACAAGTTCTCTCTTTGTTGTGGAATCTTAACGACTTCCATAAAGGGAAAAGTGATTTTGAGTTTTGAAAGATCATCCATTATGTTATATGTCATTTTTTGTGGAGTCTTTGTCTGATTAGCAGTAGTTGGTTGCTTTGTTGTTTCTACTTGACTTGAGTTAGTCTTTTCTTTTGTTGGAACCTCTTTTGTTTTGACTTTGTTTATTTGTGCTCTTGTTTGGATGACATTATCTTGCAAAATATCATTTTCATCTTGTTCATTGAAAATATTCAATGGTTCCAATTCATCAGTATGTGCTAATTCCAAACCATCATTTTGCATAGTGTTTGACTCCAGGTCAAGGTTTTCAAAACTTTTTTCAATAGCAATTTCGTCTAACTCAAGGGCATTTGGTTTTGGGACCCATGGTGCTCTTGGTCTTTGTTCTTCATTCCTCCTTTCATTTCTCGCTCTCTGATCTTGAGAAAGATTTCTTCTTTGTTCTTGTACAAGAACTCTGACGTCTTGGTCTTCTGAAGGAAGTGGGTTGGTAGATTGTCTCAACCTTATCAGTTCATTTTGCATTTTTCGAACTGTCCTATTCATCTGAGTTATCTCAATTTTTTTCTTAGTTTCTTGGGTTGTGGCTGGATAATTTCTTAAGTCTTGGATAACAACCTGAAATATTCTACCAATTACTCATTTCTCAACATTCCTTGAGCCCGAAGCTCTTTGGTTTGATATGGTTAAAATAGTCATTTCTCTTTGAACTTTTCTGAGGATAATTTCAGGATCGACATTTGTTTCTATCATAATTTATTCCATCCCAGTCTCTTTGTGCATAGATCCATACAAATTGTTTCTTTGATCATCATTGATAGCATATTTTACATTTTTTGGCATAGCATTCTTATAACAACCAAGTATAATTGGGTCGTTTGGTCTTTGATCTTCAGGGATTTGATTTAGCATCTTTTGAAACCGCAAATTGAAGTCTTGTATCCTTTCACCTTTCTTCAAATGGATTTAAGTGAATTGAGTTAATAACATGTGGTACGTGACAGGAGGCACATACATTGTCATAAACATAGTTTATATATCATCGAAAGATGAAATTGACTAGGTTGGAAGGGACATATACCATTCATGAGTTGGGCCAATCAATGTTTGCAAAAACAATCTAACCATTGCATATTCATGCTCTACTAGATGCAATTCACAGATAGATAAAAATTGTTCCATTTGTCTTTTCGGGTCCATTATTCTGTCCCCTGAAAATACTGGTAAGGCTCCTTGTGGGAGAGTGGATAATTTATGTTGTTCACCAAAACGATTAAGGGGATATTTCTCATCCTTCTTAGTGGTATTCTATATCTTCCTCGATGTTCATGAATTTCATTTCTTCTTTCTTCTCGATGTTCAGGAATTTCATTTCTTATTTCTTCTCAATTTTCAGGAACTTCATTTCTTGTTTCTTCTCTATCTCCCATCTCTTGAATTTCAGAATTTTCTCCATCTTCAAGATTTCGAAGTTGTTTACTTTTACTTCCTTTTATTGTTCCTCTATATGTCTCCAGTATTTTTTCTCAGTTTCCAACCCTTCGTCTTTGTCTTCTTGTGATCTCTCTTTCTTCTTCACGAGCCAGGGTTTCCCAAGAGTTTTCTAATTCTGCTCTAGTCATGGCTATTGTTATTTCCAAATGATACAATTGATGCAATATGCTCTGTTGATTTCCAATACCAATTTGCAAATTTGGTTGATTAAGGTTAGGTTGAGTCATAAATTATGGTCTATGCAAATCATCATTTTTCTCTCCCCAGTATGGTTACCAAAATGTTGATATAAAAGACTATTTTACAGTCTTAAGGTCAATCTCACGAGGATATGAATCCCCCTTCATTTTAAGAGAGGAAGTACTCCTCGTGTTCTTATAATTCCAAGAAAATAAAATGAAACAAAATAAAATCTAAGAAGGACCGGACTTAAATATTTACATTCACATTCAAGGAAAACAACACCTAAGATTTAGGACCACGTGTTAAAAGAAACTCATATGTACAATATCTACAATGTGAATAGATAAGATGCATACATAATATAAAGGACTGATATATCCATCACAACATTCATCAGAACATTTTACAATACCACAAATAGAGAGAACAAGAAATGGACCGCAAATAAAAGAGAGCTTTAAATTATATTTCAATAAAGTACCAAAAAAATTATGATAGATAGAACATTTGATAACTCAAGCTTCTGGTCAAAGTCTTTGAGAATAAAACAATGTAATATCCCAAGTAGTTCTCTCGGAGTCTCAAAAATAATAATGAGTCTTTAAATACAAAGTAAATGTCTTTAAAGAAAGTAAAATACATTTGCCCTTCAAAAAGGACTAGGATTGGCTCCCGTGGACCTTAAAATGAAAAGACATGTGTAACGTCCCCAAAAATAAATTATTTTTAAGTCTGAAACTGCTTTTGAAATTATTTTCGTTTTTGGTAAATTCAAAATTGGAAAATTATTGTCATTTATGGAAATTCCGAATTTCGAATTTAGTTAATTGTAATTGATGATTATGACTATTGGGCAGAGACCTGATTTGACCCAACTAACTATTTGACTATGACACTTGTATGAAACAAAATATTTTATATTTATTGTTGAGGGGCAAATGGAACAGTCGGGTTAAAATCAGCTGACCATGACTACATGAGTGGGGAACATGTCGGAACTACCTCATAGTTGAATGTTACATGTGGAAAATCAAGTATTTGGCCATTAGCAGCCCTTGAAAATCAGGGATTTGGAAAGATGCGAAAATTCCCAAGGGGAAAAGACCTAGGCACAATTGCTTTTGGATATATAGCATATGGGGGGAGGCAGGACGCTGCTTAGTATGCTGGGGAAAAAATTATCTCTTGTTGTTATGAACAATGTATTCTGAGTGTGAGGCAAGGAGGAGTTTGTTGAAACTGAAGGACTATTGTTGAGGAGGAGTTCTGGAGTTTTCCCTCATCAATTCATGGTCAGGCTAGGGGGTGAACGGGACAAGCAAATTGGTTGTTTTGTTCTAAGGTTGGGCGGAACTTGGTTGTTCCATTTGTTGTTCAAAAACTATTCAGATATGTCTATCTACTCTGTCTATGGTCAAATGTTATTTTAAGTACTAGATGTTAGGATGTATTTGCTTAAATCTGGATGAATCGATCTGTTTAGTAAATTATGATGGAATGGGATGAATTGTAGGATAAAACTCTTACATTTTATTTATAGGCATTGAATAAACTTTTTGTATCTTGGCTGGAAATAAAATTTAATTATGATATTATGTTAGGATATATATCTGTGTTAAACAACATATCCTTTCATTTCTATTATGAATTCACTACCATATATATGAATCATATGTATCTAAAGATATTCAGTTATGTAAGTAAAACTTTAGACTGTGCAGGCACAAAAGGAAATTTTGAAAGTAAAACTGAGACTTAAAATTCATATATAGTTGCAGACTTATCTCTGTAGGTCACCCCTTTAATTTTGAACGAATTGGTCTATGGATTTATTACTGTGGGGACGAAGTAAATCTAGGATTGAGATATATGCATATAGCTTCAGACATATCTTTGTACGTTACATAAGCAAGACCATAATAAACAAAAGAAATACCTGACCACGCAAGTGCCAAACGAGACTTGATGATTTACCCATATGAATATATATATATATATATATATAGATAATTGTTGTACATGACGTTGACTAACTTTGCTTACAGTTTAAGAAATTATACATACGAATTCCAACAATTAACACAAGAGACTTCGAACATACTTTTAACTATTTAAACTGCATGACCATTTATATACCAGTTATTCCCTCGTAAACCCCAAGAGGTTATCTGGGATCTTTTTATACACAGTCAAAATACAGAGACTAATTAAAACAAATCACAGTAATGGAATGGCAAAAAGACAACGGTACTTTTCGTTAACAACAAATATTAGAAGATTTCTATGCCTACAGGTTCATATCTAGATAGCCATAAACAGAACACCCGGAGTGATAACCAACATCGTCGGGACCCAGATCTGAAAACCCTCAAGTCCAAAAATTAAATTGAAACCCGAGTACCATTCGCAATTAGGGTGTGGTTCTGATGCATCGCGACGACCATGTAAGCCCTGCAAGAAAGGTGAGACGAATTATTAGTGTCGGATAGTAGTCAATCAAACTTTAGCATATGAGTTAAATCACATAACATAGCGAAGATCTCGTCTGACGGTTTAATAATTAGCTTGAAGTTATCACAGGTCGACTCCTAGACGTAGTCGCAATCCATTTGACGCCTAGAAGAGGGAGGAGTGAAGTTGAATAATTTGATGGGTACCCTCGTAGTAAAACAGGGTCCCATCATTAGTTGAAATAACCAATATAGAAAGGAAATTATATTAATTGTTTTCATAACTGTAAGATAGGTCGGAAACTTTCAAACAATTTAATCAACATCATATAGCCTATGTTTATCATACATAGTCACTAGTCGAGTCATAGAGAGTACACCAAAGTATGATGACCGTAAGCACAAATTCACACAGAAAATCTTGATAATGGAACTTTAAGTCAATATAAAAATTCTTCATGAAGGAATTTTAAACCAATACAGAACGCTTAAGTTTCTTTCCTGTATAAGTTAAAAACTGTGACAAGCAATTTAGAGTTTTCAGCCAATAATATTTATAGCAAAGAACGCTTAGACCCGAGGTGTTTTGCCTTCTCTGACCACAAACGAAGTTACAGGATGTTAACTCACTCTTCCTCTTAACTTTACGAGTTGTTGACAAGATTACGGAGTTCCTTTAAGTTATACCTAACAATAAGTAAGAAAAACCTATGTTAAACATCCTTAAAGACCACAAGAAGTATCACTTAATCAAAATGGATGGACGGGATCGATCATGGATCTTTATATCCTAAATCTCCTCAGTCTTTAACATAAACCAAAGATTAAGGAAGTTGCAGGCCAGGTGGCGAAAACGATTGTCCTCGGAAAAACGAAGGACACTAAGATGTGCGGTGGGTGACTCCTATCACTATTATCACATTATGTTATGAAAAGAACGAGTCATGACAGACATCGAAGGGCGTAAGCAGAAAATCAAGAGAATCTCGAAAGGATTCAAATAGAGGCGTAATGTCCCATATAGTCTTTACGACTGATAAATTAATAAACTCAAAGAAAAATGAATTCAAACACCCAAGGCAATCTCGTGAAGTAAGTAGATAATCCACAGAGGGGATAGTAACTCATACTTAAGTAATGCAGTCTCATGGAACTACAGATAGAACTTATGCTTTATTTAATGAAGGGTGTAACCACCTACAACGGAGGATGAATAAAACCAACACGTAGTATTTTGTGATAAACCTATCTTGGTCAAAACTATAGAACCGACATCCTCGCAACCTTGACCCTTTTCGGTTCAAAACACTCTCTACGGTTTTCATAAGCGTCATGTCTATCATAGATTAAGAGAGTAACAAAGGCTAAGGGAGAAACCATAGAGGTGTCCTAAGCAGTATCAACGGTTAAAGAAGAACAAATAAAAAAAAAATCCACCATTGAATGTCGATAAACATCACGTTCAGGAACTCTGAAGGTAAATAGGATACATTACTAATCTAAAAAGAGTTGATTAACAAGTGTCGAAGGATGCTTACCTTGCAAGTGTTCCGACCAATGCTCTACAAATGTTCCACTTCAACATTTCAAGCTCCAGTTACTGAATGATGGCCTTAACATCAAGCCGAGTAGTAATGGAGGTAGACTCATAGTGGTTTCTTACATGCAGGGTCAGAAAGGAATGAAAAAAACGATAGTGAAACCTCCAGCGAGCCTAGTAATGGTGATGGGTAGGAAACTGTACCGAGGGCCATGTGACCCTTGTGAGGTGGTGAGAGAACATTGGGCACGAAGGCCAAGCACTAGCCAAGGAGTACGCCACAGGATACTTCTTAAATGTTATAGGTATAGTCATTAAACTAGATAGCGATACCCTGCCACCTTATTTATTATCAGAGTTATGATGAAGGACAAGCACAGGCCAGTTAGAGTTTAGAACACGTATAGTTTTATTATAGTTATACAATTTAGTACTTACTTAAACCCTCTATGCCACTTGGACCAAGTTAGTTACCATGTGATCGATCGACAATAATACTGGTGTAAATTACTCATAACCTTAATAACAAACAATCGGGCTTGTTAAAGGGTTACATCATTACACTATGGGTTTGCGTGAATAGGATAGGAAACCTATAGTCTTTACAAACACTTTGTGCTATTAGAATGAAAGGACCGGAGTGGTTATAAGCTTTAGGTAGTAGATTACATCTTCACTCTATTGCTAAGGTAGAGTTAACATTTTCATGACAAACATGTACACTTATTTATGTGTATGTAACTTGCATCCTTGTCGAGAAGCAGTAGGATTAAGCTATGGATGCCAAGGAAGTAGTGGAACTTTTCTGACATATATTTTATGATTGTTTGATGGTTTTCCTCTTTTAGACAAATGATAATTAGTGACCCTATTTCAAAAAAAATAAAAATTATTTGTAAATATTGGGAAACATTACATATGGTATCAAAGCCAAGGTTACAACACTTGAACCTTAAACAGGGCCAAACCATTTGCGTAGCAGATATTTTTTTTTGTTCATGTAAAACTAACAAAACCATTACTGTTACAAAAAGAAATTGTTTTTTCTTTTCTGATCATGGCAGCACATGATGAAGCAGAGATTAGACTCGAGGAGAATCTTGAGCAAAGGCCCCCTGAAGATCAGAGGCAAAACAGTGACGGAAGCTCACCTACTGAATTTCTGGAAACTATGAGAAACCTCATTGTGGAGTTGCAAGTTTTCAAAGAAAACAATGAGAAACTAAAAAAGGCACAGCAGGAACAGCAAGAAATAAATGAATTGCTACTACGACTTGCATAGTGAAAAAAAAGATCCCAAAGGACGATAACCAGGAAGAAGAGGTCAGTAAAAGGGCCTCCAAGAATTCTGGCCATGAAGAAGAAAAAGGGGACATCTCGTCTAAAGGTACACCTTCAGCTGAAGATAAAACAAAAACAGGAAGAAAAAGGAAACAGGCAGACCACCTTGAGGGAGAATTTAAGAAAATCAAACCATATACCTTCGATGAGGAATCCAGAACAGGGGAGGAAGATGAAGCATGGTTATTAGACATAAAGAAGTATTTCCAGATATAAAACTATTCCAACAATATGAAGGTCAGAATGGCCATCGATAATCTGAAAGGAACAACTATCATATGGTGGCAAGACCTGAAGTTGGCCAAGGGCCTAAAGGAAAAACAGATGGAATGGTCGGATTTTAAGAAGTACTTTAAGAAATGGTTTTTATCTGAAAGTTACTATGAAAGAAAAACTAAAGAGTTTTATGAGCTACGACTCGGTCAAATGGCTATGGATGACCTGATAAACAAATTCCTGGAATTACTGAGATTCGTGCCTTATATCCGGGAGGACAGAGTGAAAATCCAGCGGTTCCTAAGCTCTTTACCACAGTCCTATAAGGACATAATCGAATTCGATAATCCCAAATCCTTAAGTGAAGTTTTTAGGAAGGCCCGAATGTGTTACGACCAGTACAAATAGCGGTCAGAATTTCCCAAGGCTTGGAAAGACAAGAAACAAGACTGAATGAATCAACGGAAGAAGGGATATCAGCGAACCCATTTTCTTAATGCAACAAAGAGTTTTCCAAGGAAATATTTTCACTCCAACAACCAGAACACCCAAGGAAGTGGTAAACCATTTAATCTGGGAACAAAGAAGTTTGGGGATAGCCCCCGTGAACCGTTAAAATGATGGGAATGTGGAGAACCTCACCTAAGGAGGAATTTTCCACGTTTGACTTCAGAAGCCAAGACTACGGTTCACAACCTATAGGAAGCCTCTACACTGGGAGATGTGGGAAGAAGATCACATTGGATCAACGCAGTCGTGGATGGCCGACAAGTTGACCACCAATCCACTGTAGTAGAGATTGAAGGTAAGGTTAACAATACTCATATTTATGTTTTAATCGATCTAAGAGCTACATTGAGTTACATCGCTCATGGTGTAGTGGATTCAAATAAACTTAAGAAAACAAGACATGCAAAATCTTGGCTAGTACAACTAGCAACAGGAAAAAACAAGGAAAGTATATGACTTTATTTATGATTGTGAGTTTAGTTTAGGTGGTCAAAACACAAAGACAAATATGAACATTCTACCGTTAGGGTCTTATGACATAATTATCGGAATGGATTGGTTAGAAAGGCATAAAGCAGTGTTATATTGTTATGAAAAATCACTCAAGTATAAAGACGAAAACAACATTGTTAGGACATCTCAAGGTATACAAAAACCAATCTCAGTTAGACAGATTTCAGCAATGCAATTTAAGAAATGCATGAGAAAGGGTTGTCATATTTATGCCATCCAAGTAATAAATCTATTGGAAAAAGAAAATAAACCTATCTTGGAGGATTTTGACGTCTTGCATGATTTTAAATATGTGTTTGTTGATGAGATACCCGAATTACCCCCAAGGAGGGAGCTAGACTTTTCTATCGACCTACTACCTAGTTCAGCCCCTATATCTAAAGCACCCTACCGAATGAGTTTACCGGAATTAACAGAATTAAAAATTCAATTACAGGAATTATTGGACAAAGAATATATCAGACCGAGTGTTTCACCATGGGGAGCACCAATCCTTTTTGTTAAAAAGAAAGACGGAACTCTGAGATTATGCATCGATTACAGACAACTAAACAAAATGACTGTTAAAAACAAATACCCCTTAACCAGGATCAATGATTTGTTCGATCAAGTAGGTGGGGCCAAGATTTTTTCTAAATTGGATTTAAGATCTGGTAATCACCAGGTTAGAATAAAAGATGAGGACATAAGTAAAACAACATTCAAAATGAGATGTGGACATTATGAATTTGTTGTTATACTGTTTGGAATCACTAACACGCCAACCACATTTATGTGTTTAATGAACAATATTTTCAATCAGTACTTGGACAATTTTGTTTTGGTATTTATTGACGATATCCTAGTATATTCTAAAACAGAAGAAGAACACAAAGAGCACCTAAGGATAGTTCTGCAAACTTTAAGAAAACACAAACTATATGCTAAGTTCTATAAGTGTGACTTTTATCAAAAGAAAATACAGTACCTAGGACACGTAATATCTGAAGAAGGTATTTCGGTTGACCTTGAGAAAATAAGAGCCATCATGGAATGGTCGATTCCTAAGGACGTAGCAGACATCCCATCATTCATGGGAATCACTGGATATTACCGTAGATATATAGAGGTATTTTCCAAGATTGCATACCCTATCACTTCATTTCAAAAGAAGGGAACCAAGTTCAACTGGTCACAGAAATGTCCAGGCATTTTTAATAAGTTAAAGGAATTATTCACAACCGCACCCATTTTAAAGGTAGCAGATCCGGACAAAGACTTCACAGTCTATGTAGATGCGAGTAAAGAAGGTCTGGGCGGTGTCCTGACTCAGGAAGGGCACGTTATTTGTTTTGAATCCCTAAAACTAAAGGAACATGAACAAAACTACGTCACTCATGACTTAGAGTTTGGCAGTTGTCATACATGCTTTAAACATGTCGCGACACTATATAATGGGTAGAAAAAATTTGTTATTGACGGATAACAATGGTGTGAAATTTTTGTTTAATCAACCAGACCTTAATGCAAGGAAAGCAAGATGGTTGGCCTTCTTGAGCGAATTTGAATTTGAAGTAAGACATATCAAGGGTAAGGAAAACAAGGTGGTTGATGCCTTAAGCATAAGAGTTCATGGGTTGTTTGAAATAAACGTTAGTAGGGAAAAAAACGATCTTGAGCAGAGGATAAAAGCTTCAGGTAATAATGATGAGAACTACACTAAAACAGTGGCAGAATTATAGAATACTACAGAAAATTTAGAAAAAACAGATATGAGTTTGGACAGAAATGGTCTACTACGATTTAAAAATAGAATATACATATCAGTTTGGTGGATTTAAAGTTAACAATTTTGGATGAAGTACACAATAAACCATATTCTGGTCATTCGGGATACCAGAAAATGGTAACAGCACTAAGGAAGTTATTTTATTGGCCCCATATGAAGGGATAAAGAGCATAATACTTAGCTAAGTGTCAAGATTGTCAGTAGTTTAAAGCCAAACACCAGCATCCAGCCGGCATGTTGCATCCCTTACCTGTGCCAGAATGGAAATGGGAGATTATATCAATGGACTTTATTATAGGTTTGCCTAGAACTCAAAAACATAATGATTCAATTATGGTGGTAATCGATAAGCTTAGTAAGTATGCACACTTTATTCTTGTAAAGTCTACTTTTAAAGCTATTAAATTCATTGAAATATTCATGAAAGAAATTGTTAGACTGCATGGTATTCCTAAAATGGTGATTTCGGATAGAGACGTAAAATTTACATCTACTTTTTGGAAAGAATTGTTTGCAGGGTTAAATACTAACTTGAATTTCAACACTAGTTGTCATCCACAAACGGATGGGCAGACCGAACGAACAAACCAAATCGTAGCAGATATGCTACGCATGTACGTAAGGACAAAACCAAGCAAGTGAGAAGACTACCTACACTTGGTGGAATTTGCGTACAACAATTGTTACCAAACATCGGCTAAGATGAGCCCCTTCGAGGTACTGTACGGTAGAAAGTGTACGACTCTAATTAGCTAGGATAACCCAGTGGACAAACTCGTGGTAGGACCAGAAATGCTCCACGAAATGGAGAATATGGTAAGAAAAGTTCAGCGGAATTTAAAAGAGGCTCAGGACAGACAGAAAAGTTACGCAGACCTGAAAAGAAGACACCTGGAATTTCAAGTGGGGGTCACGTATATTTAAAAGTCAAAGCCTGAAAGAGTTCACTAAAGCTAGGGATTTGTGCCAAGTTGGCACCCAAGTTTTGTGGCCCTTTCTAGATCTTAGCTYGAATTGGACCCGTAGCATACCAACTTGCACTTCCTACCAAACTAAAAGTTCATAATGTATTTCATGTTTCTTTGTTAAAGAATTATGTTCGTGACCCTACTCATATGATAGATTGTAACTTGGTGTAGGTGGAACCAGAAGGTGATTTCCAAGAGGAACCTCTGTGCATTCTAGACAGGAGAGAAATACCACTACGTAACAGAACCGTCGCCCAGGAAAAAGTGCAATGGAAGCACTTTAGTCCTAAAGAGGCCACTTGGTAGTTGGAGGGAGGTTTGCAGAAATCTCATCCAATCTTGTTCCGAGAAAGGGACAAACACTAAGGAAAGTGTTTTATTAAAGGGGGAAAGGATGTAACATCCCCAAAAATAAATTATTTTTAAGTCTGAAATTGCTTGTGAAATTATTTCCGTTTTTGGTAAATTCGAAATTGAAAAATTATTGCCATTTATGGCAATTCCAAATTTCGAATTTATTTAATTGTAATTGATGATTATGACTGTTGGGAAAAGACCTGATTTAACCCAACTAACTATTTGACCATGACACTTGTATGAAACAAAATATTTTATATTTATTTTTGAGGGACAAATGGAACAGCCAGGTTAAAATCAACTAACCATGACTCCATGAGTGGGGAACATGTTGGAAACTACCTCAGGGCTAAATGTTACAAGTGGAAAATCAAGTATTTGGCCATAGGCAGCCCCTGAAAATCAGGGATTTGTAAAGCTACGAAAATTCCCAAGGGGAAAATACCTAGGCACAATTGCTTTTGGATATATAGCATGTGGGAGGAGGCAGGACGCTGCCTAGTATGATGGGGAAAAAATTATCTCTTGTTGTTATGAACACTCTATTCTGAGTGTGAGGCAAGGAGGAGTTTGTTGAAAATAAAGCACTATTGTTGAGGAAGAGTTTTGGAGTTCTCCCTCATGGATTCATGGTCAGGATAGGGGGTGAACGAGACAAGTAAATTGGTTGTTATGTTCTAAGGTTGGGCGGAACTTGGTTGTTCCATTTGTTGTTCGGAAAATATTCAGATATGTCTATCTACTCTATCTATGGTCAAATGTTATTTGAAGTACTAGATGTTAGGATGTATTTTCTTGAATCTAGATGAATCAATCTCTTTAGTAAATTCTGATGGAATGGGATGAATTGTAGGATAAAACTCTTACAGTTTATTTATAGGTGTTGAATAAACTTTTTGTATCTTGGCTAGAAATAAAATTTAATTATGAGATTATGTTAGGAGATATATCTATGTTAAACAACATATCCTTTCATTTCTATTCTGAATTCCCTACCAGATATATGAATCATATGTATCTAAAGATATTCAGTTCTATAAGTAAAACTTTAGACTGTGCAGGCACTAAAGGAAATTTTGAAAGTAAAACTGAGACTTAAAATTCATATATAGTTACAGACTTATCTCTATAGGTCACCCCTTTAATTTTGAATGAATTGGTCTATGGATTTATTACTGTGGGGGCAAAGTAAAGCTAGGAGTGAGATATATGCATATAGGTTGAGACATATCTTTGTAGGTTATATAAGTAAGACCGTAATAAAAAAAGGAAATACCCGACCACGCAAGTGCCAAACGAGACTTGATGATTTACCCGTATGAACATATAATTACATGTATATATATATACCATTGTTGTACATGATGTTTCCTAACTTTTCTTACAGTTTAAGAAATTATACATATGAATTCCAACAATTAACACAGGAGACTTCGAACATACTTTTCACTATTTAAACTGTGTGGCCATTTATATTCCAGTTATTCCCTCGTAAACCCCAAGAGGTTATCTGTGATCTTTTTATACACATTCATAATACAAAGACTAATTAAAACAAATCACAGTAATGGAATGGCAGAAAGACAACGGTACTTTTTGTGACCCTTGTGACGTGGCGAGAGCACAGTGGGCATGAAGGCCAAGTGCTAGCCAAGGAGTACGCCACAGGATACTCTTCTTAAATGTCACGGGTATAGTCATTAAACTAGACAACGATACCCTGCCACCTTATTTATTATCAGAGTTATGATGAAGGACAAGCACAGGCCAGTTAGGGTTTAGAACGTGCATAGTTTTATTCTAGTTATACGATTTAGTTCTTACTTAAACCCTCGATGTCACTTGGACCAAGTTATTTACCATGTGATCAATCGACAGTAATATTGGTGTAAATTACTCATAACCTTAATAACAAACAATCGGGCTTGTTAAAGGGTTACATCATTACACTATGGGTTTGCGCGAATAGGATAGGAAACCTATAGTCTTTACAAACACTTTGTGCTATTAGAATGAAAGGACTAAGGTGGGTATAAGCCTTAGGTAGTAGATTACATCTTCATTCTATTTCTAAGGTAGAGTTAACATTTTCATGACAAACATGTACACTTAGTTATGTGTATGTAACTTGCATCATTGTCAAGAAGCGGTAGGATTAAGCTATGGATGCCAAGGAAGTAGGGGAACCTTTCTGACATATAGTTTATGATTGTTCGATGGTTTTTCTCTTTTGGACAAATGATAATTAGTGACCCTATTTAAAAAAAAAAATTATTTGTAAATTTTGGGAAACATTACATATGGTATCAGAGCACAGGTTTCAGCGCTTGGACCTTAAATAGGGCCAAACCATTTGCTTAGCTCATATTTTTTTATGTTCATGTAAAACTAACAAAACCATTACTATTACAAACATAAATTATTTTTTTCTGTTCTGATCATGGCAGCACAGGATGAAGCAGAGATTAGACTCGAGGAGAATCCTGAGAAAAGGCCCAATGAAGATCAGAGGTAGAACAGTGATGAAAGCTCACCTACCGAAGTTTTGGAAACTATGAGAAACCTTATTGTGGAGCTGCAAGTTTTCAAAGAAGACAATGAGAAACTGAAAAAGGCACAGCAGGAACAGCAAGAAATAAATGAAGTTCTACTACGAAGCATAGTGACAAAAAATATCCCAAAGGACGATAACCAGGAAGAAGAGGTCAGTAAAAGGGCCTCCAAGAATTATGGCCCTGAAGCAAAAAAAGGGGGCAGCTCGTCCAAAGGTACACCTTCAGCTAAAGATAAAACAAAAACAGGAAGAAAAAGGAAACAGGTAGACCACCTTGAGGGAGAATTTAAGAAAATCAAACCATCTACCTTTGATGGGGAATCTAGAACAGGGGAGGAGGCTGAAGCATGGTTATTAGACATAAAGAAGTATTTCCAGATATACAACTATTCCAGCAATATGAAGGTCAGAATGGCCATCTATAATCTGAAAGGAAAAGCTAGCATATGGTGGCAGGACCTGAAGTTGGCCAAGGGCCTAAAGGAAAAATAGATGGAATGGTCGGATTTTAAGAAGTACTTTAAGAAACCGTATTTATATGAAGGTTACTATGAAATAAAAACTAGAGATTTTTATGAGCTACGACTCGGTCAAATGGCTATGGATGACCTGATAAACAAATTCCTGGAATTACTGAGATTCGTGCCTTATATCTGGGAGGACAAAGTGAAAATCCAGCGGTTCCTAAGTTGTTTACCACAGTCCTATAAGGACATAATCGAATTCGATAATCCCAAATCCTTAAGTGAAGTTTTCAGGAAGGCCCAAATGTGTTACGACCAATACAAAGAGCGGTCAAAATTTCCCACGGCTTGGAAAGACAAGAAACAAGACCGAATGAATCAGCGGAAGAAGGTATATCAACCGTCCCTTTTCGTAACGTAGCAAAGAGTTTTCCAAGGAAATATTTTCACTCCAACAACTAGAACACCCAAGGAAGTGGTAAACCAGTTAATCTGGGAACAAAGAAGTTTGGGGACAGCCCCCGCGAACTATTAAAATGTTGGGAATGTGGAGAACCTCACCTAAGGAGGAACTATCCACGTTTGACTTCAGCAGCCAAGACTACGGCTCACAACCTACAGGAAGCCTCTACAGTTGGAGATGTGGGTATAAGCTTACATCGAATCAATGCAGTCGTGGATGGCCGACAAGCTAACCACCAATCCACTGTAGTGGAGATTGAAGGTAAGGTTAACAATACTTGTATTTCTATTTTAATCGATCCAGGAGAAACGTTGAGTTACATCGCTCCTGGTGTAGTGGATTCAAATAAACTTAAGATAACAAGACATGAAAAATCTTGGTTAGTACAACTAGCAACAGGAACAAAAAGGAAAGTATCTGACTTTGTTTCTGATTGTGAGTTCATTTTAGGTGGTGAAAGCACAAAGACAAATCTGAGCATTCTACCGTTAGGGTCTTATGAAGTAATTATCGGAATGGAATGTTTGGAAAGGCATAAAGCAGTGTCAGTTTGTTATGAAAAATCACTCAAGTATAAAGACGAAAACGACATTGTTAGGACATCTCAAGGTATACAAAAATCAATCTCAGTTAGACAGATTTCAGCAATGCAATTTAAGAAATGCATGAGAAAGGGTTGTCAGATTTAAGCCATCCAAGTAACAAATCTATTGGAAAAAATAAATAAACCTAGCTTGGAGGATTTTGACGTCTTGCATGATTTCAAAGATGTGTTTGTTGATGAGATGCCTAAATTACCCCCAAGGAAGGAGATAGAATTTTCTATCGACCTACTACCTGGTTCAACCCCTATATCTGAAGCACCCTACCAAATGAGTTTACTAGAATTAACAGAATTAAAAATTCAATTACAGGAATTATTGGACAAAGAAAATATCAGACCGAGTGTTTCACCATGGGGAGCACCAGTCCTTTTTGTTAAAAAGAAAGATGGAACTCTGAGATTATGGATCAAGACAACTAAACAAAATGACTATTAAACACAAATACCCCTTACCCAGGATCAATGATCTGTTCGATGAAGTAGGTGGGGCCAAGATTTTTTCTAAATTGGATTTAAGATATGGTTATCACTGGGTTAGAATAAAAGATGAGGACATCAATAAAACAACATTCAAAACGAGATATGGACATTATGAATTTGTTGTTATATCATTTGGACTCACTAACGCACCAACCACAAATTTTATGTGTTTAATGAATAGTATTTTCAGTCAGTACTTGGACAAGTTTGTTTTGGTATTTATTGAAGATATCCTAGTATATTCTAAAACGGAATAAGAACAGGAAGAGAACCTAAGGATAGTTCTGCAAACTTTAATAAAACACAAACTATATGTTAAATTCGATAAGTGTGAGTTAAATTCGATAAGTGTGACCTTTATCAGAAGAAAATATAGTACCTAAGACACGTAATATCTGAAGAAGGAATTGTGGTTGACCCTGAGAAAATAAGAGTCATCATGGAATGGTTGATTCCTAAGGACGTAGCGGACATCCAGTCATTCATGGGAATCATCGGATATTATCGTATATTTATAGAGGGATTTTCCAAGATTGCATACCCTATCACCTCATTACAAAAGAAGGGAACCAAGTTCAACTGGTCACATAAATGTTGGGACATTTTTAATAAGTTAAAGGAATTATTGACAACCGCACCCATTTTAAAGGTAGCAGATCTGAACAAAGACTTCACAGTCTGTTTAGATATGAGTAAAGAAGGTTTGGGCAATGTCCTGACTCAGGAAGGGCACGTTATTTGTTATGAATCCTGAAAACTAAAGGAACACGAACGAAACTACGTCACTCGTGAATTAGATTTGGTTGTTGTCATACATGCCTTAAAGATGTGGTGACACTATATAATGGGTAGAAAATTTATGTTATTGATGGATAACAGTGGTGTGAAATTTTTGTTTAGTCAACCAGATCTTAATGCAATGCAAGCAAGATGGTTGACCTTCTTGAGCGAATTTGAGTTTGAAATAAGACATATCAAGGGTAAGGAAAACAAGGTGGTTCATGCCTTAAGCATAAGATTTCATGGGTTGTTTGAAATAAGCGTTAGCAGGGAAGAAAGTGATCTTGAGCAGAGGATAAAAGTTGCAGGTAATAATGATGAGAACTACACTAAAACAGTGGAAAAATTACAGAATAATACGGAAAATTCAGACAAAACAAATCTGAGTTTGGAAAGAAATGGTCTACTACGATTTAAAAACAAAATATACATACCAGATTCGGTGGAATTAGAGTTAACGGTTTTGGACGAAGTACACAAGAAACCATATTATGGTCATCAGGGATACCAGAAAACGGTAATAGCACTAAGGAAGTTATTTTATTGGTCCCATATGAAGGGCGAAACAGTAGAATACTTAGCTAAGTGTCAATATTGTCAACAAGTGAAAGTCGAACACCAGCATCCAGCCGGTATGTTGTATCCCTTACCTGTGTCAGAATAGAAATGGGAGACTATATCAATGGACTTTATTACAGGTTTTCCTAGAACTCAAAAATAGAATGATTCAATTATGGTGGTAATCAATAAGCTTAGTAAGTATGCACACTTTATTCTTGTAAAGTCTACTTTTAAATCTATTAACATCGCTGAAATATTCATGAAAGAAATTTTTAGACTGCATAGTATTCCTAAAATGGTGATTTCAGATAGAGACATAAAATTTACATCTACTTTTTGGAAAGAATTGTTTGCAGGGTTAAATAATATTTCGGCACCAGTTATCATTCACAAACGGATGGACAGACCAAACGAACAAACCAAACCGTAGAAGATATGCTACACATGTAAGTAAACAAAACCAAGCAAGTGGGAATACTACCTACACTTGGTGGAATTTATGTACAACAATGGTTACCAAACATCGGCTAAGATGAGCCCTTCGAGGTATTGTACAGCAGAAAGTGTACGACTCCGATTAGTTGGGATAACCCAGTGGACAGACTCATGGTAGGACTAGAATCTCTCCACGAAATGGAGAATATGGTAAGAAAAGTTCAGCAGAAATTAAAAGAGGCTCAGGATAGATAGAAAAGTTACGCGGACCTGAAAAGAAGACACCTGGAATTTCAAGTGGGGGATCACGTCTATTTAAAAGTCAAATCCTGAAAGAGTTCACTAGAGCTAGGGAACTTTTCCAAGTTGGCACCCAGTTTTTGTGGCCCTTTCTAGATCTTAGCTCGAATTGGACTCGTAGCATACCAACTTGCACTTCCTGCCAAACTAAAAATTAATAATGTATTTCATGTTTCTTTGTTAAAGAATTATGTTCATGACCCTAATCATATGATCGATTGGAACTTGGTGCAAGTGGAACCAAAAGGCGAGTTCCAAGTGGAACTTCTGCGCATTCTGGACAGGACAGAAATAGCACTACAAAATAGAGTCATTGCCCAGGTAAAAGTGCAATGTAAGCACTTTAGTCCTGAAGAAGCTACTTGGGAGTTTGAGGGAGATTTGCAGAAATCTCATCCAATCATGTTCCAAGAAAGGGACGAACATTGAGGACAGTGTTTTATTGAAGGGGGAAAGGATGTAACATCCCTAAAAATAAATTATTTTTAAGTCTGAAATTACTTGTGAAATTATTTTCGTTTTTGGTAAATTCGAAATTGGAAAATTATTTCCATTTATGGAAATTCCGAATTTCGAATTTAGTTAATTGTAATTGATGATTATGATTGTTGGGCAGAGACCTGATTTGACCCAACTAACTATTTGACTATGAAACTTGTATGAAACAAAATATTTTATATTTATTGTTGAGCGACAAATGGAACAACCAGGTTAAAATTAGYTGAACATGACTCCATGAGTGGGGAACATGTCGGAACTACCTCAGGGTTGAATGTTACAAGTGGAAAAAMAAGTATTTGGCCATTAGCAGCCCCTAAAAATCATGGATTTTGGAAAGATGCAAAAATTCCCAAGGGGAAAAGACCTAGGCACAATCGCTTTTGGATATATAGCATATGGGAGGAGGCAGGACGTTGCCTAGTATGCTGGGGGGRAATTATCTCTTGTTGTTATGAACACTGTATTCTGAGTGTGAGGCAAGGAGGAGTTTGTTGAAACTAAAGGACTATTGTTGAGAAGGAGTTCTGGAGTTCGCCCTCATGGATTCATGGWYRGGCTAGGGGGTGAATAGGACAAGTAAATTGGTTGTTATGTTCTAAGGTTGGGCGGAACTTGGATGTTCCATTTGTTGTTCGGAAACTATTCAGATATGTCTATCTACTTTGTCTATGGTCAAATGTTATTTGAAGTACTAGTTGTTAGGATGTATTTGGTAAATCTGGATGAATCGATCTGTTTAGTAAATTATGAGGGAATGGGATGAATTGTAGGATAAAACTCTTACAGTTTATTTATAGGCGTTGAATAAAAATTTTGTATCTTGGCTGGAAATAAAATTTAATTATGAGATTATGTTAGGAGATATATCTGTGTTAAAAAACATATCCTTTCATTTGTATTCTGAATTCCCTACCAGATATATGAATCATATGTATCTAAAGATATTTAGTTCTGTAAGTAAAACTTTAGACTCTGCAGGCACTAAAGGAAATTTTGAAAGTAAAACTGAGACTTAAAATTCATATATAGTTACAGACTTATCTCTATAGGTCACCCCTTTAATTATGAACGAATTTGTCTATGGATTTATTACTGTTGGGACGAAGTAAATCTAGGACTGAGATATATGCATATAGGTTCAAACATATCTTTGTAGGTTACATAAGAAAGACCGTAATAAACAAAGGAAATACCTGACCACGCAAGTGCCAAACGAGACTTGATGATTTACCCATATGAACATATAATTACATGTATATATATATATATACCATTGTTTTACATGTCGTTGCCTAACTTTGCTTACAGTTTAAGAAATTAAACATATGAATTCCAACAATTAACAGAGGAGACTTCAAACATACTTTTCACTATTTAAACTGTGTGGCCATTTATATTCCAGTTATTCCCTCGTAAACCCCAGGAGGTTATCTAGGATATTTTTATACATAGTCATAATACAAAGACTAATTAAAACAAAACACGGTAATGGAATGGCAGAAAGACAATGGTACTTTTCGTTAACAACATATTTTAGAAGATTTATATGCCTACAGGTTTAGATCTAGATAGCCATAAACAGAACACCCAGAGTGATAACCAACATCGTCGGGACCCAGATCTTAAAACCCTCAAGTCCAAACTTTAAATTGAAACCCGAGTACCTTTCGAGAGTAGGGTGTGGTTTTGATCCATCACGGCGACCATGTAAGCTCTGGAAGAAAGTCGAGATGAATTATTTGTGTCCGATAGTAGTCAATCAAACTTTGGTATATGAGTTAAATCACATAAGATAGCAAAGATCTCATCTCACGATATAATAATTAACTTGAAGTTATCATAGGTCGACTCTTAGACATAGTCGCGATCCATTCGACACCCAGAAGAGGGAGGAGTGAAGTTGAATAATTTGATGGGTACCCTCGTAGTAAAAACAGGGTCCCACCATTAGTTGAAATAACCAATACATAAAGGAAATTATATTAATTGTTTTCATAACTGTAAGATAGGTCAGAATCTTTCAAACAATTTAATCGACATCATATAGCCTATGTTTATCATACAGAGTCACTAGTCAAGTCACAGAGAGTACACCAAAGTATGATGACCGTAAGAACGAATTCACACAGAAAATCTTGATAAAGGAACTTTAAGTCAATACGAAATTCTTCGTGAAGGAATTTTAAACCAATACAGAACACTTAAGTTTCTTTCCTTTATAAGTTGAAAACTGTGACAAACAATTTAGAGTTTTCAGCCGATAAGATTTATAGCACAGAATGCTTAGACCCGAGGCGTTTTTCCTTCTTTGACCACAAACGAAATTATGGGATGTTAACTCACTGTTCCTCTTAACTTTTCGATCTATTGATAGGATTACATAGTTACTTTAAGTTATACCTAACAGTAAGTAAGAAAAACCTAAGTTAAACATCCTTAAAGACCACAGGAAGTATCACTTAATCAGAACGGATGGACGAGATCGATCATGGATCTTTATATCCTAAATCTCCCCAGTCTTTAACATAAACCACAGATTAAGGAAGTTGCAGGCTAGGTGTCAAAAACGATTGTCCTCGAAAAAACGAAGGAAGCTGAGATGCACGAAGGGTGGGACCTGTAACTATTATTGCACTATGTTATGAAAAGAACGAGTCATGACAGACATCGAAGGTTGTAAGCAGAAAATCAAGAGAATCTCGGAAGGAGCAGTATTTTGTGATAAACCTATCTTGGTTAAAACAACAGAACCAACATCCTCGTGAACTTCACCCTTTCGGTTCAGAACGTTGTCTACAGTTTTAATAAGCGTCATATCTATTATAGATTAAGAGCGTAACAAAGGCTAAGGGCGAAACCACAGAGGATCCCTAAGCAGTATCAACGGCTAAAGAAGAACAAAGAAAGAAAAAACCCACCACTAAATGTCGATAAACATCATGTTCAAGAACTCTGAAGGTAAAGAGGATACATTACTAATACAAAGAGTCGATTAACAAGTGTCGAAGGACGCTTACCTTGCGAGGGTTTCGACCAGTGCTCTCTGAACGTTCCACTTCGCCATTTCAAGCTCCAGTTAATGAATGATGGACTTAACATCAATCCGAGTAGTTATGGAGGTAGACTCATAGTGGTTGCTTCCACGCAGGGTCCGAAAGGAATTAACAAAATGATAGTGAAACCTCCAGCGAGCCTAGTAATGGTGATGGGTAGGAAACTATGCCGAGGGCCATGTGACACTTGTGAGGTGGCGAGAGAACAATGGGCACGAAGGCTGAGTGCTAGCCAAGGAGTACGCCACAGGATACTTCTTAAATGTCGTGGGTATAGTCATTAAACCAGACAGTGATACCCTGCCACCTTATTTATTATCAAATTTATGATGAAGGAAAAGCACAGGCCAATTATAGTTTAGAACGTGCATAGTTTTATTCTAGTTATATGATTTAGTTCTTACTTAAACCCTCGATGCCACTTGGACCAAGTTACTTACCATGTGATTGAATGACACTAATACCAGTGTAAATTACTCATAACCTTAATAACAAACAATTGGGTTTGTTAAAGGGTTACATCACTACACTATGGGTTTGCGCGAATAGGATAGGAAACCTATAGTCTTTACAAACACTTTGTGCTATTAGAATGATAGGACCAAGGTGGGTATAAGCCTTAGGTAGTAGATTACATATTTACTCTATTTATAAGGTAGAGTTAACATTTTCATGACAAACATGTACACTTAGTTATGTGTATGTAACTTGCATCCTTGTCAAGAAGCGGTAGGATTAAGCTATGGATGCCAAGGAAGTACTGGAACCTTTCTAACATATAGTTTATGATTGTTCGATGGTTTTCCTCTTTCAGACAAATGATAATTAGTGACCCTATTTAAAAAAAAAAAAAAATCTAAATTTTGGGAAACATTACATATGGTATCAGAGCCAAGGTTACAGCGCTTGGACCTTAAACAAGGCCAAACCATTTGCTTAGCACATATTTTTTTATGTTCATGTAAAACTAACAAAACCATTATTATTACAAACAAAAATTATTTTTTTTTGTTCTGATCATGGCAGCACAAGATGAAGCAGAGATTAGACTCGGGGAGAATCCTGACCAAATTCCCCGTGAAGATCAAAGGCAGAACAGTGACGAAATCTCACCTACCAAAGTTATAGAAACTATGAGAAACCTCATTGTGGAGCTGCAAGTTTTCAAAGTAGACAATGAGAAACTAAAAAAGGCACAGCAGGAACACCAATAAATAAATGAAGTTCTATTACGAAGCATAGTGACAAAAAAGAGCCAAAAGGACAATAACC
>ML781411.1:505174-561881 GCA_009831015.1 Picea engelmannii
TGAAACTCGATCAAAAATACTACAAACTGTCCATAATTCAATGCAACCAGTCCCACACAATTTGGATACTCTAGGAATAAGTTATGATTGTTTTACCTAGAACACCTTCTTGAGACTACTCAATAGGACTAGTCAGATACCCTATCTTACACAAGTGTATCTACAAATTTATGATGACCCAGAAGATGAACTTTTTACCATAGATACCTTACTATTTTTTGTAAATAGCCTCCAAAGATCAGGGTATGAAACATTACAGAAATGTTTTTATAGCGACAATTCTGCAATGAATCAGTTCAGGATGATTCCATAACCCTATCTTGTACAGGTTGTATCTCCGAAAGTATAAGGCCTCAGGAGCTGAATTTTGAACCCAGCGTACCTTAATCCGTCTGCTAAATATCCTCCAAGTCGTTCCTTTTGAAACATTGTATAAAAAAAGTTATAGTGAAAATTCCAAGGTGTCTCAGATGTAGCAGCGAAACCCCAAGACCTTGAGTTCTGATACCATATGTTAAGAACCAAATATCAATATAGCATAGAAAATCTTCAGAAAAAGTACTCAATGCCTTGAAAATGAGAGAATTTCAAATAATAAGCCTCTTCAAGGGGGCAACCTCCTTTTACCCCACTTAAATGTTCAAGTACAAGATGATTCAAAATGAAAATGCCTCCTTGGTATATATAGGAGACTAGGAGGTATAATTACAACTAATGGCCTAAATCCGACATAAATAAAATAAAATTACTAATCTAATATGCCCCAATTAAGGGGTAATGAGCCAATATTAGGGCTTAACAAAAACAGGTAGACCACCTTGAGGGAGAATTTAAGAAAATCGAACCATCTACCTTTGACAGGGAATCCAGAACACGGGAGGAAGTTGAAGCATGGTTATTAGACATAAAGAAGTTTTTCCAGATATACAACTATTCCAGCAATATGAAGGTCAGAATGGCCATCTATAATCTGAAAGGAAAAGCTAGCATATGGTGGCAGGACCTGAAGCTGGCCAAGGGCCTAAAGGAAAAACAGATGGAATGGTCGGATTTTAAGAAGTACTTTAAGAAATAGTATTTATCTGAAAGTTATTATGAAAGAAAAACTAAAGAGTTTTATGAGTTACGACTCTGTCAAATGGCTATGGATGACCTAATAAACAAATTATTGGAATTACTAATATTTGTGCCTTATATCGAGGAGGACAAGTGAAAATCCAGTGGTTCCTAAGTGAAAATCCAGTGGTTCCTAAGGACATAATCGAATTTGATAATCCCAAATCCTTAAGTAAAATTTTCAAGAAGGCCCGAATTTGTTATGACCAATACAAATAGCGGTTAGAATTTCCCAAGGCTTGGAAGGACAAGAAACAAGACCGAATGAATCAGCGGAAGAATGGATATTATCCAACCCCTTTTCGTAACGCAACAAAGAGTTTTCCAAGGAAATATTTTCACTCCAACAACCAGAACACCCAAGGAAGTGGTAAACCAGTTAATCTAGGAACAAAGAAGTTTGGGGACAGCCCCCACGAACCGTTAAAATACTGGGAATGTGGAGAACCTCACCTAAGGAGGAAATGTCCATGTTTGACTTTAGTATCCAAGACTACAGTTCACAGCCTACAAGAAGTCTCTACAGTGGGAGACGTGGACAGAAGCTTACATCAGATCAATGCAGCCTTGGATGGCTAACAGGTTGACCACCAATCCACTGTAGTGGAGATTGAAGGTAAGGTTAACAATACTTGTATTTCTGTTTTAATCGATCCATGAGCTACGTTGAGTTACATCGCTCCTGGTGTAGTGGATTCAAATAAACTGAAGAAAACAAGACATGCAAAATCTTGGCTAGTACAACTAGTAACAGGAACAAAAAGGAAACTATCTGACTTTATTTTTTATTGTGAGTTCAGTTTAGGTGGGCAAAACACAAAGACAAATCTGAACATTCTACCATTAGGGTCTTATGACATAATTATCGGAATGGATTGGTTAGAAAGGCATAAAGCAGTGTTAGATTGTTATGAAAAATCACTCAAGTATAAAGACAAAAGCGACACTGTTAGGACATCTTAAGGTATACAAAAACCAATCTCATTTAGAGAGATTTCAGCAATGCAATTTAAGAAATGCATGAGAAAGGGTTGTCAGATTTATGCCATCCAAGTAACAAATCTATTGGAAAAAGAATATAAACCTAGCTTGGAGGATTTTGACGTCTTGCATGATTTCAAATATGTATTTGTTGATGAGATACTTGAATTACCCCCAAGGAGGGAGATAGACTTTTATGTCTACCTACTACCTGGTTCAACCCCTATATCTAAAGCACCCTACCGAATGAGTTTACCGGAATTAATAGAATTAAAAATTCAATTACAGGAATTATTGAACAAAGAATATATCACATCGAGTGTTTCACCATGGGGAGCACCAGTCCTTTTTGTTAAAAAGAAAGACAGAACTCTAAGATTATGCATCGATTACAGACAACTAAACAAAATGACTGTTAAAAACAAATATCCCTTACCCAGGATCAATGATTCGTTCAATCAAGTAGGTGGGGCCAAGATTTTTTCTAAATTGGATTTAAGATCTGGTTATCACAAGGTTAGAATAAAAGATGAGGACATAAGTAAAAAAACATTCAGAATGAGATATGGACATTACGAATTTGTTGTTATACTGTTTGGACTCACTAACGTGCCAGCCACATTTATGTAGTACTTGGACAAGTTTGTTTTGGTATTTATTGATGATATCCTAGTATATTCTAAAACAGAAGAAGAACACAAAGAGCACCTAATGATAGTCCTGCAAACTTTAATAAAACACAAACTGTATGTTAAATTCGATAAGTATGATTTTTCTCAGAAGAAAATACAGTACCTAGGGCACGTAATCTATGAAGAAGGTATTGTGGTCGACCCTGAGAAAATAAGAGTCATCATGGAATGGTCGATTCCCAAGGATGTAGCAGACATACGGTCATTCATGGGAATCATTAGATATTACCGCAGATTTATAGAGGGATTTTCCAAGATTGCATACCCTATCACCTCATTACAAAATAAGGGAACCAAGTTCAACTAGTCACAAAAATGTTGGGACAGTTTTAATAAGTTAAAGGAATTATACACAACCGCACCCATTTTAAAGGTAGTAGATCCGGACAAAGACTTCACAGTCTGTGTAGATGCGAGTAAAGAAGGTCTGTGTGGTGTCCTGATTCAGGAAGGGCACGTTATTTGTTATGAATCCTGAAAACTAAAGGAACACAAACGAAACTATGTCACTCATGACTTAGATTTGGCAGCTTTCATACACGCCTTAAACATGTGACGACACTATATAATGGGCAGAAAATTGTTGTTATTGACGGATAACAGCAGTGTGAAATTTTTGTTTAGTCAACCAAACCTTAATGCAAGGCAAGCAAGATGGTTGGCCTTCTTGAGAAAATTCGACTTTGAAGTAAGACATATCAAGGGTAAGGAAAACAAGGTGGTTGATGCCTTAAGCATAAGAGTTCATGGGTTGTTTGAAATAAACGTTATCAGGGCAGAAAGCGATCTTGAACATAGGATAAAAGTTGCAGGTAATAACGATGAGAACTACACTAAAACAGTGGCAGAATTATAGAATAATACATAAAATTCAGACAAAAAAGATCTGAGTTTAGACATAAATGGTCTACTACGATTTAAAAACAGAATATACATACCAGATTCATCGGAATTAAAGTTAATTGTTTTGGACGAAGTACACAAGAAACCATATTCTAGTCAACTGGGATACCAAAAAACGGTAACATCACTAAGGAAGTTATTTTATTGGCCCCATATGAAGGGCGAAACAGAAGAATACTTAGCTAAGTGTCAAGATTGTTAGCAGGTGAAAGTCAAACACCAGCATCCAACCGACCTGTTGTAGCCCGTACCTGTACCAGAATGGAAATGGGAGACTATATCACTGGACTTTATTACAGGTTTGCCTAGAACTCAAAAAAGGAATGATTCAATTATGGTGGTAGTCAATAAGATTAGTAAGTATGCACACTTTATTCCTGTAAATCTACTTTTAAATCTATTAACATCGCTGAAATATTCATGAAAGAAATTTTTAGACTGCATAGTATTCCTAAAATGGTGATTTCGGATAAAGACGTAAAATTTTCATCTACTTTTTGGAAAGAATTGTTTGTAGGTTTAAATATTAACTTGAATTTCAGCACCATTTAACATCCACAAACGGATGGGCAGACCGAACGAACAAACCAAATCGTAGAAGATATGCTACGCATGTACGTAAGGACAAAACCAAGAAAGTGGGAAGACTACCTACACTTGGTGGAATTTGCGTACAAAAATGGTTACCAAACATCGGCAAAGATGAGCCCCTTCGAGGTATTGTACGGCAGAAAGTGTACGACTCTGATTAGTTGGGATAACCCAATGGAAAGACTCATGGTAGGACTAGAAATGCTCCACGAAATGGAGAATATGGTAAGAAAAGTTCAGCAGAATTTAAAAGAGGCTCAGGACAGACAGAAAAGTTACGTGGACCTGAAAAGAAGACACCTGGAATTTCAAGTGGGGGATCATGTCTATTTAAAAGTCAAAGCTCGAAAGAGTTCACTAAATTTAGGGAACTATGCCAAGTTGGCACCCAGGTTTTGTGGCCCTTTCTAGATCTTAGCTCGAATTGGACCCGTAGGATACCAACTTGCACTTCTTGCCAAACTAAAAATTCATAATGTATTTCATGTTTCTTTGTTAAAGAATTATGTTCATGACCCTACTCATATGATCGATTGGAACTTGGTGTAAGTGGAACCAGAAGGCAAGTTCCAAGCAGAACCTCTGTGCATTCTGGACAGGAGAGAAATAGCACTACAGAACAGAGCCTTCACCCAGGTAAAAGTGCAATGGAAGAACTTTAGTCCTGAAGAGGCCACTTGGGAGTTGGAGGGAGATTTGCAGAAATATCATCCAATCATGTTTCGAGAAAGGGATGAACACTGAGAACAGTGTTTTATTGAAGGGGGGAAGGATGTAACATCCCCAAAAATAAACTAATTTTTAAGTCTGAAATTGCTTGTGAAATTATTTCTGTTTTTGGTAAATTCAAAATTGGAAAATTATTTCCATTTATGGCAATTCCAAATTTCGAATTTAGTTAATTGTAATTGATGATTATGATTGTTGGGCAGAGACCTGATTTGACCCAACTAACTATTTGATTATGACACTTGTATGAAACAAAATATTTTATATTTATTGTTGCGGGACAAATGGAACAGCCAGGTTAAAATCAGCTGGCCATGACTCCATGAGTGGGGAGCATGTCAAAAATACCTCAGGGATGAATGTTACAAGTGGAAAATCAAGTATTTGGCCATTAGCAGCCCCTGAAAATCAGGGATTTGGAAAGCTGTGAAAATTCCCAAGGGGAAAATACCTAGGCACAATTGCTTTTGGATATATAGCATATGGGAGGAGGCAGGACGTTGCCTAGTATGCTGGGGGGGGGGATTATCTCTTGTTGTTATGAACACTCTATTATGGGTGTGAGGCAAGGAGGAGTTTGGTGAAAATGAAGGACTATTGTTGAGGAGGAGTTCTGGAGTTCACCCTCATAGGTTCATGGTCAGGCTAGGGGGTGAACGGGACAAGTAAATTGACTTTTTTGTTCTAAGGTTGGGCGGAACTTGGTTGTTCCATTTGTTTTTCGGTAACTATTCAAATATGTCTATCTACTCTGTCTATGGTCAAATGTTATTTGAAGTACTAGTTGTTAGCACATATTTGCTTAAATCTGGATGAATCGATCTGTTTAGTAAATTCTGATGGAATTGGATGAATTGTAGGATAAAACTCTTACAGTTTATTTGATATAGGCATTGAATAAACTTTTTGTATCTTGGCTGGAAATAAAATTTAATTATGAGATTATGTTAGGAGATATATTTGTGTTAAACAACATATCATTTCATTTCTATTATGAATCCCCTACCAGATATATGAATCATATGTATCTAAAGATATTTGTTTCTATAAGTAAAACTTTAGACTGTGCAAGCACTAAAGGAAATTTTGAAAGTAAAACTAAGACTTAAAATTCATATATAGTTACAAACTTATCTCTGTAGGTCACCCCTTTAATTCTGAACGAATTGGTCTATGGATTTATTACTGTGGGGACGAAGTAAAGCTGGGACTGAGATATATGCATATAGGTTCAGACATATCTTTGTAGGTTACATAAGCAAGACCGTAATAAACAAAGGAAATACCCGACCACGCAAGTGACAACGAGACTTGATGATTTACCCATATGAACATATAATTACATGTGTATATGTATGTATACCATTGATGTACATGACATTGCCTAACTTTTCTTACAGTTTAAGAAATTATACATACGAATTCCAATAATTAACATAGGAGACTTTGAACATACTTTTCACTATTTAAACTGTGTGGCCATTTATATTCTAGTTATTCCCTCGTAAACCCCAAGAGGTTATCTGGGATATTTTTATACACATTCATAATACATAGACTAATTAAAACAAATCACAGTAATGGAATGGCAGAAAGACAACAGTACTTTTCGTTAACAACAAATTTTAGAATATCTATATGCCTACAGGTTCATATCTAGATAGCCATAAACAGAACACCGGGATCGATAACCAACATCGTCGGGACCCAGATCCAAAAACCCTCAAGTCCAAACTTTAAATTGAAACCCGAGTGCCTTTCGCGAGTAGGGTGTGGTTCTGATCCATCGTGGCGACCATGTAAGCCCTGCAAGAAAGGCGAGACGAATTATTAGTGTTGGATAGTAGTCAATCAAACTTTATCATATGAGTTAAATCACATAATATAGTGAAGATCTCGTCTCACGGTTTTAAACTTAGCTTGAAGTTATCACAAGTCGACTCCCAGACGTAGTCGCGAGCCATTCGACACCTAGAAGAGGTAGGAGTGAAGTTGAATAATCTGATGGGTACCCTCGCAGTAAAAACAGGGTCCCATCATTAGTTGAAATAACCAATACATAAAGGAAACGATATTAATTGTTTTCATAACTGTAAGATAGGTCGGACTCTTTCAAACAATTTAATCAACGTCATATAGCCTATGTTTATCAGACAGAGTCACTAGTCGAGTCACAGAGAGTACACCAAAGTATTATGACCGTAAGCACGAATTCACACAGAAAATCTTGATAAAGGAACTTTCAGTCAATACGAAATTCTTCGTGAAGGAATTTTAAACCAATACAGAACACTTAAGTTTATTTCCTGTATAAGTTAAAAACTGTGAAAAGCAATTTAGAGTTTTCAGCCGATAAGATTTATAGCACAAAACGCTTAGACCCGAGGCATTTTTCCTTCTCTGACCGCAAACGAAGTTACGAGATGTTAACTCACTGTTCCTCTTAACTTTACGATCTGTTGATAGGATTACGGAGTTCCTTTAAGTTATACCTAACAGTAAGTAAGAAAAACCTAAGTTAAACATCCTTAAAGACCACAGGAAGTATCACTTAATTAGAATGGATGGACGAGATCGATAATGGATCTTTATATCCTAAATCTCCTCAATCTTTAACATAAACCATAGATTAAGGAAGTCGTAGACCAGGTGTCGAAAATGATTGTCCTCAGAAAAATGAAGGATGTTGAGATGCATGGTGGGTGACCCATGTCACTATTATCGCACTGTGTTATGAAAAGAAGGAGTCATGACAGACATCGAAGGGCGTAAGAAGAAAATCAAGAGAATCTTGGAAGGATTCAAATAGAGGTGTAATGTCCCATACAGTCTTTATGACTGATAATTTAATAAACTGAAAGAAAAATGAATTCAAACACCCAAGGCAATCTCGTGAACTAAGTAGATAATACACAGAGGGGATAGTAACTCGTACTAAAGCAATGCAGTCTCGGGGAACTATAGATAGAACTTATGCTTTATTTATTGAAGGGAATAACCACCTACAACAGAGGATGAATAAAACCAACACGCATTATTTTTCAATAAACATATCTTGGTCAAAACTACAAAACCGACATCCTCGCGACCTTGACCCTTTTTGGTTCAGAACACTGTCTACAGTTTTCATAAGCATCATATCTATCATATATTAAGAGCGTAACATAGGCTAAGGGAGAAACGATAGAAGAGTCCTAAGAAATATCAATGGTTAAAGAAGAACAAAGAAAAAAAAAACCCACCACTAAATGTCGATAAACATCACGTTCAGGAACTCTGAAGGTAAACATGATACATTACTAATACAAAGAGACGATTAACAAGTGTGAAAGGATGCTTGCCTTGCAAGGGTTCTGACCAGTGCTATCTAAACGTTCCATTTTGCCATTTCAATCTCTAGTTAACGAATGATGGCCTTGACATCAAGCCGAGTAGTAATGGAGGTAGACTCATAGTGGTTGCTTACACACAGGGTCAGAAAGGAATGAACAAAATGATAGTGAAACCTCCAGCGATCCTAGTAATGGTGATGCGTAGGAAACTGTGTCAAGGGCCATGTGACTCTTGTGAGGTGGCGAGAGCATAGTGGGCACGAAGGCCTAGCGCTATCCAAGGAGTACGCCATAGGATACTTCTTAAATGTCGCAGGTATAGTCATTAAACCAAACAGCGATACCCTGCCACCATATTTATTATCAGAGTTATGATGAAGGTCAAGCACATGCCAGTTGGGGTCTAGAACGCGCATAATTTTATTCTACTTATATGATTTAGTTCTTAGTTAAACCCTCGATGCCACTTGGACTAAGTTAGTTTCCATGTGATCGATCAATAGTAATACTGGTGTAAATTACTCATAACCTTAATAACAAACAAACAGGCTTGTTAAAGGGTTACATCATTACACTATGGGTTTGCGCAAATAGGATAGGAAACCTATAGTCTTTACAAACACTTTGTGCTATTAGAATGAAAGGACCAAGGTGGGTATAAGCCTTGGGTAGTAGATTACATATTCACTCTATTGCTAAGGTAGAGTTAACATTTTCATGACAAACATGTACACTTAGTTATGTGTATGTAACTTGCATCCTTGTCAAGAAGTGGTAGGATTAAGCTATGGATGCCAAGGAAGTAGTGGAACCTTTCTTACATATAGTTTATGTTTGTTCAATGGTTTTCCTCTTTTAGACAAATGATAATTAGTGACCCTATTTAAAAAAAAAGTTGTTTGTAAATTTTGGGAAACATTACAACCTGGTAGATACGAGAAGGGAAACCAAAAATCAGCCTAAATCCCATAGAAAATCGAGTAGACGAAGGAAAAGTGATAAATGATTGTAGTAGAAAAGGACAGAATACTGGAGAGTAGATTTTATGTTCGACTCATTGTGATGGAGAAGTCTCAAATGCTCACTTGATTGCAGTTGGCTCCTTTATAGAAATCTGTTGTGGTTGAGGTGGCATAATTGATATAATTGTTTCTTGATTTTTTGGTTCAATAATTTAAATTAACGCATTTCTCAACCATTCCTCAAAGTACTCTCTCAAAGGTGCCATAGTGATTTCATGTTTGGTTTTAATCTCGAACAACTGTCTTTCGAATTCCCTCGGGTCTAGTTCTGATTGATGCAATGTGTCGTCCACCTCATCGTTTCTGTTGATATATTGAACCAACCATAATTCAACTTCATCCTCGAAGAATTCTATGGTTTCGGTAAATTCATTATCCCAAGAAACTCATAATGCTTTAAGTTGTCCCATTAAATATTCTTTGGCTAAGATCATGGTATTCATCAATCAATCGGGACCATCTAATTCCTTGGTAAGGCCCACAAGCTTAAGAAATAAATAACTCTTTTTATTCCTTGGGGCCTCGGTTTCGTTTATCATTTCTCTTAACTCTTTAATTCTCCTTAACCAACAGACATTAATTTGCTTCATACGATAAGGCTTAGGAAGGTTTTGTTCCTTTCTCTGGGCTTCATTTAAACTGGAAACTTTAGCTGAAAATTTATTTACATCTTCCTTTAAAAATACTTCATCATTCTCCAAATATTTTTGCAGATGTTCTTTGAAATTATCTATTATGGAGGAAAAGCTAGCAATACTTTGGGAAATCTCCCAAATTTCCTTAATTATATCAATTGTTTTTTGTATGGCATCACCAAGATATTTTCTTACAGCCTGCAATAAACTTGATGAACCTTTGTATTTCGTACTACTTTCGGGGATATACTCCAATTCAAGTATAGGTTGCATAAAACTTAAAGGTTTTGGGAACAATGGTGTTGGTACCAGATCAACTTCTAATTCTTTTAATATTTTATTTAGTTCCAAATTCTCTTTCTCCATTTTTCAATTGATTGTTTTAATTCATCTCCAGTAGCTCCATGAAAATCTGTAATTTTAGATGGTGCTACTTCATCCAAGTCAATAGAAGATTTAAATTGTTCAAATGACTTTTATTCTTGGTATTAAAATTTTCTAACAGTAACTTTTTGTTTCATGATTGTAAGTTGCGTGGTGTAGAGTGACAGACTCCTCTTCAAATATTGCGATATCTTGAGTCATAATAGCATCAACTATTTCTCTCGTCTCCAACAATCTTTGTGTAGACCAGTCAAGTTCTTCAATGATTTCGTCCATGTCCATAACATGAGGAATTTCCTGGTCTTCCGGTGCATTCATTTCCATTGTTGACCTTGCATTTGATTTATTCTTCGTTCAGAAAAATTTTTATCTGCACACCATTGAATGATCTCTTTCATATCAGTTACTTCTGGAACACATCCTACTAATGTGATTCCTAAGGTCCAAATTAGGTTCGCCTTCTTCTCAGTTGGAGGAATATTTTGTAGTACTTGTATAACCTGGACCACTGGAACTGTTGATTTTTGTGACCAAGAGTGTTCAATGTATCTCCAAAAGATACTTTCTTCTTCTTACTTGACATCTTTTCTACTTTTTACAAAGGTGGCGCTATGGTCGATACTTACAGGTTGGCATTTTTATTTTATTTAAATTCCACTACGTGTTGCCTTGGTAACTTAATCAGTCGTAGAGTATTCTTTAAATGTCATCAGTTGTCATGGGACTTGGATTTATTGTGACCCTTAATCAATGCATTGTTCATTAATAATGACATTATGTTTTTACTGGTGGTGGATGATGCGAAAAGAGTAATTAATTTGATAGGAAATGGTGATGTGATGGTATGATAAACTAAAAGTGTTAAGTATGGAGGTGTAAAATGATGTATGGGAAATGTTACGAAAATGCAGGCTTGCGGGGTTGCATACTTAAACACTTGTGAAACAATCTTCGAGAAAGGGTGGCAATGACCGCATTGAAATTCGTGAATATGGTTAAGTGTTGGGAGAAATGCGAACTTGTGGGGTTGCTGACCTATGTGTCATAGAAAAGTGATGAGAAGAAAGGAGACTCGTTCTGCAATGAGAAATGGATAAGTATGAAAATAAGTAAAAAGAGGAAAGCGGATGCGGATGTGCAGATTTGTGAAGGTGGAAACTTAGGAAATGATTTAGGGATGGCACATGGCTCTGCATCTGCATTGTTTGAATTTTTACTAAGTACCCAAAAAAAATGGAAAAGGAAACGAAGTAAGAGTCTTGGTGAGTGTGGGGTTGTGAACCTGAGTAATTCAAAAAATGATTGAAGCATTGTTATGCAACTCTGCATTCATATCATTTGAAAAAACGATTAAGTGCTTGGAAGTTTTTTTATATAAGACAAGAAAAGTAAGAAAAATAAGCTAATAAAAATGTAAAAGAAATCCTAAGAGTGATTGAATGACAATACTAGACCAGTCAAAAATATGGATCAACACCCACTCAAAAACCTTTGGATTTTGACCTTCTCATCCTTTATGAAGTCAACATTCTTCAATAATTCAAAGAACCTATTTTCATATTCGTCAATGGACATGCCTGCCAACTTGAGTTCAAAGAACTATTTTGTCTTCCTCTCATAGTAATGCTCAGACAAATATTTCTCTTGGAAATATTCTTTGATTGCGTCCATGAGACCCTCTTCTCATCAAGATGCTTGAATTTCTTAAGTTGATCCTACCACATGGAAACCTTTTGCCTGCAAGTGGTAGGTTGAAATTATTGTCTCTACCATGTTGGGTGCACAGGGGAGTAAGAGGGGGGGGTTTTATGCCCACCCTCAAGGGGTTGCAGGGGGGCAGAGCCAAGGTTTCCCAAGAATTTTCATATTCTTGGGAGGTCCTCGATTTTTGTGTCCATATATGGGCATCTTTTTGGCACATGGTTTTTCACCGATGTTTTTCTATTTCCAATTAAGGAATTAGGGTTGTTGATTAATCCAGGTCATTGGATTAGGGTTTTTGATGTCGTTGGCTCCTATATGTATATTGCATTGTAAAAAATGTATGAGGTGAATGAATATAGAATATGTTGATTTTACCTGTTTGGATATCTAGGGGAAAAATCTCTGTGTAATGTGTGTATTTGGAATTGTATCTTTTTTGTTCTTTTATTGAAAATATGTTTGTAGTAAAATATTGTACAAGGTTAAAATCCACATACCCTGGAGGGGTAATCATGCAGCTAGAAATATTTCTTCATTTTCATCAGTCAGGCCTCGACATCTTCTCCCTTCCTATGCTCACCATTGAAATTTGGTGGCTTGATATTCTTGAGTTCACCTTTCAAGATGTCTCCCTCATTCCTTCTTCTCTGTCTCCTGACAAGGGACACAATTGGGATACTCCCTAGCCATGAAATAGCATGATATATCCTAGTGGATTGCTCTAGGGAATGATGTCGCATGTTCCTAATCCTTGACTTCCTATCATTCTCATGCCCATCCCTTCTGCTATGGGATTTCAATGTTGTCACTTGTATATCATTAACTTCGGTATTTGTGCCAGAGTCCTTTTTGGCTTGCTTATGCAACATGTTCAAACTTTGAAGTATCCCCTCCTAAGATTTCATAATATTTTCATTATTGACCCTATAGCTTTGCACTTGTCTATGTAGGCTTATCATAGTTTCATGCTCGTGTCTATCCCTTCTTCCATTTGTGATGCAGAAGCATCGCAAGCATTGTGAGTAGCAAGCAAGCACGAAAACAGAAGAGAACTGGAAACCACTAGCGCACATTTTTTTTTGAAATGTTTTGAAACATTAATGTAATAGTTAAGAGGAAGCACACTTAGAGATTGTAAAAAGATCTTGAGCAGTTGCTCTCATCTATAGTAGGTGAAGGCATTTATTCATAATTAATGTGAGTAGGTAGATTTAAATGCAGATTAGACATTTTAGAGCGTAGGAGGGAAAACGAAATATAGACACCCTCACCTTGTATCATTTGTAACATTAAAATTATCAATTGAGGAGAGAGCATAGAGGAGAAGAAGCAGAGAGTTGTGTAGAAGAGCCCATGTACAAAATTTATGAGATTAATATATGAAGCTTTGATTCATACTCATGGTGTTCTAATACTTTCTGTGTATACATGTTGAATGTTATGCTCATGGTTGTTTTACTCTTTCTGTTGTACATTTGTTTTTATGCTATGTATGTATGATTTCATGTTGAGTATTTGAAGTCTGGGAGAGTAAGGGAATGAGTTTCAATTGTTTCTCTATTTGAGCAAGATTTCCTGTAAGGAGTGCAGTGAAACATCTGCAAGGAGTGCATCAATGGGTTCAGAGTTCATCTCTGAAATGTCAAGAGGGATACCATTGTTCTCATCTTCCGCAAAAGTGCGAGTCAGGCACAGAAGTCGTGCAAGGTATGCGCAGGCTGGTTGAAAGTTCAAAACTTTTCAACCAAGAGAAGAGTTGAAGGACTACTGTCACAAGGGGAGTGCACAGGGTCGAAGAACCCAAATACTTAGAAGTATCTGAAAGGTTGCCGCAAGGAGTGCGCGCAGGAGATTTTTTGAAGACTCGAAATTGTGAAAGAAGCTTAGGAGAGTTAGTGCTTGTAAACTGTTCAAAGGAAGGTAGAAATTTAACCTGTTTGAAGGGAGATGGAGCAAATTTGTTTCGCAGAGGTCAAGTTCTGGTGAAAGAACGTTTGGTTGTTTCATAGAAATTCTCAAGAGAAGGATCGGGTGGTCGAAATTATCTGTGGAGAATTTGCGAAGTCTCGAGAGTCATTAGATCTTACAGAGGATCCAGGGGAGTTACGACAAGTGTTTTTCAAATAATAAGTTCAGGAGAATAGGGTCGTTGGATCCAAGCCGACGAGGGTCATTGGATTACTCGTGAACTTTCATTTCGGAGTTTGGAGGTTTAAGGGGGGGCAGAAGAATTCACGTCCAAGATAGAGGACAGCAGAGTGGACAGGTGGCGTACTTTTCAACAAGCGAAGTCAAATTCGTTGACCATTTCGGAAGTTCGTGGGTTAGAAAACCAAAAACTTAGCATCAGGATTCATGGAATCGCAAAGTCCGAAATCCAAAAAAGGTGGAAAGTTCTGTTGTGGGGCCAGTACTGGGAAACATGTCAGAATTCGACATTTCGGGGAATAGGAGGTCGGGATATTTGTTTCGGGATTCTCGAAATCGCAAAACGTGGTATAAGTGTGGAGGATAACGAGGCCTACATTTTGTCGAATCGACAATTCAAGTTTCGGAAGTCGAAGAGTCGAGACACTCAATAACAGGAGTCGTGAAGTCGTGATATCCGAAGTTCCGAAATAGTGAAAGACGTGATCACATAGTGGATCAGAGAATTTGAATTGGTGCTTAGCGTTTGTGCACGTGGGCTCAATTCATAAGGACCTGTGGTGACACCATCATAGGTGTGTTTGATTTCCCCAGAAGGAATCAAAGAGTCAGTTAGATTCAAAGGGCAGAAAAAGAACGATCCTGCGTAGATCTTAACCCGAGGGTTTGGGGGTTTGTACCAATTTGACTTTGTCTTAGCATTACCCATGATGACATGCAAACCTATGAATTCTTCCTCATGGTTGTAGGACCCTTGGGTATCTTCCATTGTTGTGGTTCTCATAAAGGAACCAAACTTCTTCTCATAACCTCTAATTATACAGAAAATGTGCATACAAACAATTTATGTTAGATGAAAATAAACACACACACAATTTGGAAAAATAATTCATAAAACTTGGTATGCCCTTTAATGCCACCAATCATCTTCTTTTGATTTGGCTACAAAATTTTCTGCTCAAACTAATTTTTTGGGTTTATATATGGATTCTCCTCCTCAATACCTTTCCATTGACTATTTATTTTCGCAATTATAAGTCTCGAGCAGAAAGTTATGGTCCTTAGAAGTTTTGACCATTTTCCCCTTTCTAACCCTGCATGCTACAGGTGTGCTCTTTCTCTCCTAGCACATTTCCAGCTACCCATAACTCAAATCTGGATCCATGGATGGCTTCCACACTCCATGAGCTTTCCATAGAGTTCTCCTAAGCCCCAAAATGACTCTTGAACTAAGAGTTATACCCTCTAGAAGAGATCTGGTACTAAATTTTACCCTTGATTGTTTTGGTTGTAACTCCCTCATACAAGCTCCATTTGGCGAACAATTTATCTTGCTGGAAATATCTCTTCGAGATCTATCATTTTATAAGAAAAAACTATGTATCCTAGGAGGACATACAATTTCGTACAAATTGATGTTCTGAAAGCGTTGTTTAGGCCCTCAAAATGCCCTGTAAGATGAAGACCTTCAAAAACCAGAATTTTTTGTGGAAAAATTCACTAAATCATTGATGTAACAGACCTTAGATCCAAACCATTGATCTCAAAATCAGTATTAATCCTAATTTTTGATCTTCTTGTCCTTTCGAAGTTGTTACTAGACCTTCACAAGCTTGTCAGAACTAATCTTCGGAGCCTTCCATCGGAAAGTTTCAATTTCTGGCTACACAAATTCCCCAAAATCATAGTCCAAACATTATCGGACTCCCTCAAATTTTAGTTTGAAACACTATCAAAATCCCTATCGGAAACCTTTTGAATCAACGAATTCGATCTACTTGGAGCCCTTCTTCATCATTAGACTGCTTCCACTCTTGACTTTCATGCTCCCTCTGACAGTCTCAGTCTGATGACATCATCCTCCAATAGATCTAACGATCCTAGGAGTTGGAAATCAACAACTCCTATAGCATTAGATCCTCAAACTTGCATGACGATTGAAGTCCATTCCTTCCAATCTCTTTGTACTTGACCTTGTGGGACCCATGACAGATCAACGATTGTCGTTTCATCGCTCCACTATGATTGACGGTCCATGTTATTCCTCGGAGAACCTTCCATCAGAGTGCATTCCCCTCCGGGACCACAATTGACTCCAACTAGCACCCTCCGATGAATGGTTGAGATATCTCCATCAAAATATCGTAGGGCTAGGATTTAGACACCTATCCCCAAGGTTTAAACTGACGGGGCCCTCACTCAGACCTTTCTATGAATTACAAGTTGCCACATGTCTTCCTTTGGGCTCGGTGGCACTTTGTGTTAGCATGATGTCACTCTTCTTCTTAGCCTCACTTAAGCAGATCCCACATCATTCTTTGGATGAGATTACTTCCTGGATATCGTCAATCTACGGTCCAGGTTTCCTCTTAGAGCCTTTCCCATCAGAGTTCCTCCACTTCAAGCATCCAAGGCTACTCTGACGATTCTCGTTCTTTCAACTCGTGTCATCGGACTCCTCCCTTTAGACTCAACCTCATGCTCAACTCCAAAGTCTTTCGAAACCCCCTCTCTGAAGGCCTTTTGGGAATGCCTTTCTTCGATCCTCTTGCGACTGCATCTCTACCATTGATTCTCCAAGTCGAATTAATCTGGGTCGTCAATTACTAGACTTCATGACCATCTTGAAACTTACAGGATTTCAATCCTCTAGGCCAAAATCAACTTTGCAACCTACAACTCGACTCCATGAATTACCTTCCTCGACCGCTTTGAAGCACTAAAACTCAAAAATATTCTCATAATTTGGGGATTTTACTTTTGTTCACCATTTTTCCCCAAATTCGTCATAGGACGAAATATGCAACCTCAATTATGCTCAATTCATGCTAGCTATTGGTCCATACAAGCTCGGTGTTTAACCTTGAGCTCTGATACCATTATGTAACGTCCCCCAACTTAACCAGGGAATATTACTTACGTAAATACACATAAAATACAATTTTTTTTCTTTCTAATCAATTCTTGTAGCTTACTAGCTATGGTTTAAACACATTTTTCAACCAGTTTCTGATACCCATATTTATATGCAACTACAACATTCTAAATAAGAATCTATGCAACTCATAAAACATCTATAAAAACATATAAAAACCATTCTCATTCACAAAGTAAATGCACAACCATGAATTCATAAATAATTCAACAAAATAAATAAACATGTATCTTTGTAAAACGTTTATGCAACCAACTACTTGGGAAGGACACTCCACCCAACCATAGACCTATTGTTCCAAATATCAACAGCAAGTCACCCCCGAGCTAGGGCTATAAATCCACAAAAGAAGGGTGTCTCTCCCAGTCCTTCACAACTCAGTATCACACAACCTACTAGATTTATCCTACAACTATCTCGAATTTCCTCCATCTCTCTTCCTCTTGACCTTCCCAACCCAAGGAATATACCTCATCACCGCTCTCAGTCCATAGGGCGTCCCATTTGTTTATCAAGGTCTCTCTGGCATAGTTATCTAGGAATATCTTAGTTGGGAACTCAAGGGAACTCACCGTTAGGAAAAACTACCAACAACCAACAACAACCACTTGTTGATAGAGTCCAACTCACCCAGGAGTTCACTCTTCGGGCTTGACAACTTGGCTCTTCAATTTCCAGCTCCAAAACACTCCTTCATGCTCCATAATTTTCCCAACCTTGTTGTTTCATCTCCCAAGCTAGTCTCCCCTATTTTCTCGTGTCGTTCATCTTAAAAAAATGTCTTAAACTATCTATTACTCCCCGTATGAATTTCCTCTCTTTCCCCAAGATAGTTGACTGCTCACTCTGCCCAATGTTGATTGTACTTCATCCCCGTGCTCTCCAATAACTATGGGATTGTGATCCAGGTGGATATCGGTGGCCACCCACCTTTTCCAACTGGCTCAAAACAGTTTTCTGGCAATTTTGGTAATATACTATTTTTAGTAGTTTTTCGGGTCCTAAACTTTCGGAGTCGTTTTGAGGCCCTAAACGATGTTTTTTGGGCATGGTCCAGTCGGAAAAATGAACATGATCTTTTCTGCCAACTATTGTAGTCCTCGGATAGATATTTCTAACGATTTATTGTGCGCCCCAAACGGAGATCATATGCCAAAGTTACACCCTCGGGAAGTTGATACACCGAACTACCCAAAATGGGGTTCACAAAACTGTTAGCTTTTCATCTTTTGGGGTTAGGGTTTTGGATTTTACTTATGTTAAAAATGCCTTTGAAGCCTCATTGTAACAATCATCTTCTTGCAAATGCAAGAATCCATCACATCTCTTCTCAGAGATAAGCTGCCACCATTCTAGCGAGTCTTTCACTCTGTATTTTTATAGTCTCTATACATTTCTTCCATTAATAGAAATCGTGTATTATTGTATCTCAGTGTTTATGGTTGCATCTCTGATACATTTCTGTTGTATTATTGGATATCCGTGATATCTCTGTGCATTTATTTATTATATCTCTGCTCTCATTTCATGCCAAAAATAATCCGGATCAGATTGGAATCTCACACCCACCCTATGATAGATATTCAATGATTTGACTCTCATACACTCAACCAGAAAATAGAAGTTTTCCCTAAATGATAATAAAATTGAGAAATGTGGGTTTGAATTAATACCCATAAACTATTCCCCTTTGGACCTCTCTATCTCTCTCTCAGTATTCCCCCTCTCTTGTGGATTAATCAGCCCCCATCTTTGTCCATATCCCAGTAGCTGGTGTTTCATTATATTTATTTACAATTCATAAAATGCATTTTGCAATTACATTACTTGGCCACAACCATATTCTTATCTACATTTTGCATTAAATAAACTGGGGATTATTGTGGGGATGTTACTTTCATTAAAGTATTGAAATGCTTCTACTGTCAACAAAGGTTCCATGGCCACCTTTTTCTTCTTTTGTTTCTTCTTGGCTTTTCTTTTAGTAGATTTACTCAACCCCTTAATAGGTGGTTGATCTTCCCCAATGACCTCTTCTATTCCATGTGACCCAGAATGATGTCAACATTGCTCTCGACTGTTACAAGGAAATTCTCTCTATGGCTTGGGGTAAACCACAACAGATGGAATGACACCCAGAAATCAACTCTAATCTCAAGTATGCTAGACAAATGGAAATGTTAACAAAGGAAGGATAGAATCCTACCTCGTCTGGATGTCCAAAGAAGACCATGATTGAGCTCATGATCCAACACTTGATACCTGCAACTTGTTCTCAACAGCCAAGATACATAAGCATATGGAAATTGTATAAAGTGTTAGCATATAAATTAGCATAAACCAATAACATGTATAACAAATATGCCCATGGAAAGTAATACAAATATTTGCAACATATAATTGGATGAGAAAAGAGTATTTCTATTACTGTAATCAGTAGAAGTACATAGGTGACAAACTTTTGTAATGACACATATCAAAACCAAGAAACTAAGTCCCTCCACCTGGACCTTCACCACTTCAATCCTCCACAAAGGCAAGCTCACAAGTAGTCGGAGTAATTGATTTTCTCCTTCTCAATATAGGAAGATCTTGGGGGTTGAACAAAAGAAGTTTAGACTTTCAAGGAAAAAGGGATGTAGACTCAATATGAAGTGAAATTTCTCCAGATTGTCTTTGCTCTCAATCTTCCCTTGTTTAAAGGCTTGTATATGGCTCAATTTATAGCCTCCAAATGGAGTCGAAGGGGCGGGTCAGAGCGTTTCTAGTATATGGAAGGTCAAGGATCATGGATCTCGTGACATGGCATGGGAACCTGACACATTTTTAACTTTTGAGCACAAAACTTGATGTATGTGGGTTGTAATGGAGAAACTTGTGTATACACGAGATTTCTAACTGTGGCTCGCATATATATTCAAAATTTTGAATTTTTGTCTCTAGAATGAGAAAAATGGGGAATTTGAGTCTGCAGAGGGAAAGGGAAGGCCATCAAAGCAATATGCATTGAGTGTGGAAAAAAATTCTATAAAAGATGCCCCCTAATGTGTGAGGTCAAAGGAACAATTGTGCTGGTCGAAATACATTATAATTCTTAGAAGTGGAGTAGTCAGGACCCAGCTAGAAGAACTAGTCACTTGTGAGAATATTACAATTCATATTGACTCTATACACATGGATGCCAATCTGGATTACACTGAGATCCATGTGGATATATAACAAATAGTTGTTCATGCTCATGAATATGCAATACAAAGTAGGCATATGCCATAGGCTGTCATAATCATGAACAAGACACAGTGGAGACCCGTCTCAAAATCAATTGAAGATATATGTATACAATGGAGTACAATCTGATCTTCCATGATTACTGAAGTCATATAGGTATTGGTCCAATGAAATACAACAACAGGGTTGCTACTATGAACTAGAGGTCTTCTACATTATCCGCCAAACGCCAAAGGTGTAAGTCTACATCATGTGAATAAAGGAGTTGAAGTCGAACACAATGAGACTCCATTTGATTACCAGTCATTGAGATATACCGTTAACAAACACGATACAACCCACCAACAATGAAAGTAGGTGTCAAGGCACCAAGTACATTCTACAAGTGTGAATAGAGGTGTTGAGATCGAACACTTGAAGAATCCATCGATCATGAGACATTAATGTATTCCCAGATGTCGATGGCGGGAGAACCTACCACTAATGACTGCAAGCCTCCAGGTACTCTTATGAATCTAGGTCTTAATTCCATAATAGATGAGTTGAATTCGATGGAAGGAGACCCAGTAAAAGTAGATCATTAAGGCATCTCTCATCATCCAACACAATGTACAAAGCAATATCTTGATTATTAGAAATAGCTTGGACAAATAATATGTTCATGAACCAATGACCATGTGTGTATCTCACGTGCACCAGATGCAAGTAGTATACGAAAGAGGCCCTTTAACTAGCAGTCAATGATGAAAACTGCATAAAAAGGCGAGGAAACCATCAATACGTTCTAATGGAATCCAAGACACTTCATGAATCCCAATGTGTGAATATATTTCTAGTTATCGAACACAAGGGAGACCCCCCAGTCAACGACCAATGGAGAGATGCCATCTGTTGGGTTCAAGGTCACCTACCAATGATGAAAGTAGGCCCAGTGTGCAAGGTAGTACAACAACTTCATGTGATTCTGAGATTCACTTGTAAGAGGATGGCCGACATGAAAAGTCAAGAGTTCTGAGGAATGGACGACACATGCTTAGACCTCCTTTGAACAAGAGCATGAGATGGATGGATGACCCAGGCAACATAGACTTAACACTGATCATTGACCAAAGTTTGTGACGCAGGAGGCATCGAAAAACTCTCCATAGGGACTAGAAGAGTAACCAGTAGGAGGAGTAGACTCTAAGTAACAATTTCATCTTCCTAAGGCCGTGCTAAACCCAAACCTTGGATGAAATGGACTCAAGAATTTGTGCTGTGTTCAAAGGAGACACGACTGTTGCCGATAGGAGATAATATTTTTTTCTCGCCAGTTTTTTTTGTTTTTTCATAGTCAAAGAAATGTTATGATACAAGAGAGGAAATTAGCGTCATGAGTAAGCAACTAATTCCAAGCACCGGAACATACCTATGCTCAATGCAAGGGAATGCATGCAGGACATAGACACTCGGGGGTATATTTCCTCTTCGGGTAAAGAGTGTTAAGCTGCAAAGGATATATGGGAGGCATTGTTTGGTTAATGTTGAGGATTGTTGGGGAAAGAGTATTATAATGAGAAAACAAGAGCCGGCATTAGGCTCAACAATGTGAGCAGGACAAAGGGATGCAATTACAACCTGACACCAGAAACTTAGTAGCATCCTTTTTTCGTAGATTTAGTCCCTTGGGCCTGAAAAAGTATAAAACAACACCTAGGAGAACTCTTGTAGCCAATGGTGACTATAGTATCCATTTTTCTTAAGTAGTCTATTTGGTCTTGAAAAGGGTTAAACTTATACCATAATAGACGTCATTTGAAAGCCATTTAACGAGTGTGAAAGAGACAAGTTCACTCGACAATATTTTCAATTTTTTAAAGAGTCACAAAAGAGCTTAAACAAGACTCGGTGGGAGTCCAAGAGGCAGGGGTCAGATTGAGATTGAGTAAGATTAATGAGGTTTGAGCGCAAAGTCATATCGAGACTAGAAGGGACTCCCGAACATATGGAGTAACTTCTACATGGGCACCAAATGACAAAAGTGTTCTAACTAGGGTACCCATGTTTGGTAAGTCTCTACCATTTAATAATGACACTTCTATTGACAAGGACAAGGTTTCGTGTCGCTAAAAAATGGGTTCATATCTAGGGAATATGAATCATGGTCATAAGATGATGCAAAAATGCAAAGCATGGTGAAAGCCTACCCTATATTCTAGTGATGGTATATACTTGCCAGAGGCACGAATGGGCTAAAAAATGTTGGAAATCCACGAAACCCCAGACAAAACCACTTCAAAACAAATATTATAATGCTCAATTTGTCCATATGGTCTAAAAACTAGGGTAAAAACTATAGAAAGTGGATGAAAATTTTCTACAAATAGTAAAAAATAAGAAATTTACCATATCATTTGAGTTTTTCACCCACATAGTGCTTTTGAGGCCTGTTTACCCACTATCTTCCATCGACTATTCCAGGAGCTACAATCAACGGAATTGGAAACCGTATGGACCAAGTAAGTGCTCATCTTATCCTCGTCCTTTTCAATGGTTTAATTTTTAGATTTAGTGCTCAATTTTTTAGTATTAGAGGCCGTAAATTTAAAACTAAGGTGTATGTGGAATATATTTCATCAGGTTGCATACACGACCTCATGTACGTGATTGTTATAAGTGTAGACCGTGTACAACTCCGTGAACAAGTTTTTTGATAAAAATTGACTCAAAATTTGATGTTTCCTTTTCATGATGGTGATTGAACGGAGAGAAAGGGAGCATGAGGAGGTTGATGTTGCAGTATAAAGAGATATGAGGGCACAAAAATCTTTGCAAATATGTGGGCTCTATAAATTTTGGGCCATAGAAGGAATGAGGTGCCAAGTGAGGTTGCTCCAAACATTGATAAACTACTGGGATCTGGAGACTGAGGCATTCAATCTCGATGGGAAACCATTGAGAATTGAATTGGATGATATCTACTTTATCGCATGGTTGTCTTGTCGATGTGAGATGGTGAATCTCAAGGCCTAAGGGGCTGGAGGTGGGAGGGATATGGAGGATTACATCTCCACCTATTGCATTGCAAACACAGAGAAAGTGGGGACCCAACTCCCTATTAGGGCGATTGAGAACCTGAGACTGAAGATCATTGTCTTAGTACTCACATAGATAGAAAGATCGACCTCATTGCATTAGGCGTCAAGGTCGCTTATGTTCTATGTTGTGGTGTGTTTGAGACCCACGGTTTATGATTGCTGCACCTCACTACTGGCCAACATGAAGAATCAACTGATTGATTGCAAACTCGATAGGATGAGGAAATTTGGGTTTGCATCCATTTTGTATAGTTTTTTCTTTGAGAGGGTTCCGGCTCTTATCCCTAGAGTGTAAGTTCTTCCACATGATCTACACGATCCAGCTATGTCACGATGGACTGAGGTGATGAGGTGGTTGGGATGTGGTAGGGTAGTAACCCCCTACAACGATGAGTTCTTCCATTGGTGGCGACAACAGATCATCGCCATCAATGACTATCCCTATGACGAGATTGACTACTAAGGGGATCGTGACATGTCATTACCACCAGGATCCGCCTTTGGAGAGATCCATAAGAATTCAATTTTTGTATATTTATTTTTTTGTGTTTTTAGATTTAATAAATGCAAACAAAAAACACAAATATTTTTGTATGGTATCATATATTAACAATTATTTATTTTACGCAGACATAGGTCCACAATGCCCAGACGGATACCCACAACATCAATGCAGGGGCTGAGGAGATGAGATGGTTGGCAGGGATGTAGAGAGGATCCTCTAGAATGTGCAGGGCAAATTATCTTGTCTAATGCACAAGATTCCTATGGTCCAGGTGGAGGATTTGTCATAGGCTTTGCAACGACAGGTGGTGGGTGTACCCCGCGCATGGGTGAGACTCTTTCGGCGTCTTGGGAATGCCATAGTGTGTTATCATGACACACATCTAGGACCTCGGGATTATCGGCCATGATTATGTGATGTATTGGTTGTATATGTATTTTAAGGCCACAAGCCCAATTTTGTACTATGACACCATATTTTTTGGACTTAAAGGATGAAATATAAAAGTATTTTGGTCTTCATCTTTACTTGCATATCTTACAATGGATGAATGTATGAATGTGTGTTTTCTTTACTTAGTTATGTGACAAATTCCAATCTAAAATGTAATTAGCATATGCATCGGATACTTGATTAGAACTTCTAGGTATATGATTGTAAGTAATAAAATCAAAATATCGTTCCAAAAGTTCTACCCAAAGGAAACATCGGAGTAATGTAGGATCTCTTATTCGATACGTGTCATTCGACTGACATACCACTAACTGGGAATCCAAATGAACTTCTAAAGATCAAACAACATGTGAAATGGTGTCTCGTAATAGCTCTATAAGGAGGTTGTACTCAGCCACATTATTCGTCGATGGCCCCAGACAAATGCCTCCTGAAGACACCAGTTGCTCCTCGGGTGAGTAACTAACCCAAGCGATGAAAGCCATGTTCCAAGTATGATGACTGGCACTGTCTGCGAATCCTAAGAACACCGAAGATTCCACTGACATTTGCTAACCAAGGGAAAACTTAATAAGCAAGTCGACGACACAAAAGAATAAAGAGAGAAATATATACACTAACATACATTAGTATACAAAGGTCACGCTCGAGCTCGAAGGCTCAAGCGTAATACCTTTTAAGGTAGATCCCATTTATGGGCTCATACAACACATTCCCTTCATTATATTCTAACTCATAGGATTTTTTTTCAAGGACACGTCTCACAATGTAAGGATTGTGCCACATGGGATTGAATTTTCTTACCCCCAACGGTTCTTTAGCTTGGTCATAGGGAAGAACCAAGTCACCCTCAGCGTATTGTCGAGGACGGAAAGACTTATCGTACTAGGTCTTAACACATCGTTTATTTGCCTCGATGGCTACAATGTCATCTCGACGCTGCTCATCGAGTTTCTCTAAGTGTACGAGGCGTTCTTCAAAATCAGATGTGTTAGGTAGGAGCTCAACTGCCAACTTAAGAGAAGGGATTTCACATTCAATAGGAAGGATTGAATCAACTTTGTGGACTAACTGAAACAGTGAGAAACCGATGGAAGTATTTACTGTGGTTCAGTATGCCCATAGTGCATGATAAATCATCACGTGCCAGTTAGATTTACTTTGACTGATTTTTTTTTTCAAGATGGTTTTTAGATATTTATTCACGGCCTATACTTGTCCATTTTTCTGGGGATAGTAGGGTGACGAATGGTCGTGTTTAAACCCCAGTCTGGATGTTAACTATCATCATCTAATTTTGAAAGTGACTGCCATGATCAGTGACAATCTCCTTCGGGATTCCGAACCATGATATAATTTGATTGAATACAAAAAATTTTGCAGTCTCACCATCGAATTTAATAGTAGGCATGGCCTCAACCCACTTAGTAAAATAATCCATGGCCACGATAATATGATGTTGCCCCCCAACCAAGGCTGGGTTGCAGTCCATGAAATCCACCCCCCACTTGGTGAAGGGATCGAAGGTAATGACTGGGTGAAGAGGGGCAGGGTGAGAGCACATCTTATGAGCGAACACCTGGTAAGGGCGACACTTCTTGACTACTTCTACGCAATCTTTAAAAATTGACAGCAAAAAATAACCAGCTCGCAATATCTTTTGGGTTGTTACAAGATCGGGTAAGTGACCACCACATGCCCATTGTGACAGTGATTGAGAACGTCTTCAGCCTCCTCGTGAGTCAAACAACAATGCAAAATAACATCCACCCCTTGACGATACAACATATCACTGATAATGAGGTAGTTTTTGGCTTGATGGCGTATGAGTCGTCGGTCGTCTCTCGAAAGATGTTGGGGAAGCTTCAGAGTTTGAAGGTATATTAGAATATCTCCATACTAGGAGTCCGAAGATCAGATAAGGAAGATGTTTTCATCAACAATTGAATCATTGTGAAAAATATCCTCATCCTACCTAGGGAAGTCTGACATCAGTTTCGCAAAAAGTAGCAATTTCTTGGATTTTGTAGAGGCAAAATCAAGATCAAATTCCAGTAGAATTACAATCCATTTATTGTATTTCCCCCCTATGATACACTTTGTAAGGAGGTATTAAAATGGATTGATATCAACAACCATGGTAGTCTTGCAGAGTAAGATATAATGATGTAATCTCTGAACCGCGTGCATGACTACTAAGGCTAGCTTCTCTATGTGAGAGTACTTAAGTTAAGGACCAAATAGATTTTGACTAAGGTAATAGATAACGTGCGCATGGAGCTTGTCATCTTCCTGAACCAGATCTGTACCAATCGTCCCCTTGGACTCGATAATATAAAGAAGGAAATCTCGATTGTAGTCTGGGGCCTTCAACAGAGGTGTCAATACCAGGGATTTCTTAAGAGCATCAAAGGAGTCCTGGTCTCACTCATCCCATATGAACATATTATATTTTTTCAAGAGATGCGTGAAACCCTTAGTTATATTGGCATAGTTAGCTACGAAACGACGCAGGAAGTTATCCTTCCCCTGTAAACCTTGAAGCTGTCGAATATTGTGCGAGGGAGGAAATTGAAGTATTGTCTCAATCTTCATGGGGTCCACCATGACCCCATGCCCATAAATTATGAATCCTAAAAGGCGTCCAGACCTAACACAAAATATGCATTTGTGAGGATTCAACTGAATGCAATAGTAGCGACATCTTTCAAATACTAGTCCAAGGTGAGTCAAATGATCAACCCTCTTGCGAGAGTGAGCATCAAGATCATCTAGATAGGCTTCAACTATATGCTTAAGGTCATGAAACAGGAAGGTCATGGCACGTTGAAAAGTTGCTCCGACATTTTTAAGGCCGAAAGCCATCTTCCGGTATGCAAATGTACTCCAAGGACAAATGAACGTCGTCTTATGTAGATCCCTGGGTTTAATTTGAATTTGATTATAACCTGAAAACCTGTCCATAAAAGAAAAGACCTTACTTCCCGCACACTCATCAATAATTTGATCAATAAATGGAGTGGGGAAGTTATCTTTAGGATAGGCTTTATTCAGGTCCCTAAAATCCATACAAACACGGACGGTTCCTTTCTTCTTATCTACGGGAACGAGATTGGATACCCATTCGGTCAAGGGAAACGGGTAACTGAAGCCAACGTTAAGCAACTTATCCAACTTTGTCTTAATAGTGGGGGCTTTCCTAGGATTTACAACCCTAAGTCTATGTCAAACGGGTTTAGCATTCAGATAATTTTTAATTTCATGTTCAACAATACTAGGGTCAATCCCTAGCATCTCTTCATACGACCAAGCAAATACATCTCAAAATTCCTTAAAGAGACCGGTGTAAATCTAAATTTCTTCAGGCGAACAATTTGCACCGATATATACATTTTCGATCTTACCATGGATTCGAGAGATGTTGATTGTGACGATAGGGGAAATGTTTGCCATGTTTCCTTCGACATATATACCATGCATATCCAATGAAACCATGATGTGACCAACCATCTCACTCAGGGTGGACCTAAACTCGTCTTGTTAAATCCTCTCAGGCTCTGGGAGAAAATAAGATATATAATGAAGGTCATCCCAAGGCCTATCAGGACCAGACATGGTCTCTAATGTGTCTTCATCCGAGGGTAAAGTATCGTCGAGGAAGTCATGCGAACTAGATGAGTGTGCATCCTAAGCTGGGATCCACCTCCTTCATCCACAAGGAGGAAGGATCTGAGTCTGTAGTAGCTTGTAATATCCCTAGGCTAAACCCAATTGTAAATGTAAATACAAATGTACGTAAGTTGGTGAGTTGTTGGATATCATTTTGTATGCACCTTTCATGGCATAGTGCGTGCATGTACTGCGCAGTAAAATGATGAAGTGTGCACATTCCTAGATACCGTGCACAACAACTTAAGTGCACACGATTTTGAGGCCAGGGAGACTTTGTGTATATGATGTGTTCTATAGGATGGTGAGCCAGTTATTATAAGCCAGGATGCTTATGTTTTGAATTATGCCAGAGAGCCTAGATGCTAAAGGCCAGTGCACCTATTTTTGTATATATCTTATCATTAATATAAAATACATCCCTGTGCACAGAACGACCACGATAAAAGAGTATGGGGGACTAAACTCCACCAGTTAGGGAAAGGGGGGGCTACAAGTTAAGGAAAAGGGGCTAAGCTAGGGAGCTTAAGCCAAAAAGGAATATTATATTAATATTTCTTAAAGTATAAAGTATGGATAATTATTTTATCCTGAGTTCTAAGGATGGGGACAAGTGGGCCAAAGTAACTCCCAACATGACAAGTGTCAAGTTGGGGACATGCATACTTATAGTTTGGACTTAGTTCATTTTGGGGGTCATTCATCATTCCTTCCATCATTCAACGATTATTCCATGATCATTCACTCACTCAATGAGCTATCCTTCGTACCTTCCTATCAATATACCTGAACTTATATACATAACCATACCGGTTGGTGTGGCTGGTTAACTTGGGAGATGGACTAAAGAAGCGGGTTGTCAGGCCTGTGAGAAACTTATCTCTGGTGAGAGAATTGTTGAAAATTGATTTCCTGAAGGTGCTAAACTACAGCTACAGGGCTCTGAGACTTCTTGTTCAGACCGTAGAATGTTAGTTTGAGTTGGCACCTATGATGGAGTCTTTCCAGTTGTCTTGATCCATTAGCTTGGTTAGGAATCCCTTTACCTGGGTGGAGTTTTGTCCCGGCTCGGGGGTGACCCACTACTGAGAGTAATGAGTAGTGTGTTCTAAGGCTGGGAGGTTCGTGGAAGGTCTACACGCAGTTGGTCATATTATTACCAAGATAAGTGTCAACTGTGTGATAAATTTACATGTTGCATTGTTATTTACGTGTTTATTTTTATGGGTTTATTCTATGTGTGGTTATAATTGTCTTTATATTTATGGGTATTGCCTGTATATGCTGCATGTATATGTTTACCGTTATTTCAGTATGAATCTGTGCATTTATGTAATGTATTTGTTTGTTTACGTTTTATATATAAAGTTCTACAAGAGTGTTGTCTGTGTATGTTTTAATTGTATGCAGTTCGAAAAATTTATGTAGCATAGTTCAGTTGGATGTTGGGTATGTTACGATATGTTCCGTAGAGAGAAAGAAAGCATTCTCTCATGTATCGTGGCCCGAACTAGGTGGAAGGGGACGTTACAATATGGTATCAGAGCTTCAGTTTTCAACACTGTGCCTGGATGGGCCGAGCAAGTTGAGTTGAAGCAAAATTTCACAGAGTATTTGTTTCGAAGTGGCCAAATTTCGAGTTACAGAGCGTTCATGGTAAAAAGTAACAACAATTGTGCAGAATTGGGAAAAGCCCCAATTTTTGTTGTTAAATTCATGGGAAAATGGAGAAATTCGGCCATGCGATGAGATATTTTTGGTTTAATATATGTTCTAGTAAATTTAGACCTGGAATTGGTCGAATTCGAACTTACAGTGAAGCCATGACAGATGGAGCGAGATAAGTAATTAGAATTCTCAATTTGTGAATTGAGTTTGGGAAAAATTTGTTCCAGAATGTCAACCCACAACGATTTTTTGTTGCATAGCTTGAACTAGTGTTATCATTGTGAAATTGAACAAATTTCATAGTTGTAGAATGTCTATGGTAGAAATTGGAAAAAAGTTAAGCATAAGCCCCAATTTCTGCAGCGGAATTCACGAGGAATCGATGTGCATACAAATGAATGTGCACAGGTGGGCGCACTAAAAATGCAAGATCCGCAGTGAAGAGCTTGTGGTATGTAAAAATTGGTGTTGCGCAGAAAAATATTGGCATGTTGGTACGTGCACTAAAAACAAATTGGCGTTGCACGGAAAAATGTTGGTGTGCGATTCCACGCGCTAAATTTTGGCACCGCATGGAAAAATGTTGGCGTTCGAATGCACACGCTAAATTTTGGCTGCCACGCGGAAAAATGTTGGTGTGTTGTTGCGCGCGCTAAATTTTGGTGCTGCGTGGAAAAATGTTGGTGTGTGGTTGTGCACACTAAATTTTGGCACCGCGTGGAAAAATGTTGGTGTGTGGGTGCGTGCGCTAAATTTAGCATTGCACAGTGTGCATACACATAATAAGGTGTGTGCGGTGTGCACACACATAATAAGGTGTGTGTGATGTGCACACACATAATAATGGTGTTTATGGTGTGCGCAGTATTAGCAAAGTGCAGAGGAGTTTGGTTGGTGCGCGTGCAATGTGGGGATATGTTGTCGCGCGACAGTGTAGTTAATGGTGCGCGGTGGGGGCGTACTAAGCTTTGGCATGGTGCAATGCGTAGAGAGAAATGCACGCGGAATATCAGCACGTGATACAAAAATTACGTGCAACAGGTAATAGTGCAAGAACCAAAATTTTGCGCGGTGGATATTGGCGCTCGACACAAGAGTAGTGCATGCCAGTTATTGGCACGACAGAGAAGTAATGCTCAGTGGTTATAAGTGCGCGGAGCACGATTTACATTGTGATGTTGATGCACGTGCTAAATATGGGTGTACAGGTTGAAATTTTTGTGCGCGAAGTAGTTTGGAGGGTGAACAACAGCGGAAAACCAACGAATTTCCGCAACATTTTATACAGTTTGAACGTCATCTTTTTGCAACGCGTTTTTGAGGCCCTTAACAATGTTTTTAGGTACTCAAAAACCATGAGAACAGAGTGTCCCAAGGTACAATGTGTCTCTACAGCTCAAATGAAAGATATTGGAGAGAGAATTCTAATGGTGTAAATTGTTCGTCAAACGGAGCTTTTATGAGAAAGTTACAACACAAACAGTGGAGGGTAAATTTTAAGACCCAACTAGCTTCAAAGAGCCATAACTTTCTGCTCCAGAATCAGATTCAGGCGTAGGAGCAGTCAATGGAAAGATATTGAACCATAGAAGATATTACCATAGTTGAATTAAATTTCTGGGCATGTTAAAGATGTTTAATATGACAAAGAAGATACTTGTAGCATTCCAGACCAAAAAACACGAATTGGCCTAGAACTTCAGCGGGTTGTAACTAGCAGCCCAAAACCCAGGAAAAGATGAAACTTGGACAGAGWGTCCATAAYATGTATATGAAGAAAACCAATTGAGATCCTATGAAAAATCCAATGGAGTAGGTGCGAAAAATGCATAATTATAGCGCAAARTTGCRCCAAGTTGAAGTGTGAACGGAAAAATTAATGGGCAATTTTCAAATAACCATAACTTTCTGTTCAAGACTCGGAATTGAGCATGGGAGAAGGCGTTAGAAAGGTCTTGGAMAGTAGAATATAATTATTCACCCAAAAAATTGATCTGGGCATCCAAATTTTCAGGAAATCAGAAGAAAAGGTTCTGATATATTATTGAACCAGAATGTTTCATATTTTCATGAAATTGTTGAGKCAGTTAACCTGACAAAGTTTTGTTGGSTGCACATTTTGCAGAGTTAACAACAACTAGATTAGATCAGGATCAAAATAGAGTCTAGAGGAATGGAAGAGTCATAGGGGACATACAKCTAGGAAGATGAGATCATAGGGATGGATGTCCATTTGGGCATTGAAGGAACAAACTCCAATTGACATGGAGAAGGAAGGGATGAAAACATGAATATGGTAGAGACCATCAAAAATTTGCAGAAGGATGTCCAAAGACATAAAGATGATAATGAAAGGATTATGAGAGCCAAGGAGCAACAGGATGACTTCAATGTGAATTTAATGCAGAGCTTGAACATAATAGAAAAGAAATTGGATAAGGAGAGTGGCTCAAGAAAATATAGAAGTCATGGGTCTCCTGATGAGAAAAGAAGAAAAATAAGTGTTAGCAGACATCACCATCACTCCCTGAGGCATTCCAATAAGAGAGCACACAGTAGATCAAGTCCATCCCCTATCAGGAAGCAAAAGAGGTCTGGGGTGGATGAGCTACAAGGAGAAATGAACAAAATCAAACCTCCTACATTTGATGGTGAGCACAAGAAGGATGAAGATGCAAAGACATGGTTGTTGGGCATGAGAAAGTATTTTCAATTACATAATTATTCTTCTCATTCAGAAGGTATAATTTCCATCTATCAACTCAAGGGAAAGGCATCCATGTGGTGGGATCAGCTTGTGCAGGTGCAACACATTAAAGAGAAAAGTGTTACTTGGAGGGAATTTAAGAAGTATTTTGAGAAGAAATACATGACTAAGAGATACTATGACAAGAAAATGAAAGAGTTCTTTGAACTCAATCTTGGGAGTATGACCATTGATGAATATGAGAGAAGGTTTTTAGAACTGCTGAAGTATGTTTCTTTCATGAAGGATGAGACAGTTAAGATTCAAAGGTATTTGAGTGGATTGGCATCATTCATCATTGACAAAATACGGTATGATGATCCCAAGACATTGGAGGAGACCATAAGGCGAGCTAAATGCCTATATGATCAGCAAAAAGAAAGGGCCAACTTTCCAAAAATCTTGGGAAGACAAAAAGAAATTCAAGATGGATCAAAGGAAGAAGGGATCTAAGCCACCATTATTTAGAAATAATCCTCAGGGAAAAACAACTTCTAGAGAACCAAGAACGATGGAGACAAGGGGTCAAAGGCCAAGGCAACCACCTATTCAATGTTGGGGTTGTAAAGGAGATCATATGTTCATAGATTGTCCTCACAGAGGTGAAAAAGTGAGGACTATTCACAATGTACAGCAAGTTGAAACAATGGAGAACATGGGAAGAAATGTGCCAAGGATCTATGCAGCCCTGGATAACAAGCAAGCAGACTATCAGTCACATATGATTGAAGTGGAAGGTATGATCAACAACCAAACCATTGATATTTTAATTGATTCAGGAGCTAGTCACGGTTATATAGATCCTAAGATGGTGGAAAGTTTTCATTTTCCAAGAAACAAGCATGGAATATCTTGGTTGGTACAGTTGGCTATTGGAGCCAAAAGAAAATTTAATGAGATGGTTAAGTCATGTCTTATGGACATGAATGGACTGAACACCAAGGCATATTTGAACATCTTTCCTTTAGGTTCCTATGACTGTCTAATTGGGATGGATTGGTTGGACCAACATCATGCTATCCTAGACTATCATAACAAGACATTTACTTGATTGGATGAGGAAGGGAACCTAAGGAAAGTGTAGGGAATTCCCAGGGTAGTAACCATCAGAGAAATTTCAGCATTGCAGCTGAAGAAATGTTGCGTAAAAGGGTGTCAAACATTTGCAGCACATATGAAAGAGACACCTAAAGATAAGATGCCAAATTTGGAAGATCATGCAGTCCTGGAAGATTTTGAATATGTGTTCAAGGAGGTACCAGGACTACCCCCAAAGAGAGATATTGATTTCTTTATAAATTTAATGCCTGGAGCAGCTCCAGTGTCAAAGACTCCTTATAGAATGAGTACACCAGAGTTGAAGGACTTGCAAATGCAGCTTGAAGAACTTTTGAAGAAGGGGTATATACGCCCAAGTGTGTCACCTTGGGGTGCCCCAGTCTTGTTCATGAAGAAGAAAGATGGGACATTAAGATTGTGCATTGATTTCAGATGGTTGAATAAAGTAACTGTAAAGAACAAGTATCCTCTGCCAAGGATTGATGATCTCTTTGATCAATTGAAGGATGAAAAGATATTTTCAAAGATAGATCTCAGGTCAGGATACCATCAGGTAAGGATTAAGGAAGAATATATCAGCAAGACCACCTTCAGGACAAGGTATGGTCATTATGAGTTCACAATGGTGCCATTTGGGTTGTCAAATGCACCAGTTGTTTTCATGTGCTTAATGAATGGTGTTTTTTCAGAATATTTAGACAAGTTTGTCAGTATATTTTGGATGGCATCCTTGTATATTCCAAGTCAGAAGAAGAGCATGAGCATCATTTGAGGATGGTGTTGCAAGTATTAAGGGAGCATCAATTATATGCCAAATTGAGCAAGTGCTCATTTTATCAGAAGCAAATGCATTATTTGGGACATATCATTTCAAAGAATGGGATAGCAGTGGATCCTGAGAAGATAGAAGCCATTAGAGAATGGTCAGTGCCAAAGAATGTGACAGAGGTCAGATCATTCATGGGCCTTGTAGGCTACTATAGGAGATTTATTGAAGGATTCTCAAGGATTACACACTCAATCACTTCCTTACAAAAGAAGGGTGTGAAGTTTCAGTGGACAGGTGAAAAGAGTTTTCAACACTTGAAACAATTATTAACAAGTTCTCCAATACTAAGGATTGCAGACCCAAATGAAGACTCCATTGTATGCACAGATGCATGTAAAGAAGGACTTGGTGGAGTCCTTAGTCAAAATGGGTTTGTTATATGTTATGAATCAAGGAAGTTGAAGGAGCATGAAAGACACTATGCCACTCATGATTTGGAGTTGGTAGCCATAGTGCATACCTTGAGGAAATGGAGACACTACCTCATGGGGAAACGTTTTGAGCTGAGAATAGACCATAATGGTCTGAAATATTTATTTGATCAACCATCTCTAAATGTTAGGCAAAACAGATGGTTAGAATTTCTAAGTGAATATGACTTTGATATAAAGCATATCAAGGGGAAAGAGAACAAAGTGGTTGATGCACTCAGCATAAGAATTCATGAATTGCATGCTACAACCATTATCATGTACCAATCAGATTTGAAAGACAAATTTATAGAGGCTGCCAAATTAGATTTGCAATACAAGGAATTAGTGGAAAAATTACAGCAAGGTAATTTGCAGCAGAAAATTGAAGAATACAAGTTAGATAATGATGAAATTCTCATATACAGGGGAAGAATTTATGTACCAAATTCTCATGAATTGAAAAATATGATATTGAGAGAAATGCATAATGTACCTTATGTTGGGCACCGAAGTTATCAGAAAACTATTAAAGCTGTCAAGAGCCAATATTATTGGCCATTCATGAAGAAAGAAGTTGTTGATTTTATTTCCAAATGTTTGGAATGTCAAAAGGTAAAGGCTGAGCATAGACACCTAGCTGGTTTGCTATAACCATTACCCATTCCTGAGTGGAAATGGGAGGTTGTAACCATGGATTTCATCACCAAACTGCCCAGAACAAACAAACAACATGATTCTATCATGGTAGTGGTGGATAAGCTTACTAAAGCTACCCATTTTACCCCAATTAAGCTCACTCACAAGACAACCAACATTGTTGATGTTTATATGAGAGAAATAGCTCGATTACATGGCATACCCAAGACAATTGTTTCTGACAAAGATCCAAAATTTACCTTAAAATTTTGGAAGGGATTATTTAATGGATTTGGAACAAATTTGAATTTTAGCACATCTTATCATCTAGAATTAGATGGACAAACAGAGAGGGTGAATCAAGTGATTGAGGATATGTTGAGGATGTATGTGATGGATAAACCATCAAAATGGGAAGACTACCTACACTTGGTAGAGTATTCTTATAACAATGGGTACCAACCATCTCTAAAGATAAGCCCATTTGAGGCACTTTATGGCAGAAAGTGAAATACACCGGTAAGTTGGAATAACCCAGTAGATAGGGCAGTGGTTGGGCAAAATTTACTCAGGGAAATGGAGGAGCAAATGTTGAAAATAAAACAAAATTTAAAGGTTGCCCAAGACAAGCAGAAAAGTTATGCTGATAAGGGCAGAACTCATAGGGAATTTGAAGTTGCAGACCATGCATTCCTAAAAGTGAAATCCAACAGAAGTTCCCTGAAGTTGGGAAATTGTTCAAAGTTGGCAGCTCTCTATTGTGGGTCATTTGAAATCCTAGAAAGGATTGGTCTAGTAGCTTATATGATTTCATTTCCTGCATCTATGTCTGTTCATAATGTATTTCATGTATCGTTTCTCAAGAAATATATACCTAATGCTAATCATGTTATTGATTGGAATGTGATTCAGGTGGAACAAGAAGGATCTTTTCAAGTGCATCTGGTACACATTCTAGACCAGAAAATCAAACAGCTCCAGAATCGAGCCATAGGGCTTGTAAAGGTCCAATAGACCTGGTACGGTCCTGAGGATGCTACTTGGGAGCATGAGGATGCAATGCGGGTAGAATACCCACATCTTTTTGAGGATTTTTGAAATTTTTGTTGTATATGTGTACATGATGCATTGAGGACAGTGCATAAATCAGGGGAGGGGATTGTAATATGCCTAGGCCGAACCCAATTGTAAATGTAAATGAAAATGTACTTAAGTTGGTGAGTTGTTGGATATCATTTTGTATGCACCTTTCATGGCATAGTGCGTGCATGTACTACACAATAAAATGATGAAGTGTGCACATTCCTGGATACCGCGCGCAACAACTTAAGTGCACGAGATTTTGAGGCCAGGGATCCTTTGTGTATATGATGTGTTCTATAGGCTGGTGAGCCAGTTATTATAAGTTGGGGTGCTTGTGTTTTGAATTAGGTCAAAGAGCCTAGATGCTAAAGGTCAGTGCGCCTATTTTTGTATATATCTTATCATTAATATAAAATACATCCCTGCGCGCAGACCGACCATGATAAAAGAGTATGGGGGACTAAACTCCACTAGTTAGGGAAAAGGGGGGTAAAATCTAAGGAAAAGGGAATAAGCTAGGGACATGGATGATTCTAGAGGCTGAACTTTGCTCATGGGCTAATTTTCCATGGGTTTTCCAAAAACGAGATTCGTTATTTTAAAAATGATTCGCCCAAATTCTATAGGATAAATTATTTTACATTAAAAATAGCCAAAATTTTATAAAAACTATATAAAATACTTAGAAATTTGAATATTTTTACAACAAATCGCCAATCATTTATAGTTAGGATATGAAGGATTAGTAAGATTCACCAAGGTTTCTAAATTTTAAAATAAATTTCCATCCTTAAAATCATCCTTGGCTAGGGAGCTTAAGCCAAAAAGGAATATTATATTAATATTTCTTAAAGTATAAAGTATGGATAATTATTTTATCCTAAGTTCTAAGGATGGGGACAAGTGGGCCAAAGTAGTTCCCAACATGACAAGTGTCAAGTTGGGGACATTCATACTTATAGTTTGGACTTAGTTCATTTTGGGGGTCATTCATCATTCCTTCCATCATTCAAAGGTTATTCCATGATCATTCACTCACTCAGTGAGCTATCCTCCGTACCTTCCTATCACTATACCTGAACTTGTATACATAACCATACCAGTTGGTGTGGTTGGTTACTTTGGGAGTTGGACTAAAGAAGCGGGTTGTCAAGCTCATGAGCAATTTATCTCTAGGTAAAAGAATTGTTGGGAATTGATTTCCTGAAGGTGCTAAACTACAGCTACAGGGCTCCGAGGCTTCATGTTCGGCCTGTTGTTGAAGCCCGGAAAGGAAGTCGAGCAGTCGAAGGACTGTTGAGTAGAGAAGGGGCACACTTCTTGGGATGTAATAGGCATGTCGGGAATGAGGGACTGTAGGCTGTTAGTTTGAGTTGGCACCTATGACAAAATCTTTTCGGTTGTCTATGATCCATTAGCCTGGTTAGGAATCCCTTTACCCGTGTAGAGTTTAGTCCCAGCTTGTGGGTGATCCACTGCAAAGAGTGATGAGCAATGTGGTTTAAGGCTGGGAGGTTCGTGGAAAGTATGCACGCAATTGGTGATATTCTTACCAAAATAAGTGTCATTTTTGTGATAAATTTACATGATGCATTGTTATTAACGTGTTTATTTGTATGGGTTTGTTCTATGTGTGGTTATAACTGTCTTTATATTTATGGGTATTGCCTATATATGTTGCATGTATATGTTTATTGTTATTTCAGTATGAATCTGTGCATTTATGTAATGTATTTGTTTGTTTACAGTTTATATATAAAGTTCTGCAAGAGTGTTGTGTGTGTATGTTTTAATTGCATGGAGTTCAAAAAAATTATGTGGCATAGTTCAGTTGGATGATGGGTATGTTACAGTATGTTCTGCAAAGAGAAATAAAGTGTTCTCTTGTGTATCGTGGCCCGACCTGGGTGGTTGGGGATGTTACACTTCTTGTATACCCTGATATGAAATATCTACTGCGGATAGCGGCATTTCCATCCTGATGTGTGAATGGCCTTCATATGACGTAGTCGGAGAAGGTAGGGTCCATGGGTCATTAAGATATTGAGTACAGAAAGGAACGAACCTCAACGACAATGAAGACTCATTGGAGATGGCTTTAATGTATGAGATTGGTGTCGAGAAATTAAAAGTTCCCATCAAGGGGGAATACATTCTGACACCAATGTTATTAGTTGCCTGCTGAGAATTATCAATAACGGGGATTGAAGGTCCCACCAATGTAGAAGAACTAAGATGTGCAAAGGACAATTGGTCGATCGTCGCAACCTTCCCTTCACGAGGAAGGCATACAATGAAGAATATTGATGACACAATGGTTGTCATAGGTCACATATAAAATATTGTAGTCGATAGGTGCATCAACCACCTTGACCTCGACCTCCACATTAATGCTTCCTAACTAGACTGGGAAAGTGGGAAGGATACCATGGGTTCTGAAAGAATGTCCATCGAACGCAATTAATATGGTCATGGATTGGGAAAGTGTCGGAGAGCCAATGGATTTCCAACAAGATAGAGACATTATGGATGTCGAAGCGCCTTCATCAATGACAGTACGTTTGATGGTGATATTCATACCCTCCACATGGATTTTAAAGGTCACATGGTAAGCCAAGAAAGGCTTGACATCCGCAACATCAAACTTGATAACCTTTGAGCCACTCGGGTCTGGAGCTCCCAATGCGGATAACAAGGAATTCCTCTGTGTTGGAAACATCTAGAGTACCTCCAAAGCCGACATCGCACATAACATTTGGCCCAACAATCAAGTAATTTTGGGCAGCTCTGGCATTAGGATTGTGAGCAGAGAGCTTAAGGACTCCCTTTAAAATGTGAGGCAGAGGTTCAAGATTATCAATTTGCAAAGGTGTTTCCAGAGGAGGAGGCTCTGGACCTACAAAAGGTTGCGAAGAACCATAATCGCGAGTCCTAATGGCTAAACTAACCTCAGATTGAACCATATTGATGCATTGATGGCCACCATCACGCGTTGAGGGATTTTGAACTCCACTCAACGTATTTCTGGTGTTGGAGGCTCCCGAGGTCATATTTTGATTATGTGGAAACAAATTAGTCAACATAGCAGGTTGTTGTGCTATGAGCCTCGAGGATTCCTCAATTTTGGGGCACAAGTGGGTAAGGTGATCATCTTTACAAAGTTTACAAGGAAACTTCACCTTCCTCTTTTCTTTCTTCTCCTCACCAACGTTATTATTAGATTTATCATTATCGTGTCTGTCCTTACTTTTGTTATTATTATTACTATTCCCACCTTTACTATTATTACGATTCTTCCTCTTGTTCCCTCCAGGTTGTTGGTTACCTTTTCGGTTCGTCGGCTGCATTGATTGTACATCTACCGACTGGGTGGGTGAGGATGAAGTCGTAGCTTGTCTTGTTGCAGACGGGTTAACAGACAAATTTTTTATATGGTTCATCACCTGGTCTACAACTTTGGAATTTGTGGAGCCTATGATGCCATCGACATGAGGCCCAGGATTTTGTCTAGGATTGTAATTTGACCGCATCACGTCAGGAATAATTTCATAGAGCATCCCGTATTGATCATATATAAGATCCAACTACTGGGATTTAAAGATGGCCTCTTCCTCAGATGTCACTCCGGATGTAGAAACATCCTTCGAAATGTAAGGCAATAGGGATTTGAGGAATCATTCCAACAAAAACTCTGGAGGAATGTAAGCTTTAATCAACCTCTTCCTTCTACACCACTCTTGAATATGATCTAAGATGTGGGTGGATTTATCTTGACGAAAAGCCGATAAAAGTTCTATGTCGGCATCGTAATGAACCAATAGTTGGAAGTGGTTGAGAAAAAACCAAGACCAGCTCATTGAAAGTTTGGTAAGTGCCCCCAAGTAACTTGATGTACCATTTTGCGGAAACCCCCATAAGGGTGCGTTGAAATAGTTTCAAACAAATAGAATCATCATTAAGGGAGTTAGACGGGCACCATAGGTGAAAGGTAGTCACATGATCCCCTAGGTCCTCATTAGTCTTTCCCTTAAACTTTAGAATGTTAGAGGGAAGCTTGGTAGGGACGGGGGACCATGACGGATCATGACGCATCGGGTCGTTCATCAATTTTGACAAGTCTGGAAGATTTAACGTGGCTATAAAAGGGAATCGTGGTGGCAATGTCGAAGACCATGCTCCCGAAAAAGACTAGTTTGAGATATCACTGGCCAAGAAGGGTTCTAGTATACACCATGGCCCTGTCTAGTAGGATAGTATCCTCCTCCTAACTGATTCATAAAAGGTTGTAAGGGCATCATCACTGAGGAAGCCTCGTGCGAGGAGAAAGTGACATGATAAGGGTTACTCATGTGAGGATATATGTTTCCCCCACATGAAGGAACTTCGTGCGGGGGGTTGCCCATACCATAAAGTTGACTCTCCCTTGATGAAACACCAGAGGTTAGAGGAAGGTTTTCCATAAGAAAAGCATTCGTAGGAATCATTATTGTGGAAGAAGGAATGACGAACGAGATATAAGAAGTAGAAGGATTGCCCATTTGAGCACTCCACCCTAGAGATGTGTATCTAAGATTGGGTCTAGAGGAAGGAGGACTCCAACTTCCTACTGTGGGAGTTGGTTGAGGGATATGACCCCCACCAAACTTGAAAGGAGTATAAGGAGGTGTCGTACCCCCAGACCCAAAACTAGGACTTACATTAGATGTCGAAATGGAGAATGACAAGTGTGAAGTCATATCTGACATACCAAAAGAGAAAGGATTAGAGGCCCAATGCATTGACTAAGTACTATGATTAGGTGTACCTCCTGGGAACACAAAAGGATTTGTCCCCATGGACTAAGCAGAGACCATGGGTTGGGTAATATTAAGTGAGGGATTCTCCGGAATCCAAACAACCGATGATGAAGGAGTCGAGGGAACTCCACTAACCATAGCGGAGGATGGATTCAAAGGGCTTTCAGATACATTCGTATTTGACTCAGTACTCATGATAGGATGATCGTGATCCTGAGTAGTGGAGATGTATGTACCACATTGATTAACTCTACGCCTTTTGGGAGGTGACTTCGGTAACAGACCAAACTGTGGTACTTGACTCAAAAGACAGCGAGACCGACGGGGGTGGGTAGTCTTTCTCCACGATGACTCAGAACTCGCGACACAAAACAAAATCTTAAGGCCACCTAATGAACAAAGAGCGCACTCTTGAATAAAACTAAATGCTAATGCACACACGAAGGATATGATGGCTGAAGGGACCTCCCGATCTAAAGAAGGTATGCCTCTCCCAAGGGGGGATGAGACTCCCAAACAATAGAGTGGAGGTAACATAATTAATTATAAGGACGCTCGTGGGCTTCATAGCACAATTGGTCAGATTCCTTCGGGGAGAAAATCCTCCATAAAGTCTGTGTGTTGTATGATCCCTATCTAACTAAGGGTACCTGCAGAATAACCCCTACAAGCAACCTATGTGGATACCTAGGTCAAGCAACTAAATTTTCCACGGTATAACCAATGCTTAGGTGAATAGTTGCAGGTCGGGTCCACCATATGGGTAGGGTAGTAAATCCTGAAGTCTCGAAAGCATCGCCTCTCAAGGAGGTAAAGGTACCAGCGAAACCCCCAAATATCAATAGAACCCCATAAATATTTCTGACGCTAGGAAGGTATTAGAGGGATGTCTCTACAACCAAATTCGCACGAGCTCGTGTTCAACTCTGGAGTAAGCGGAGCCTCCCGAGGATACCAATTATACAATGGTTTTCACCACTCCCTGGTCAGATGCATACATTGAGTTTGATAGCCTTGGAGAAGTTTACTCATAAAATCCTATTCCAAGGCCCTAGATCCTAAGCTTGTTTGTGTACTCTGAAAAATAAAATTATTCTTGATCAATTTTAATTATTAAATGTTAATTTTAGTGGCTTATGCTTACTCAAGAGGTGCAATAATGAAACTGATGGTGTTATGACTCAACGTATATAAAGAAGAAGCAAATGTAAAAACGTCGCTAAGTACTAGTCTTGATTTTTAAAAGAAATGGTATGCTTCTAAATGTTGTTCTCAAGATGCAATCTCTTCAATTTCAATGAAGTGCAATCTTTCCTATCATGCCAAAACTAATGTAATGCAGAAAAAAGTGCAAATGCTCTAAATAAAATGCAACAAAGCAAAAATTTTGTATTTTCAATATAATGAAATGAAAATGTAAGGACCAAATAAACAACCTCTCACGAAGACCTTACTGCAAGCACAAGAAGACAAGCCAAGCAAGACACCAAGAAGCGACTACCTATACTAGAATGCAAGGAAAACAAATGAGAAAAAATGACAAGAAATGGGTTCACCCAAAAAATTTAACAATGACGCAGCTTCCTATCACTCTTTAGGCAGTCAACAGTCAGGACAAGGACCCAAGAAGTCTCAACAACTAGTAAAACTCACCCAACAAACACTAAACCTAGCCAAAAAGACTTAGAAAATAGTGTACGTGACTTTTCAGGGAACATAAGCATATGTACGTGCCCTAAGCATAGAAAACACACGTTTGTATGTGATTGCCAAGGGAAAAACCATGTATGCCAAAGAAGACAATGACTGGGCAAGGGTTAGGCCAAGAAACTCATATACAAAGCAAAATAGAGGTTGTCAAGCAACAAGCGACACATAAACTCAGGAAAACAGAGAGCAATAAAGGAGAAAAATCACTAAATACCCCAAAAGGGAGATCTCCCCAATGGAGTCACCAATTATATTACGAGGAAATTCTCTCTATGGATTGGGGTAAACCACAACAAAAGGAACAACATCCAAAAATCAACTCTAATCTCAAGTATGCTAGACAAATGGAAATGCTAACAAAGGAAGGCTAGAATCCTAACTCTTTCGGACGTCTGAAGAAGACCACAACTGAGCTCACTATCCAACAAGTGATACCTGCAACTTGTTCTCAACAACCAAGATACACAAGCACATGGAAATTGTATAAAGCGTTAGCATATAAACTAGCATAATCCACTAACATGTATAACAAATATGCCCATGGAAATTAATACAAATATTTGCAACATATAATTGAATGAGAAAAGAGTATTTCTATTAATGTAATCAACATAAGTACATAGCTGACAAACTTCTGTAACAACACATATCAGAACCGAGAAACTAAGTCCCTCCACCTAGGCCTTCACCACTTCAATCCTCCACAAAGGCAAGCTCACAAGTAGTCGGAGTAATTGAGTTTCTCCTTATCAAGATAGGAAGAGCTTGGGGGCTGAACAAAACAAGTGTTGGGTATGTGTTATATTCTTTGCATGTGTGTGTGGGTGCATCATATTCGATAACTGCGTCTGACGTCCCCAATCTGTGTGTGGACGTGTCAGATTCGACAAATGCGTTATATTTTGGGCAGTTTTTTCTATTTTAGCGGTTTTTGCTATTTTTAGTGGTTTTCTAAATTAATCACGGATTAAGGGACAAAATACCTAAAACATTGTATATATTGTATGATGAATGGTGAAATTAATATAATGAAGAGTTGAAAGGTGCGACACCAAGGAAGGTTGGTTTTCTCCCGATTAAGGGTTTCCAACATAAATCTTTGTGTACTATGTGTATGAACCATTGATTAATTTTTGTTTTTCTTAAGAATCTGTATGCATTGCTTTACTTCACAGGTTTAAAAATTACATGTGGTATCATCGCTCATTTTTGGCTTCAGAGGGATGCCTTTGTTGCTAAGGGTTTGACTCAGTCTTGATAGATCAAGTTTATCTTGGGTTTGTGATAAACTTGGGTTTAGTGGGAGCTTTTGCAGTGGTGATTCGAGTGTAGAAAGAGGAATGGCGAGCTCTTCTAGAATTGAGATAGAGAAGTTCAACAATAAAAACTTTGAGCTATGGAAGCTCAAGATGGAGGACCTTCTTGTAGACAAAGAACAATGGATCGTTTTGGATCCTGGTACACAGCCTACTTGCACACAGTCGACTGGTACACAACCTACTAGTACACAAACTACTAGTACACCACCTACTGGTATGTTGAAGGAAGATTGGGAGAAGTTGGACAGAAGAGCAAGGAGTACTATTCGACTGTGTTTGGAAGATTCAGTGTTTTTGAATGTCTCAGGAGAATCTACAACCAAGAAACTATGGGATAAGTTAAGGAATTTGTATCAATCAAAGTCCCTGGTAAACAAGTTGTTTCTTCGAAAGAAGTTGTATCATCTTAGGATGGAAGATGGAGATTCTGTAACAGAACATCTAAATGCCTTTAATACTCTGGTAAGTCAACTCGTATATGTTAATATTACGATTGCAGAAGAAGATAAGTGTATTAATTTGTTATGTTCTTTGTCACACTCTTGGGATAATCTGGTTGTAGCAATTGGTAGTACCACTCAATCTACATTGAAGTATGAGGATGTAGTTTCATCCTTGTTATCTGAAGAGATGAGGTAGAAAATCATGGATGGTCATAGCACAGATGCTTAATTTGTAAGAGGTTGTACCAAGACAGGAATCTTGGTAAGTCTTTGGGGGGGAGATCTAAATCTACAGGTAGATCTAAGTCTCCAAGAAAATCTTTGAGGAAATGCTGACAGTGTGGTAAAACAGGGCATTATAAGAAAGATTGCAAGTCTAAGAAGGTTGATAAACCAAAGGGATCTGATAGTACCTCTTCCACAGAGGCGAAAACCTCCACTAAAGAAGGAGGTGATGTTTACCTGGCATCTATAGGTACACATGTAGACTGTGATGTATGTTTGATCGACTTAGGTGAGTCATACCATATGACTCCTCACATGGAGTGGTTTTGTGAATATGAAAAATATGATGGTGGTGATGTATTCCTAGGAGATGACTCGACAACCAAAATCATGGGGCGTGGAATGGTTAAGTTTTTTGTTAAAATATGAAAGGATCATAACTCTCCCTGGGGTTTTGCACATTCCAAAACTAGCTAGGAGCCTAATATCTATAAGCAAGTTGGATGATGCAGGAGTGGATACTGTATTGGGAAAGGGCACTTGCAAGATGGTATGAGGGGAAATGGTGTTGATGAGTGGAGTTCAGTGTGGAACCATGTACAAGTTGTTGGGAAGCACTTATGCTAATGGGTGTAATAGTTCTGTTGTCCCTGAGAAGAGAAATAAATAAGACAAGACCAATATTGTCCCTGGAAAGAAGACCATGTTGTGGCATCAAAGACTGGGTCATATTGGAGAAAGGGGCCTTCAAAAACTACACGGTAAAGGTATGGTTGAAGGTATGTCTAATTGCATTATGGATTTTGATTTCTATGAACATTGCATTTATGGTAAACATAATCGAGTAAGATTCCCATCTGGTGCTACAAGAGCAAAGGGGATCTTAGAGTTGATACACAGTGATGTGTTTGGACCTATGTATGTTCCATCACTAGGTAAATATGTGTATTATGTTTCATTCATAGATGATTTCTCAAGGAAGATATGGATTTATTTTCTTAGAAAGAAATCCGAGGTATTTGATAAATTTAAAGAGTTTAAGGCTCAGGTAGAAAATCAGATAGAGAAGAAAATAAAGGTATTGAGGACAGGTAATTGTGGAGAATTATGCGGAAATGAATTTGAAGAATTATGTAAGAAGTGTGGTATAGCAAGGTAGAAGACTACTCCATACACACCTCAGCAGAATGGAGTTGCAAAAAGGATGAACATGACATTAATGGAAAAAGCAAGGAGCATGCTTAGTGGTGTCGAGTTAGGAAAATAATTATGGGCAAAGGCAGTGGGTACAACATGTTACCTGGTCAATCGATCACCCTCATCATCACTGGATGATAAAATTCCACATGAGGTATGGACTAGTAAGACACCCTCTCTTGAACATCTCAGAGTGTTTGGTTGTGATGCTTATGTACGTGTTCCAAAGGAAAATAGGAGTAAGTTGGATAATAAAGCTAAAAAGTGTATCTTTATGGGTTATAAAGATGGTGTGAAAGGTTATAAGCTTTGGAACCCATAAACTAAGAAAACTATTTACAGTCAAGATGTTGTTTTCATAGAGGTAAAAAATGTTTCCAAACATGAATTCATACCAAGGCAAGAAGAACCTGAGAAAATAGAGCTTGAGTTGGATGATGCAAAATATGAAACATCTGAAGAAGATGAAGTAGAAGAAAAAGAACCTCATACCCCAGTATTGAGGAGATCAGTGAGGGAAAGAAGGCAACTAGAAAGGTATAGTCCATCTGATTTTCGTTCTAATTTTGCTTTATCTATGATTGATGATGATCCCATAATTGTCAGGGAAGTAGTGAATTCAAAGGATAGTAAACTTTGGAAGAAGGCCATGGTTGAAGAAATGGATGCCTTGGATAAGAATGATGCATGGGATATAGTTGAGTTGCCAGCTGAAAGAAAATATGTTGGTAGCAAATGGTTGTTTAAGAAGAAGTTTAATGCAGAAGGAAAAGTGGAGAAATACAAAGCTCGGTTAGTAGCAAAAGGTTATTCCCAGGTAGAGGGAATTGACTTTGGTGAGATTTTTTCTCTTGTTGCCAAGATAACTTCTATTAGATTTCTTTTATCTATTGTTGTTGCTTTTGATCTTGAAGTGGAACAGATGGATGTGAAGACAACATTCCTACATGGGGATATGGAAGAAGAAATCTACATGAAGCAGCTAGAAGGCTTTGTAGTGAAGGGAAAGAAAGGGTTGGTCTGTAAGCTAAAGAAGTCACTATATGGTCTGAAGCAATCACCTAGGATGTGATACGAAAATTTTGACACATACATCCTTGGATTGGGATTTGTGAGAAGCAGGGTTAATCACTGTGTATATTCCAAGCAGGTTGGTAATCACTTCATTTATCTAGTGTTGTATGTTGATGACATGTTGCTAGTAGGAAATAACATGGATGTTATCAAGGAGGTGAAATCACAACTGTCCTCCAAATTTGACATGAAGGATCTCGGTGTTGCTAACTTCAATTTGGGAATGGAGATTAAAAGAGATCGTGCAAACATGAAACTCTGGTTGAATTAGAGAAAATATGTTGAGACGATATTGCAGAGGTTTAATATGCATGGAAGTAAACCGGTCAAAGTTCCTATTCCTATAGGTGTAAAGTTATCTGCAGATCAGTGTCCCAAGACACAGGAAGAAGAAGAGGACATGTCCCATGTTCTGTATGCCAGTGCAGTTGGTAGTTTGATGTATGCAATGGTCTGTACTAGACCAAACATTGCACATGCAGTGGGAGTTTTGAGCAGTATATGTCAAAACCAAGGAAGGAGCATTGAACAACAGTAAAGAGGGTCTTTAGGTATTTGCGTGGCACTACCAATTATGGATTGTGCTACCAAGTAAGACCAGGATTGGACAAAGTGGTAGACATACTTGGCTTTGTTGATGCAGACTGGGCTGGAGATCTGGATCGCAGAAAATCTACAAGTGGGTATGTGTTTAACCTATTTGGAGGAGCAATCAGTTGGATGAGCAAAATACAGGCTATAGTGGCACTCTCAACTTCATAAGTTGGATACATGGCAGCCACTCATGCAAGCAAGGAATCAGTATGGTTACATAGATTGTGTTCATGTATTGGGTTGGTACAACAAGCAATGGGATTAGATTATGACAGTCAGAGTGCAATCTTCCTGGCAAAGAACCCAGCTTATCATTCGAAGACAAAGCATATTTATGTTCAGTATCGCTTTGTGAGAGACATGGTTGAAGAAAAGAAGGTGTTGTTAGAAAAGGTTGACACTTTGAAGAATGTTGCAGATTCATTGACAAAGTCTGTGAGCACAGAAAATTTCTCCTGGTGTAGAGTAACAATGGGCATTGTTGCCCTGGATTGTTGACTATATAATCATGTGAACCCCTATATGCAAATAAAAAAACAAGTGGGATAATGTTGGGTATGTGTTATAATCTTTGCATGTGTGTGTGTGGGCATGTTAGATTCGACAACTGCGTCTGACGAATTAAGGGATTAGGGATTTGGTAGCTACGGAATACCTAAAACATTGTATATATTGTATGGTGAATGGTGAAATTAATACAATGAAGAGTTGAAAGGTGCGGCACCAAGGAAGGTTGGTTTTCTCCCGGTTAAGGGTTTCCATCATAAATCTCTGTGTACTATGTGTATGAGCCATTGATTAATTTCTATTTTTCTTAAGAATTTGTATGCATTGCTTTACTTCACAGTTTAAAACTTACAACAAGTTCTAATTTTCAAGGACAAAAGGATGTAGACTCAATATGAAGTGAAATTTCTCCAGAGTGTCTTTGCTCTCAATCTTCCCTTCTTTAAAGGCTTGTATATGGCTCAATTTATAGCCTCCAAATGGACTCGAAGGGGCAGGTAAGAGATTTTCCAGTATATGGAAGGTCAAGGATCATGGATCTCGTGACATGGCATGGAAACCTGACATATTTTTAATTTTTGAGCACAAAACCCGACATACATAGGTTGTAATGGAGCAACCTGCGTATACGCGAGTTGTCTAACTATGGCTCACGTATATATACAAAATTTTGAATTTTTGTCTCTGGAATGAGAAAAATGGGGAATTTGAGTCTGTAGAGGGAAAGGGAAGGCCATCAAAGCAAGATGCATGGAGTGTGGAAAAAATTGCTATAACATCGACTTACCAATCTTCACAATGTTGGAGTGCACCCATCAAAGGTTCAAGTTCACCAACCTTTCCTTCAACTAGACCAACATCCCACAACCGAGATTTTTTCTCCATGAGTGCCTCCTTGCATTGTTTATACCCAACAATTGGGTTGTTTTCCACTAAGAACATGGCATTCGTTTGAACTGCATTTTCTAGTGCACTATCCATAGTGCCACAAGTTGCACTTTGGTGAGTGCCTTTGCCATGAATTACTGCAACTATTGTTGGTGTAAGATTTTCCTTACCTCCAACACCTTGCCTTTGATTCACCAAGATTTTATTCACCAAAGCCTTCGTTGTTGCCAACCTTCTCTCTATGTGAACATATTTGTCTTGACTCTTCTACCCAAAACCCTTTCTTCTTATTGTTGTGTGACGACACATGAAATACTTGTCGATTCACTTGCAACCTCAATCAACTTTACTTTTGACATTTGTGGCATTTCCCCTAACTTCTTCCTGGTCATCATATGCACAATGCAAGGCTTGGTCTCATCTAGAACATTAAACAATTCTTATGGGGCATGGGAATGGCTTTGGCAAGTTTTAGAAAGCTTGTCCCAAGATTAGTTTGTGATCATAAAATGGAACCACTATCAAATATAAAACACCAACCTTCAATGGTGTTGAGCAGATTGCCTTCACTGTTGCCTTCACTACTAAGTTCACTACCTTGAACAACGTGTTGTTTTCCTTAGTCTTACAATGAAGCCCCTTCATAATTTGTTCACTCGTGAAGCTATGGACTAAACCAATGTCCACTAAGGCCACTACTTTCATGCAACTCATCATCATGTTCACAAAATAAAGGTCATTTCTACCTTTCCCTTGTGCCTCATGTTCTTGACCTCCCATCACAAACTTGGCAGACCTGCTATTAGGGCATTGAGAACCTACAACTATGCCTTCGAAGGATGTTGCACTTGGACTTCTCTTAAGGTTGACAAACTTTCCCTCAAAGGAAAATTGTCCATAGAATGGTTTTGATGAAAAAAGAAGCATGAAACTCTCTTACCTTTATACTTAGGAATTTTATGTTGCTTCCTTGTTGCAATGTCCCCATCGTCTTGGGCATCCTCCACTACTTTGAACGATCCCAACTTAGGTTGCAACCATATTGTTGCTTAGTTCGTTAAGACTTGCAACCTTTGCACTAAGGTTTCAACATGCACATTGGTTTTGCTCCAACTTCATCAAGTGTGATTGCGACATCTCACATACTTCTTGAAGTAACAAATTCCAAGCGCACCACAATTGCCTTCACCCTTGTCCTCAAGGACTGTTATTCTACGCCCTCCACGCTGTAGCATAGGTATGTCTAAAGAATCTGCCCAAGTCTTCAAGACTTGGCCCTTTTCTATCTCAAACTTATTGCACAAAGTGTTATGATCAAGACCACCTCCCCAAGTTGAACTTGCCACTCAATGTTGCCATGTTGCACTAACTTTGACACTGTTTTGTCAACAATTCAAGGAACCCATGTGTCAATAGAGTTTAATTGGCATAGAGGACCCTAGATACTTTCAAAATGCTAGATAAAGTGTGTTACAACTTTGTTTAGGCCAATTAATATGCATTTGGACCATAACAACATATCTAGGACTTGCAACAATGGACCATTCAACTCATGATCTAAAAACCAAAAGATTTTTTTGTCACTGCCACTAACAAAATCATTTACCAAAAGCACATTCATTAAAGAATACAAATTCTCCTTGCACTCTATAATCAACATAATAACAACACCATAGATTAAAGGCACTATATAATATTTACTACATCCATAACATATTGAAACATAATCAACATAACTATTACATACTAGTTGCAACAAAATGCATTTAATTAGCAATAATAAAACAACATTAATCCAAGGGGTTAGCTCAACCATTTAGTTAATTCTGTACCAATTGAAGATCACTTTAAATCTTCTAAGTGAGATTCACTATTCTAAACTAATAGATTTGCTAAAAATGCCATCCACAAACTCATGAAGTATCCATTAAATTTCCCATGAAATTTTTCTTAAAAAAAAAACTAATATTAAAATTACAACATCCCACTACAATCACCACCAATACTACTAAATCCCATTTAATTTTTTATTCTCGTATAACAACTTACTCCAAATATGACATTTACATTGAAATCACTAAAACCAGTGTAGTACAACATGATGCCCCAACCATAAATTCTTATATCATAAATTATCACGATATAACATCTTAAGATCATAAAAAAAATTATGCAATAAAAATACATACCGAAAGAAAATTTCAAAATCAAAATAAAAGTCAAAATTAAAATATAAGAAATGTAATGCACTATTTTAGATGGGGTATTTGGGAGTCGGGACATGTTACAGCATTGTCCTTAAAAACCTGTTTTTAAGATCCACATAATAATATAATTAAAAATATTATATTTTTATGAATAATAATAATGTAAAAAATATATTATATATTAAATATTATATATATCGTATTTTGTGCAAACAGAAATCGTATTTTCCTTTTGACGGCAGGGACTGCGCTGCCACGTAGTTTTGCTAGTCTCAATGTATGTAAGTCCGGAATTAGGATTACTTCGTTATTCTTTCCTTTCATTTTTGTGACTGGACGTTGACATCGACATAATCCAAAAGACAAAAAATGAACCTAGAGTTTTTCACAAATCTTACAACATATATCATTACACACATTATTATATTGGAAAATTTTGTGGGCATTACACACATTATTATATTGGAAAATTTTGTGGGGATGGATTGTCGACTTAGGAGCTGGTCGGAAGGCCAATGGGGCATAACGATGTATGCAAGACCCGTAAGGCCTTTAGTTGGTTAGTCAATTCGATATATTATTATAAATTATGATTGATTGTAATGAGTAAGCTTCAAACATACGCTATCCCAATCGACAAAAGCTCTTTGTCCACCGAGAATTCTAAGCCACTCATCCGGTAAGACAAAAGTGCTGCGACCAAACAAGCCTTATGTAAACGCTCATTCAACGTCATCCACAACCACTCCATCTAAACCATGCAAGAGAGGAAGTATTAATATAGGAAGAAATTACATGATAGATAGAAAGTATTAATATACAATTAAATCACATGGTGGTGGTTAATGTTTACTTAGATTAAAATGATTTGAATGATTCTAATTTTAAGAAAGGTAAGAGATTATTTAGATTTCTTTATAATATTGGTTCGATGTTCAAAAAGTATTAAAAGAAACTTTCCAAGACTAGTATAGTTTTGATGACTTAAAAGGTTAGGAAGGTCAATATTATGACATATATTTTGAAATTGAGATTTAATTTGGGTTATTCAAGGCATTCTAGGAGAAAATGTTTTTCATCTTCAACCTATAGATGATATATTCTCTTATGCCATAGTGCTTTGGGGATTGTCCAACCCCAAGTCTCACTATTTCTCTTATGCCATAGTGCTTTGGGGATTGTCGAACCCAAGTCTCACTATTTAGCTCATGATAATTAGTTCTAATTTTAGTAATATTGATTCTCTTTTTAAGGCTAGTCAAAACAAAGAGATACTTTTGATTTTCAAGATTTGGGTTAACCACCTCCTTATAATATTTTAATTTTCTTTTATCCTCTAATTATTTATCCCACTATATATTGTTTTTAAATTTACTTAGAATAATATTTTTAAATTTATTAGAATAACTTCTTTTATTCCTCAATGAATTAGCCCAAAATTGACATCATTAATACATAAAATAATTATAAAAAATATATTTATAAGAAAATACAAAAAATATAATTATAGTAGAGAAAATAAATATGATTTCTTTAAGATGTTAAATTCTAATTTGGATAGTATTTGGTACAACATTAAAGTTACTTTATACTTGGAAAAAAGTGGAAGTCAACCCCTTACTAAATTGAATCATTCTAAATGATGTAATTTAAATTAACTCATATAAAATTGAATGATAATTACGCTCAATGTTATTAACAATTAATAAGGTGGGGTAAGTAGTCGAATTGGTAAGTCGCTCTTGTAACGACGGTGTGACCCGTGTTCGAGTCTCTCGAAAGCATTTCTCACTCGAATGGGAGTGTTGATTCGGTGATTGGGCATGTTAAAGTTGCATTGCATTGTAGGAGCATTTAACCGGGTTATGAACCCCCATCTTTTTGCCCCGGATGGGGTGACACGTAGCTCTATGGCGACAATTGGAATGGCACTCAACCTGGGCATAAATGCCGATGGCCACCACCCACAAGTCTGCATTAACAATGGGGGACGACCATAGCTGCAGCCATACGACGGAGGGACTCCTCCCTCGCGCGATCATTTATGCCCACAACGCACTCAGGATGGAAGGGGTTAAGTGCGGACAGGTGACCTCGGCTTCTGGTTATTTGATTTCTTATATGCCCGGACAGAGCAGGATTGCTCCTACCTTGGCTCTGCTTTTCGCTTGGATGCTCTGGTGCAGTCCTGCACTCCTCTCGCCCTGGCTCTCTGCATTTTCGTTGTATTTTGATAAGGATTGTCCGGGTATTTTGTCTCTGTGTGTGCCGAGACAGAGTCGGTTTGCTCGTGCTTTGCACCTGCAACTGCTCTCGTCCTGGCTCATTTGCCTCTTCCTGCAACCGCTCTGTTCTTTCACCATGGCTAGAAAGAGAGGCAATCCTCGTCGTGGCGCGGCCTGGAATGCCCATAAGGCGCAGTGGCGACGGAAAGAGCAATTGGAACGCGCTTTGGCTCTTGCGACCTCCATACTTCGGAAGAAAGCTCGGGCTGAGAAATTGGCGCTGCTCGCCACCATTGCTGAGCCGGGAGCTGGTTGTAGTCGAGATGTCAAGGCAAATACACTGGGAGACCGGCAGGAGGCTGGTACTGAGGAGGAGTTTCCCACCTGTGTCGTGGTGGAAGACTCGTTCATGGAGGACCTGACAATTGCAGAGAAGCCCCGCGCCACTGAGGCGACTCACCGGGAGGAACGCAAACCTATTCCGGCACAGGAAGACGATACCCCCGGCCAGGCGACAACAATCCCAGCAGCCATGACATGCAGGTGAATGAAGCAGAAACGAAGGGTGCAGAGGTTGATGCGGAGCAGAGGGTGTTTGACGCTGGTTTTGGAGTGGCGGTGGACTCGAGGAATGTTCCCCTCATCAACGTGGGTGGCAGTATGCATGGCTCTCTCCTCCGGGCAGAGCACCTGGCTCTAGTGTTCGACCTTCGTGGCCACATGTCTGACCTGGAGCATCGGGCCCTTATCATGGGCCAGCGCTGGACTTGCTCCTCAATGCATATTCCAATGTTCCAGCTCAGCGGAAGTGCCCCCTCTGCGCGCAGGCATTTGCCATCCCGGCTGGGTCCACGTGGCAAACTGGCGAGGACGACAGGTCACCAGGCACCTAGGTTTTTATGCTCTCTTGGTTCCTAGTCTTATTATGTTACTGTTTCTGTGCATTTGGACTATAAAAATATGTTCTGGTTTCCTCCAAGCAGGACAGATGCTACTTTACTTCATGTTTTATCATGCTACTGCTATTTGCTCTCCACCTATGCTGGTTTCCGGTAATCGACAGCATTTTTGGTAACATCAGACCTACACTACTATATATTTTATCAAAGTTTTTTTGTTAATCTAATATAGCAGGTTCCACTTTTTTATTTAAAAAAAAATGTTATTAACAATTAATTATAATAAAATTTACCACTTTCAAGAAAAAAAATATAATTAATGAGATTTTTTTAAATAAAAAGAAAATAGAAATATAATCAAATAAATAATCATTTAATATGATTTAAAAAAAAAAAAATCAAATACATAAAACATATTTGTAAAATAAAAAATATTTATAAAATAAAAAAAAAATACATCATACACTAACTAAAAAAAATCTAGTAAATAAAAATATATTTATAAAATAAAATAAAAACACCACACCATACAATAACTAATATTAATATTTAAAATTTCTATGATTAGTTTCTACATTTTATAAAAATTATAACTCATAATCTTTTTTTATCAACAGAAAATTATTCATTATATTATAAAATATAATTGTGTACATATGTTGTTTCTTGTTCAAAAGATCAAATCTCACGAGCATACATCCATACTTTAGCTCAGGGTCTAAAAAAACTCTCCATCCACCCTAAAGGAAATAAAAAGTAATTCCATCCTCTACTTCTAAGGTCTAATAAGTACCTCCACAAAGAAATGCTACTCCAAATTCAAATATATACAATAAAGAGAGTAGAACCTTCATTTCCTTTTTCCTATTGAATATATAAAAAATTTCCTTCTTACTCCTTGAGAACCTTCGTTAATAGTGTGCCCCCCTCCTGGTTGTATTCTCTAAAAGTATGGAAAAAATTGAGAAAAGAGATGAATAAGCTCCCATTTTCAAAAAATTTAAAAATAGCCTTATTAGGCTCCAACCAAACATGCTAGCGAACAAGAGCTGACAATTTAGCGAAATCTGGTACGTGTTTGATCCAATTATTATAACTAACATTTAGATTAATACCATCCCATACATTCCTTAGATTTAGATCTCTTGAAATCAAGTGCCAAACTTATTTATGAATAAGCAGTTGATGAGTAAATGGCTAAATGGACTGTGGACCCTTAGCACATAAGAGACATATGCTAGGCTCTTCCCTGGATAGAAGATTATTCCAGGTAAGTATCTTATTTTCCAATGATAACAAATGTTTTCCAATGATAACAGATGGAATTTTTTAAAAGCAATATTCGAAGTCTATAAATTTTTCCTCCAATAGCAAATGAGATGTTGCCATATTATAGAAAGATTATAAAAGCTATTACACTATAGACATTTTTAACTATTAGAACACCGATCCATTTGACCTTATCATCATTGTCCTATAAGACCTTGTCATCTTTGTCCTATAGGAAAATCCCCAAGCTTGATAAAGAATTGCAATAACAATCCCATTCTTTTGCCAAATCCCCAATGAAGGCAAGTTCTCCAGTGTATTTCCAAACTGAGCAAATAGTACATGGCCGAAGGCATCCTCTAGCCTAATAGAATAATGATATATTTTTCTGGTTCAAGGAAGTTAAGAGCTCTTGCGAAAGTAAAGAGGAGTTCCCCAACACTATTATTAATCAAAGTTTACCATCCTCTAGCCAGTAAGGATATATTTTTCTGGTTCAAGGAAGTTAAGAGCTCTTGCGAAAGTAAAGAGGAGTTCCCCAACACTATTATTAATCAAAGTTTACCATATAACAAATTACTAAAAGTGTATATAACTTTATTATGATTATTTAAATATTTTTTAAATAAAAAAAATAAAATGATTTTTTTTTTTTTTTTTAAATTTGATGATTATAATTTTAAATTTTAAATTGATGAAATTATAAATATCAATTATTTTTTTAATAAAAAATTACAATCTAATTTAAATTTAAAGATATTAAATTTATTTTTAAATTAAAAATAATTATTTTAATAATCTAAAATTATAATTTCA